>JARQOD010000007.1:47711821-47950954 GCA_033576555.1 Oophaga sylvatica | reverse complement strand
GTCTAGACAGAAAAGTACAGGAAAGGATACTCACTGCAATCCAAAAAAAACCCTAAAAAAAAACAACACTACTGATTGCAAAAACACCTGAGATCACACGACCTCTACCACCTAAATCAGTTCTCTGGTGTAACAAAACTAAGCCGCAGCCACTGAAAAAACAGGAAAAAGCAAATGAACAAACAACAGTGGCTCCAGATAAACTGAGAGGAGCACAAGCCCCCCGGAGGGGACCTGGCTGACCTCCACAGAAGTGCAGGGAACAATGCAAAAAGCAAGCACAAAAATAAAAGCAGAAAATATCTTATCTGATAGCAGAAGATGCAGGCAAGACTCAGCAAGCTTCCAAATGAACCAGGAACCACAATTGAGACAAGAACAATTGATCACCGGCAACCATCATGGGAGAGAACCTCTCTTATATCAGACCAATCCGTGATCCCAGATTGCCACTCCTCGCTGAAAGGTTCAGTACTGTCAGTAACCACCAGAGGGAGCCTCTGCTCAGAAACCATTTTTAGCACATTCACAACAGGGTACTGTATCACAAGATACCAGGTGTATATAGTATAGGGGAAAATTGTAAATCTCCATATATATTTGCGGAGTCACAGACGCTCTCAGGCTCAGAATGGATTAGACCAGAATATTAAAAGCTGAAAAAGGGTACTGAATCACAAGATACCAGGTGTATATAGTATAGGGAAAAATTGTAAAATCTCAGTATATATTTGCGGAGTCACAGACAGACGCTCTCAGGCTTAGTATGGATTAGACCAGAATATAAAAAGCTGAAAAAGGGTACTGTATCACAAGATACCAGGTGTATATAGTATAGGGAAAATTGTAAATCTCTGTATATATTTGCAGAATCACAGATAGATGCTCTCAGGCTCAGTATGGATTAGACCAGAATATAAAAAGCTGAAAAAGGGTACTGTATCACAAGATACCAGGTGTATATAGTATAGGGGAAAATTTCAATCTCTGTATATATTTCCGGAGTCACAGACAGACGCTCTCATGCTCAGTATGGATTAGACCAGAATATAAAAAGTTGAAAAAGAGTACTGTAATCACAAGATACCAGGTGTATATAGTATAGGAGAAAATTATAAATCTCTGTATATATTTGCGGAGTCACAGACAGACGCTCTCAGGCTCAGTATAGATTAGACCAGAATATAAAAAGCTGAAAAAGGGTACTGTATCACGAGATACCAGGTGTATACAGTATAAGGGAAAATTTCAATCTCCGTATATATTTCCGGAGTCACACACAGACGCTCTCAGGCTCACTATGGATTAGACCAGAATATAAAAAACAGAAAAAGGGTACTGTATCTGAAGATACCAGGTGTATATAGTATAGGGAAAAATTGTAAATCTCCGTATATATTTCCGTAGTCACAGACAGACGCTCTCAGGCTCAGTATGGATTAGACCAGAATATAAAAAGCTGAAAAGGGGTACTGTATCACAAGATACCAGATGTATATAGTATAGTGGAAAATTGTAAATCTCCGTATATATTTGCGGAGTCACAGACAGACACTCTCAGGCTCAGTATGGATTAGACCAGAATATAAAAACCTGAAAAAGGGTACTGTATCACAAGATACCAGGTGTATATAGTATAGGGGAAAATTGTAAATCTCCGTATATATTTGCGGAGTCACAGACAGACGCTCTCAGGCTCAGTATGGATTAGACCAGAATATAAAAAGCTGAAAAAGGGTACTGTATCACAAGATACCAGATGTATATAGTATAGGGGAAAATTTTAAATCTCCGTATATATTTGCGGAGTCACACACAGATGCTCTCAGGCTCACTATGGATTAGACCAGAATATAAAAAGCAGAAAAAGGGTATTGTATCTGAAGATACCAGGTGTATATAGTATAGGGGAAAATTGTAAATCTCTGTATATATTTGCCGAGTCACAGACAGATGCTCTCAGGCTCAGTATGGATTAGACCAGAATATAAAAAGCTGAAAAAGGGTACTGTATCACAAGATACTAGGTGTATATAGTATAGGGAAAAATTTCAATCTCAGTATATATTTCTGGAGTAACAGACAGATGCTCTCAGGCTCATTATGGATTAGACCAGAATATAAAAAGCTCAAAAAGGGTACTGTATCAGAAGATACCTGGTGTATATAGTATAGGGGAAAATTTCAATCTCCATATATATTATAGGGGAAAATTGTAAATCTCCGTATATATTTCCGGAGTCACACACAGACGCTCTCTCAGTATGGATTTGACCGTAATACAAAAGGCATAAAAAAGATACTGCATAAGAAGATACCAGGTGTATATAGTGTAGGGGAAAATTGAAATCTCCGTATATATTTCCGGAGTCACACACAGATAGTCAGCATGTATTTGTTTGTGATACCAGCCGGTACACGGTAGTGTGTGAGGAGCGTACAGCTCTATACGGTGTGGGAAAAAAGAACGCTCGGTAACTGCAGAAAAAAAGAATAAAAGTATTAGTGCTGTGTAAAAAGCAGTCTGCACAGCAGTGTACACACAGCAATACAGCTAGCAGGCAGCCTATTAACCAGCGCTGCTGCACACAAGAAAATGCTCCCCTGTCACTGGCAGGCAGCCTAATAACCAGCGCTGCTGCACACAAGAAAATCCTCCCGTGTCACTGCACACTAACTGTACAGCACAATTGCTATCAGCACAAGCACATAAGAACTTCTCTTTCCTGCCCTAACTCTCACCCTACTAATAAACAGCGTCAGCAACCTCTCCCTACTGTTAAGATTGGCAGAAGTAAAATGGAGGTCGGTGGTCAGGGCTTTTATAGCCACTATGACGCCCCCCAAAGCAAGCCAATCACTGCAATGCCCTTCTCTAAGATGGTGGTTGACGCTGCCCATATCATCTCGTTGCCCACAGTGTATGTCCTTGCTCATTGACTGAAAAAAGGCGCCTGCAAGCATTATGGGAAAAGCGACTCTGGCACTTGGGTCGACGACCGCATAGCCGACTTCACGCTATGGTCGGGTTTCGCTCGGCGAAACTCGACTTTAGCGAAAGTCGGCGACTTATGAATCTGACCGACCTTTTTCGCTCAACTCTAGCAAAGACTACTGGAGAGGTGAGTAGCGGAGGGAGAGGTGAATAGAGAGATGAGTATACCAACTTTTTCATTTTTTCAAGCGTTTGATGGCACATTATAGTGTAACAAAATGGTGGCCAGCGATCGCCATTTTTCTGAATCTGCACAGAAGCAAATTACAAAAAAATCTGCATTTTGGTGAATGCGTTGTTTTTTGTTAAATTTTAGTAGAATTGAATTCCACTTGAATTTCTTTGCTCATCTCTAGCAGTCAGTGAACTGACACTCAAAAGTAAACGGTATAAGTAGTTTTCTATGGTGCCATGTTGGTCTTCTAATACAACAGATTTTTTTTTTAAGGGTCTTGTCTACTATTTAGCTAACACTCCTTTTAACTGCCGTATTCCGCCAAGTAAGATAAAAAAATCCCGATATCTCATGCATTGGCGCCATTCCAGCGATGTCGACAGCATGTCATGTGACATTGTTACGCCACAGCAGCCATTCAGTGGCCGCTAATGGGCAGCAGCAGTCACTCCTCCTTTACATGTAAGTATCACATGATATAGCAATGGTGATGCCCTGAGGTACTTGCCACTGCTTTGGACATTTTTAGTGGTGCACTATTTGTTTGGTGCTGCTGGAGTTATACGCTATACTGCCTTGTAACGAGAGATACTGTCTGAAGGATATTTTTTAGATAAACTGTATTCTGAGTGATTCTAAAATGTGGCAGGATTGCTTAGGAAAAGGACATGCTGCCACTATTTATAACCCCATTCACATGGAGCCACCTGTACACAGCAGGAACGGAGAGCATCTGGGAGTTCTTAGCACCTGGAGCACTCGGATTTGTTAACAGCCTCACACTGGAAGCGTGCAAATATTTTCCTGACTGACACCATCAACAAATCAACAGAATGAGCCATCTGCTAAATAAGCTGTGACTGACAGCGAACACCGGCTCTTTAGCCCAAATTCTGAGGAAGCAGCAAGTTAGCTCACAGATAGGTTTCAATGGTCATGGATTCTTTTAGTCAACATCTTCTGCACACTAGCCGACGGACAGTAGTTTTAGATAAAAAGATAAAATTAGCGGAGAAGTTACATAATGGAGATTGGTAATACACATGAACGTAGAGCTCATAAGTCAATCAAATGTCTCTGTATACTTGAAAAATGCCCCAAATGTGTTGTATTCCAAGACTTTTATTAATAAACAAGTTAACTTGCCTTCATCACCTCCTGGTGAAAAGCAACTTATTGGGATCCAGTTTTGCCACTTGCCAGACACCCTCCAGCACTCTGCCTAAGGCCCCATCACACGTCTGTATAGAACTGGCACAGGTAAAAACAGTACCAGTGTCATCAGTGTTTTACATCAGTGTACCATCAGTGTGTCATCGGTGTTTTACACCATTGTGCCATCAGAGTTTTACATCAGTGTTTTACATCAGTGTGCCCTCAGTGTGTCATCAGTGTGCCATCAGTGTGTCATCCTTGTGCCATCAGTGTGTCATCCTTGTGCCATTAGTGTGTCATCAGTATTTTACATCAGTGTGTCATCAGTGTTTTACAGCAGTATTTCCTCAGTGTGCCATCAGTGTTTTACATTAGTCTGCCATCAGTGTTTTACATCAGTGTGCCATCAGTATGCAATCAGTGTTTTTACATTTTGTCATCAGGGTTTTGGATTTGTGTGCCATCACTGGTACAAGTAAAAACAGTACCTGTGTCATCAGTGTTTTACATCAGTGTGCCATCTGTGTGTCATCAGTGTTTAACATTAGTGTGTCATCAGTGTTTTACATCAGTGTGCCATCAGTGTGTCCTCAGTGTTTTACATCAGTGTGCCAGATGTAGAAAAAACCACGGCACTCAACTGAAGTGAGAATAGGTGCACAAGTCAGGTATCCAGCCTGGTAAATGTAGTTCAGAAAAACTTGGCACTCAAATTGTGACACGAAAAATCATTTAATGAAGTTGCATCCAGACATGAAACAATTAAACGTTTTCGGTCCAATAAGGGGACCTTCATCAGAATAAATGTCAAAGGAACGCTGGACTAATGAAGTATAACCTTCAGTGATTGCTGGATGTATAATACCCTGGGTAAATGGGAGAAGACCTGGAGCTGTGGATCAGGGACCAGGGACTCACAAAAGAAAATTGAAACTGGGAGTCGATGTAGAAAGTGCTTGGAAAAAAAGGCAAAGTTTGCCACTGGGAGGCGCTGGGAGTCCGGGTCCAAGGCCACGCTGTGAGGAGAAGAAATCGCAGGAACCTGCTGAGGTAGGATGTGAAAATAATAATCCGTTAGTCCCGCGACTCGTCTAGCTCTGCTACATCTAGATGGCAAGCTGCATTGTTGCATGATGTGGCTATACAGCCTGCCATCCAGCATAGACACTGAGCTGCGCATGCTTGCACAGGTCAGTGACTCGTGATGACATGATAAAGTTGAGCGGAGTTCATATCCAATGAACTCCTTTGACCTCACTGACGTTACCGCAAGCGTGAGAAAGATTCTGTTCTCGCACCCACAGACTTGCATTGGCGAGTCTTGTCCGATATACGAGTGCATTTGAGAAAATAATCGCAGATGAGTAGGGACAAATTGTTTAACAATGGTCCGAGTGGAATCTGATTTTATATCGGACTGCACTTGTCTTTCTCGCATATGAGCATGAGCCCTAACTTAGATATTACCTGAAGTATGAAACCAGTAACATTCTCTGCTTTCTGAACCCACAAAGTTCTTTTGAATGTAAATGTAATGTCATTTTCTGCCTACTCTTTACCTCTATGAGGTGGTCACCATCAGGATGAACAACACTAAAGGTGCCGTAGAAAAATGCCACTGGAAATGGCAGTGCACAAATCATTATACTCTTATTCTCTCTGTATTTTTTTTGAGGCTTTTTAGATTTTCACACAATGTAAAGTGGTTTCTTTTATTTGTACGTAGTCAGCCGATAGCGGTTGCCCCAGATGAACTTTAATACATTGCTGGACTTTAAATGTATTAGCATAGACCTGCCTTACCGTGAGCTGTTCTAATAGGACTCTTTGATGCCTGAATCCGCAGCTTGGCGAGGTGAATCTTTCTATGATAAAGCAACTAGTTGCCATGTGAACGCCGTTCCACTGGTTCTCTGAGGTTTTAAATAACAAATATTATACAAAATCACCGAGGTGAAAAATAAAAATATGCTTGATGGGCTTCAGTGAAGACAACAAACCAGGCCCCCTCCTAATCTGGTCGATTTCAGAAATGATAGAAAATTAAGATGCATGTCACAGGTATGGCACAACAGACAAAGGAAGAAAAACACGAGTTTGGCTCCATTCATTCTACAGCTTTATTCACACATACGTGTTCCCAGCATTCAACGTTGATAATTTTCCAAATAGAAAACTTGCTCCATCACACAGGTTGTGGACAGAAAAAGAAAGAAGTCTGTGATCAATGAGGATATTGTTTTTCTCATACACATCAGAACCAATTCAAACCAATTCTCTAAATCAATACAGATTGATAGAATTTCTGCTCAGCATTTACTTCTGGCATATGGAGATATTGATCAACCCATTGATCTCCCTTGAGCTTACAGAAAGGCGTTGGGTTGGATCGGGATAAGGTATCATCACAGAGAGAACAGTTTGTATAACAAGACAAGAGAACACTGGAACTAAATTATAAAACCATATTACATACGTCAAACACTTGACTGTCCGGAGATAGAACATGAGGCCTCTAATCGTTAACCATCCTGATGACCATGGTCAGCGACTCGTAGAGGGAAATTGTGTACCCTCTCATGAAGGTAGGGATTAAATGCAGACATATAATGACATCAACAGTGGACGTGGAGCCGCTATACATTCTGCACATGGGAACATCCATTGCTTAGATTGCTTATAACAGAAGATATACTCTATAACTTTAACAAGTAATTTCATCCTAGATAATTGAAAAATTGATCTTGTTTTCAACTGAGGAACTTACAGACAGAGTATCAGATTTACACTAAGAATGCTTCCGAGGCCTAATGCTTAAGATGGAGTGGCAAAGGAATAGCAAACATGGAATGATTTTACCAAGGATTCTTCTCAAGAACCCATGAATTCTTCTCTGTTCTCTGCAGAAACAGGATGTCTCTTTTCCCTGCATATATCATCCCACTCTTCAACTCCTGATCCAGTTGCTCTGCCCCTCTCCTTGCCAGGGACTTTTGCAGTGATGACTCATGAGTCATGCAGGGAAAACGGACTTCCTGTTACTACATAAAGCTTAGAAGGATTCAGCTAGTCAGTTTTTAATCACCTGATGTCATAGACCTAATGGAAAAGAGAAGAATTAGCTGGGTAGAAAGGCAAAATGAGCAATTGTAAGTACACAGTGCTGTATAATTTAATGATTGCAATATATTAAGAGGATACAAACGTTGATGAGAATGCTTTTTCAAGGGCGTTGGTCAATATAGCAAAAACACTTTAAAGCATGGATGGGCTTATGATAAAAACCCATGGCATATTCAGCTTTCAGCTCCCCCTTGGATTCAGCATGTCATCACCAAAACATCCGCTGATGTGTTATTCTAGTCACTAGACAGCTGCAGCTTTATATACTGCAATAGTCCACTGACTTCAGAGTTATGCAGGAGCATTTTCATACTAGGGTGCAGACCTATGGAGCGACCTGCGCTGAATCCATGGGGGTATAATTGTTTTGTTCCCTATGAAGTATGACCTTATTAATGACTTGCAGCGTTTTCAGTACGAGCATGTATACACATATGGAAGTCAATCACTGATTAGGACTATGGAAAAGGTAGAGATTTCAATCAGTATATATTTTAATATAGTTCAATTCTATATTATTATAATTCCCTTTTCCTGTTCTACTAGATGTTGCCTGTAGATGGGATTGCATTTTTAACAGTTATGTTAAACTAAAAAGTCCCAATCTTCACAGTAACAGTAATCTGGAAGCTGAGCTATAGAGGGGCTCTGTAGCAAAATGAGCACAAAGAAAGTTGGTACATTTAGGCTATGTTCACACGTTGAGTTTTTGCTGCTGTTTTAGCTGTTTTTAATGCAAATTTTAAGCTGCATTTTACAGTGCCAGCAAAGCCTATAAGATTTCAGAAATGCCATGCACACACATTGGTTTTATTGTTATGACTGATTTGGAAAACTGCTGCGTTTTGGAAAACTGCAGCATGTCACATCTTTCAGCGTTTTTTCACCGATTGGAAAGAATGGTTAAGTGCAAAAACGCAGGTATCAAGTTTTGCTGCGTTTTTGGTGTAAAAACCTTAAGGAAGTTGCATCATGATTTTTTGGGGGGCACTAAACTTTATCAGCATGCACAAGAGATGACAAAAAAAGACAGCAAAAATGAAGCAAAACCTGCTTTTTTGTAGCAGCGTCGGGTAGGTTTTGCCTGCAGAAAAAAAGCAGCAAAAACGCAATGTGTGAACATAGCCATAAGTGGTTCTGAAAGGTTAAAAATCAATGACATTTTTCTACTCATAGTGAGTCATGTGAGGCTGTCTTTACTGGGGAGAAACATTTGGATACTTTGTATTGCCATACTTGATTGTTCAGTTATTGGGAAATTTAGTTTCTTATATTAAACAATGAGGAAAGGAATCTCCAGCACTGGATAAATGTTAAAATGCAGACTTTTATTGAGAAAAATTTATATTAAATTTTTTTTAAGGAATAACTTAAGGATGCATATTTAGAAAAATGAATAGATGGACATAATAGAAAGTGGTGTCTCTGGTGGTATAACCAACGCGTTTCAACCTCAACCGGTCTTATTCATGGTTAGTTTGAGTGAGCTGACCTTTTTTTCCCTTCTTTCCTGTTATTCACATTATATTAAACAATGTAACGTTTTACAATGTTTCATTAGTATTGTTCTGCAGTTCATTGGAAACAGGCTGAGCATTAAAAAAGGCCATCACAAGACACTAGATTCATCTGTAGATTCCAACAGCCTGAAATCACAGTCACAGAACTGAAATGATTACCACTAATATTATAAAAGGTGTCCTAATATTACATGCAAATTATATTATGGGTCATAAGTCTGGGACTACTGCCAATCCTGTGAACAATGTCCTTTTGGTTTTGTGACACTGCGGCTCTTTTATTCACCAGCTTTGCTTTGCAGGTGGACAGATGAGCGATCCTGTCCAATCTCTTCATAGGAGACTGCTGTGTTGTAGTCCCCTTGTTTGGACAGAACTGCTAGGAAATAAGAGTATATCCTAGTCATGTTACTATTTCTAATAATGGGGTAAGCAACTTAAAGAGGTTGTCCCATGAATAAAAGTGCTGCTAGTCATTAGATAATAAACAATAAATATTTTTTTACAATTGGATGTGTTTAAAAATAATGTTGCTGTAAGAGATGAACTGATAGTGGTGGCCTTGATGTATTCTGTGTAAAGGCTGGATCTCACATAGCGATACACCAGCGATCCCGACAACGATCAGGATCGCTGGTGTGTCGCTACATGATCGCTGCTGAGCTGCCAAACAGGCAGCGATCAGGACAGCGACACTGCGGGTAACATCGCTTAGTTACACGCAGTGTACGTTGGATACCAGCGCCCTGATGCAGGGAGCTGGTAACCAAGGTACACGTCGGGTTTCCAGGTGCTGCGAGGTGCCTGGAAACCCGCTGTGTACCTTGGTTACCAGCTTCCTGCAACAGGGCGCTGGTATCCAACGTACACGTCTGGTTTCCAGGCACAGCCCCGCGCCTGGAAACCCGATGTGTACCTTGGTTACCAGTAGATCGCTGGTCTCCCGCCTGTCACACGCAGCGATGCGTGCCTGCCAGTGGGAGACCAGCGATCAAAAAAATGTTCAGGACATTCAGCGACGATCAGCGATACCCGGCAGGGGGCTGATCGTCGCTGAATGTCACACACGCAATATCGCAGGGGAGATCGCTGTTGCGTCACAAAACTAGTGACTCAGCAGCGATCTCGCTAGCGAGATCGCTGTGTGAGACGGGGGCTTAACAGTTTGTGCCTGACCATGTAAATCACATCAGTGCAATACAATAAGCTCAGTGACCAAACAAATACACTAAAAACAAAACAAGAAAAATGCCTGGCTTCTGAGCTAGTTGTACTGCACTGGGATGATATATTAAGGTGAACTCAAAGCTCTACTATATCAGATAACATCGCTACATAAAATAAAATAAGCATGTGTGAGGCAGTGACTGGTGTTACATGTGAGGGTCACTGTATGTTCCCCCTGGAGGCGCATGGAAGCGTATTGAGGCCATGAGAGGGCATTGCAGTCACAGGCTTAGCTGTGGTTGCAATGCAGACTAAAGTGAGTATAGGTCTTGGACATGCTGAATGTCCAAGGCAGATTTAGGGAAAACCTGCTCTGGGGTTTGGTGTTTTGAAACAGACTGCAGATGGTGGTGTTGCAGTCCGTTTCATTCCGGGCTGGGTTTTCCATATGGCTGAAGGCCACAGGTTGCTAGTTAAAAACCCTACAGTATAGGGTTTGGGGTGTCAGGTTCAGAGTCAGTGTCATTCTGGTGTTGGCAGGAGTACAGAGCAGGAAGCTCTGCAGAGCTCCACCTGTGTCAGGCAACACAGGCCAGCGGAGCCAAACAGCCACGGCAGCTGAAAAGCCTAGCACCCACAGCATACACAGTGGTGCAGTTGCCCATGGCAACAAGTCAGAAGAGGACTGGCGTGTTTTGTGACTGTAAACTGGAGGATATGGTTCCAGGCTGCGATCCGGAGGATATCGTGTACTGTGTAATGCTGTGAGTAGAACATTAAGATGGTGGTGCAGTCGCCCATGGCAACTGGTCTAAAGAGGAGGACTGGCGTGTTTAGTGACTGTAAACTGGAGGACTGTCTTGTTCCCGGCTGTGATCCGGAGGTAGACTGACCTGTTTCCCATCTGCGAACCGGAGGATATCATGTACTGGGTAAAGTAGTGAGTAGCACATTATCACGGTGGTGCAGTCACCCAAGGCAACAGATCAGAGGTGGACTGGCAAGTTGAGTGACTATAATCTAGAGGATATGTGCCCGGCTGCATACTGGAGGTGGACGGTCTTGTTCCCGGCTGTGATCCAGAGGTGGACTGTCCTGTTTCTTGGCTGCAATCCGGAGGATATCGTGTGCTGTGTTTTGCTGAGTTGAACATTAAAGAGACGCTTTGCTTTGAACTTTGCTGGCCTCTTCACTGCATATTGTGCTACCGCGGCATTACTGTCACGATCCACTTTCGGATCTGTGGCAGATCTCTCTTTGCATATTAAAACCTTTTTCCTTTCAGGCCATCGGTGGTTAATGTCAGTCTTTCCCACGGTGGCCGCTGGTGTAATTAAATTGCTGCGGACTTGTCAGGGAAGGTGGTAACCACTCCCACCATCCTTTATAAGGTCACCTGAGGTGTCAGCTGATTGTTGGTGATACTTCTGCTTTTGGAGACCAACCAAGCTGGAGTCAGGAGCTTGCTGAGCGCAGTGGTACTTCTGCTGTTTCCTTGATCTGGTGCCTTACTCTGCTGTGCGGTGCATTGCAGCAGCGACAGCCAAGTGTTTGTTGTTTAGTTGACTTAACCCCTAGGTGTCTGTCTTTCCTTTGGTCATTTTTTGTGGTTCCCTTTATTCCCTGTCTCACCTGCTGGGGAGGGGGTTGGTGGGCTTAGCTTAGGGCTAAACAGGAGACAGGGACAGGTCGGTGACTAGGGCCTCACTACCTTCAAGTGTACCCCCAAGTTAAGGAAAGACAGGGCCCGTCCTTAGCCTTAGGGGCAGTTCAGGGGCCCAGGTTCCTCGACCCCTGTATCTCTATTATTGCCCCGTGACAACTACACATGGAATAGCCTCTGCCAGCGTCATCAGTAGTGATATTCAGTTATCCTCTTTACATCTTTCTGTGGGATCAATACAAACAGCACATGCAGACCAGCCGCTAAAATTCCTCTACATGGTAGGACTCAAGGAGTTACACAGGATACATCAAGGGCACCATTATCTGTTCATATCTGCACAGCAACATTATTTCTAAACATATCCAGTTGTAAAAATGCTTAGTTTTTAATGATCCGTTCCTTTTAAAAGGAACCTGTCACAATGATCCAGTCCAATCTGCAGCCACCATGTAATAGAGCAGGGGGGGCTGAGTAGATTGATATATAGCCTTGTGAGAAATGGTTCAGTAAAACCTGTGTTTTAATCATCTAAACCTCTATTCCTTCAGGGGTTTAGGTCCAGTGGGCTGTCCTATTAGTGAATTACAGCTTTCTTTGTGTAAGGGCCCCGTCTCACATAGCGACACACCAGCGATCCCGACAACGATCAGGATCGCTGGTGTGTCGCTACACGATCTACAGGCAGCGATCAGGACAGTGAC
This sequence comes from Oophaga sylvatica, assembly GCA_033576555.1. Lineage (NCBI taxonomy): Eukaryota > Metazoa > Chordata > Amphibia > Anura > Dendrobatidae > Oophaga > Oophaga sylvatica. The sequence continues at coordinate 47,938,452 of JARQOD010000007.1, read as the reverse complement.
ACTGCGGGTAACGTCGCCTAGTTACACGCAGTGTATGTTGGATACCAGCACGCTGATGCAGGGAGCTGGAAACCAAGGTACACGTCGGGTTTCCAGGCGCTGCGCGGTGCCTGGAAACCCGACGTGTACCTTGGTTACCAGCTCCCCTGCAGCAGCGCGCTGGTATCCAACGTACACGTCGGGTTTCCAGGCACAGCCCCGCGCCTGGAAACCCGATGTGTACCTTGGTTACCTATAGATCGCTGGTCTCCTGCCTGTCACACGCAGCGATGCGTGCTGGCCAGCGGGAGACCAGCGATCAAAAAAGTCCTGGCATTTCTGACACGACCAGCGATACCCAGCAGGGGCCTGATCGCTGGTACGTGTCAGACATAGCGAGATCGCTGCTGAGATCGCTGTTTAGCAGCGATCTCGCTATGTAAGATGGGGCCCTAAGTCTGCATACAAAGATAGCTATCAGTTACTGATAGGATCACCCACTGGACTGAAAATCACAAAAAGAGCAGACAAGTAAATGATAAATACACAGGTTATACTGAATTATTTCTCACAAAACCATATATCAATCTACTCGGCTCTTCCTGCTCTATAACATGATGCCTGCAAATTTGCTGGCATAATCATGATGACACGTTCCCTTTAAGGAGTAAAATTCATAAATAAATTCATTTGTTTCAATGCTATTTTATAGCTTCCACAAACCAGCAGATCAGGGAGCAACAGGAGAAGGAAGTAAAGGGTAGATTGGCTCCCTCAGCTGTGCACGGAGGTAGACACGGGGACACTGTCTTTTTGAGATCTTCACTAGTTTATTATATATGCGGCATAAACCATAGTGAAGTAAACATAAACACAGCCCTTTGAGCAAAAACAGGAAAACAAAACAAAGTGGTAACACAAAGCACATTCCTTGTGGTAGTGGGGATCCGCTCGCTCAGGGTTAGCAAAAAAAACACACGGTTCAGGTTAGCATGAACACTTCTCTGGAATTAGCCTCTACAGATACACTGAATGCCTCAGGAGGCTGATTACTTAAACCCCAGACCACATCCTGGGGTGGAGATAAGGTGGACAACCTCCCATTTGCTCTATGGTTATCCACAAAAACCCAGCCCTTAAAATGACCGATTAACCTCTCTCAACACATAATGTGGGTTTTAAATCACTGAAGCTCAGTGAAACGTATCTCCCCTCCAGCATTTTGCCAGTGACTTTGACACATATCCATTAGGATAAAGTAATAGTCTTGAAAGTGCCTCTAGGTTTTGAATGAGCACCCCATATTTATTTATTATGCATTGCATATATAGCGCCATCATATTCCGCAGCGCTTTACATACATTATTATTGCTGTCTCCAATGGGGCTCACTATCTACTTTCCCTATCAGTATGTCTTGGGAGTGTGGGAGGAAACAGATCACCAGGAGGAAATCCACGCAAACACAGGGAGAACATATCAAACTCCTTGCAGATGTTGTCCTTGGTGAGATTTGTTCCCAGGAATCCAGCGCTACAAAGCAACAGTGCTAACCACCGAGCCATTGTACTGCCCCAGGTTTTGATAGATTTTTGGATCAGTACCCCACCCAAGATTTCAATAGGTTTTTGGATCACTACTCTAGGTTTCGATAGGGTTTTGGGTCAGTACCCTATCATCTATCATCCAAAGGCAATGCTGTAGGCCAATTCTAGTCAAACCATTGCATGGATCAGACTAGAAGTGTGTTTAGAATGAAGAAAGATAACAGACGCTGACTTGCAGTGTATCTTTTTACGTTGACAAAGAAGCAGATATACATGTTCCAAATACAGCTATCACCAATTCGGTAATTACATCTGCTGATTATGAGCTGCACGTTGCTTAAGAATGAACTTTGGCATCAGCATAGTTCTGAGCAGCAGATAGCGCAATTCCTTGCATAAAACTCTTCCCGAAAGGAAGACGTATTGTTGAGACCTTAAGCTTTTAACCCTTTGCGCCACAGAACTTGTTGAGCGTCTTTTTTTTAAGACATGTTTTCTCCCATGGTCACGTAAAGCAGAAACCCGGGTGTCATGGCAACCCTGCTCTGCTCTGTCTCGAAACAGTAAGAAAAAAAAAAATCACATCCAGCCATATTACTGTTATAGCAAAGAGCTTTCAACAGGTTGGGCATGAGATGCTCCTCTACCCTCCCTAATAAGCAGAATGAGTAGGAGCAGGATGTCCCTGGGCAGATACCGATTCAATATAAGCTAATTGCAATCCAAGAATGTTAATGAGTCTGCCAGTAAGATGCAAATGTTTTATAAATGATTTTTTTTGCTTGCATCAATTTAATACATATATTTATATTGTTCTGGAATTCAATTCAGCCTTCTAACAATGAATATAAAAAAAACCCTTACAGAAAAGTAACGACTACATAAGATAACAGCAGGAGTCAACTTGTAGATCAATGTGTGACTTTCAAGAATGGAACCAAGATAGTAATTGCTGCACAAGTCAGGGACTACTCGAGTCACTGCAATTTGTGTCTGTGGCACAGACATCAACTATGAATACGGCCTTGGAACACTGCAAAAGTCATCGGCGTTGTGTAGAGAGTTGGAACCAACCGGGTTCGATTCCTTTAAAGTGAAGCTGTCATCAGGTTTGGCCGATATAAGATACGGCCATCACCTTTCAGGGCTTATACATAGCATTCTGTAATGCTGTAGCTAAAGCCCCCAACCCGACCTGGAAGAACTGAAAAATAAGTTTTATTATACTCACCCGGGGAGCGGTCCGGTTCGATGGGTGTCACTGGTCTTGGTGCCTCCCATCTTCTTGTGATGCCGCCCTCCTGCTTGCTTCATGGCTCCCCAGCATCGCGATCATGCGCAGGCATACTGATCTGCGTGTTGAGAGCAAAGTACTGCAGTGCGCAGGAGCCAGAAAAGGTCAGAGAGCCCCGGCACCTCTGCACTGCAGTACTTTGTTCTGCCCTCAACAACTGCAATGATAACAGAAAAATTGTAATATAATCAGTTATTACATAATTATTATGGTATTACTAATTATTAAGATATAATTACCTAAAGTGAACCTGTCATCAGATTTCAATATACAAAATGCATACATTCCTAATCTATTAGACCTCTTAGACCTTATGAGGATGTTATATGAAGCATGAATACTCATGTCAGAATTACTGCATACTCTTTTATGAAAGTTTAACTGAATCTCCGCTCACCTGGCCTGATTGACAGGTTTTCAGTGGCCCTGCTCCCTGTTGCTGAGATCTCACACTGCTCAGTACAAGCTGCAGCAGGCGACTTAGCTTTTTCATTCTACAGCTGAACTCCTAAAATGATCATCTTAAAATCAGGATTATACAGCAATTTTGGCATGCTTTTCCAAAGTAAGTACATTGGCTTCATCGGGTTCTAAGATATTTATTTAATAATGTACACAGTTTGTAATGTAAAATCTATTGACAGATGCACTTAAACTTTGGCTGCTGCTCTAACTTCTGATAGATCAACTTGATTGACAGGTGAGAGACCAGTGTATTAAAGGGAACCTGTCAGCTCAATTTTCGCATATAAGCTGCGGCCACCGCCATTAGGGGCTTATCTACAGCCTTCTGTAATGCTGTAGATAAGCCCCCGATGTAGCCTGAAAGATAAGAAAAACAAGTTATATTACACTCACCTGGGGGCGGTCTGGTTTGATGGGTGTTGCAGGTCTGGGTTCGGCGCCTCTGATCTTTATGCGATGACGTCCTCATCCTTGCTTCTGTCACGGCTCCTGCGCAAGCATAATTATCTGCCCTGTTGAGGGCAGAGTAAAGTACTGTAGTGCGCAGGTGCCGGTAAAGGTCACAGAGGCCCAGCGCCTGCAGTACTTTACTCTGCCCTCAACAGGGCAGATCAGTACGCCTGCGCAGGAGCCAAGACAGAAGCAAGGAAGAGGACGTCATCGCATAAAGATGGGAGGCGCCGAACCTGGACCTGCAACACCCATCAGACCAGACCGCCCCCAGGTGAGTATAATATAAAGCCCCCGTCTCACACAGCGATCTCGCTAGCAAGATCGCTGCTGAGTCACTAGTTTTGTGACGCAGCAGCGATGTCCCCAGCGATATCGCTGTGTGTGACATTCAGCGACGATCAGCCCCCCTGCTGGGTATCGCTGATCGTCGCTGAATGTCCAGGACATTTTTTTGATCGCTGGTCTCCCGCTGGCCAGCACGCATCGCTGCGTGTGGCAGGCAGGAGACCAGAGATCCGCTGGTAACCAAGGTACACAGCGGGTTTCCAGGCGTGGGGCTGTACCTGGAAACCCGCTGTGTACCTTGGATACCAGCGCCCTGATGCAGGGACCTGGTAACCAAGGTACACAGCGGGTTTCCAGGCAGCGTGCAGCGCCTGGAAACCCGATGTGTACCTTGGTTACCAGCTCCTTGCATCAGGGCGCTGGTATCCAACGTACACTGCGGGTAACTAAGCGATGTTACCCGCAGTGTCGTTGTGCTGATCGCTGCCTGAGCTGCCTGTTTGGCAGCTCAGCAGCGATAATATAGCGATACACCAGCGATCCTGATCGTTGTCGGGATCGCTGGTGTATCGCTATGTGAGACCCGGGCTTAACTTGTTTTTCTTATCTTTCAGGTTACATCGGGGGGCTTATCTACAGCATTATAAAATGCTGTAGATAAGCCCCTAATGGCGGTGGCCGCAGCTTATATACAAAAATGAGGTGACAGGTTCCCTTTAAGCAGAGCTTGGTGAAGATCAGCCCATCAGACATGTCAGCCTGTGCCTGTGCATTTCAAAACTATGTTTTATCTGAAATTTACTGTATTTTACTGTAAAACCTAGAATATTATAATGAGGAATAATTTCGGCTTTCCATTCTGCCTGGTGTTAGGGCAGCATTAATCTGCAGTCAGATTCCTCTTAAACATAAGGCTGTCAGCACGGTGCATCATGGCGTGACCAAACATTTAAGTGCACTTTCTGACCTGCTTGTTTTCCATCAATCTTTACCCTTCTCTAGCTCTATAAAGCCAGAGCTGTCAATTAAAATAATGAGGGAAGGAGGGGTGCAGAAATATAGAGAAAGCAAGTAGGTGGGAAGGCGCACTTAAATGTTTGGCCACGCCAAGGGTGCTCTGTACTTGGTTTGCACAGTCATTCAGTGCTGACAGCATCCCTTTAAGCAAAATATCACTATAATATCGTGATGCACAAACACGATTTTGGAAAAAAATTACATTTTTACATCTAATACATTTTTGCCAATCATAGCCCATGTTTGAGACTGTTGAATGTCAATGTCTCACATTTACACCTAGAACATAAAACCCTTACTCCATGACGGTTTACCTGCTATTTATTCCCTGCAATGTTGGCTGCTTCACTGATTTTTATCGCTGTTCCTGGGGACAGTCTATGATCTGTGGCTTTATCGTTAACTAGTATCCCAAATCATAGCATTACTTCCACCTCATTGTTTTACTATGGGGTAAAATGACTGAAATTCTGAATTGGCCAATATTCTTCTGCTCAGTCCTCTCCATTTTTCTCTACAGGGAAACACTGAGGCACCATGACAGTCGCAGTAACTTAATATTTTACCGTGATCATCCGCTGTATGTGCAGCCCTTGCTGCAGCGTCTGATCTAATCTAGATAGTTGGAAATTCAGCTTCTGCCTAAATTATGATCTCAGAGGCAAATATCACAGCTACTTTGCAGTCTTTTACTCTGCAGCTCTACTTTTTTAAGCCATCTGCTGTGTAAGTGGTGAAAGCCCATCACAAGTTCGCAGAACTTACTTACATAGAGTCATACTTTAAAGGTCCTCGACTTCAATGTAAAATTTGTTAGTGTTTTTCCCACCCACCATGTGTCATTTATATAACTGGTGTCTTCTTATGCGGCACCATGACTTGGGTTCAGACATCACCATTAAAAAAATATAAAAAAGATTCTTAATGTGTAGCAGTTTTGCATGTAACTATTCCTCCAGATCAGTGACTGCAGCTTAGGTCCTTTGCACACAGAAAAGGTGAACGGATGGACTCTACATGCCTGGTTCCCACCGTGAAGCATGGAGGAGGTGGTGTGATGTGTGGGGGTGCTTTGCTGGTGACACTGTTGGGGATTTATTCAAAATTGAAGGCACACTGAACCAGCATGGCTACCACAGCATCTTGCAGCGGCATGCTATTCCATCCGGTTTGCGTTTAGTTGGACCATCATTTATTTTTCAACAGGACAATGACCCCAAACACACCTCCAGGCTGTGTAACGGCTATTTGACCAAGAAGGAGAGTGTTGGGTGCTACGCCAGATGACCTGGCCTCCACAGTCACCAGACCTGAACCCAATCGAGATGGTTTGGGGTGAGCTGGACCGCTCACCGCTTCAATTTTGAATAAATCCCCAACAGTGTCACCAGCAAAGCACCCCCACACCATCACACCTCCTCCTCCATGCTTCACGGTGGGAACCAGACATGTAGAGGACATCCGTTCACCTTTTCTGCGTGCAAAGCAGTAATCAAAGCAAAAGGTGGCTACTTTGAAGAACCTAGAATATAAGACATATTTTCAGTTGTTTCACACTTTTTTGTAAAGTGTATTGTAGAATTCCACATGTGTTAATTCATAGTTTTGATGCCTTCAGTGTGATTCAACAATTTTCATAGTCATGAAAATACAGAAAAATCTTTGAACGAGAAGGTGTGTCCAAACTTTTGGTCTGCACTGTATGTCTGATTCTGCATCATCATATCAATCTAGAATTTAGCTATAATGCTGGATGGAAACTGATGAAAGAACTAACCCCAGTGTTGCAATGGCTCCCACCTGTCTGACTCTGGCGCATCAGTTATTGATGCATTCCATCAGTTTTGCCATCAGTTGTGATCCGGTTGCATTGCTTTAAGTTTCTAAAATCTGAGCCTGATGCAACGGATATACTGTATGTGAACCCAGCCTTAGATGCATGGAAGTCCAAACTGCAAAAGAAGTCTGAGCTAATCTGAAACACATCTCCTGGTATATCAATGGCTATAACCGCCTCATGCTTTAGACTGCGGAATTGCGTGTTCTTATTTTCTGTGATCCAAGGGGTAGCAGTTCTCCTTGCGGAGAATGACATGCCAAGCCTGACATGCCAAGGTGAGGAGACTTTTAAGCCAAATTCTCCTCTAGGAAATATGCAAATTGTGGATTCTGGTCAGACGTTTCTGACCCAGCCAAACCAGATCTCACGTTTTGCACTGATAAGGGCCAGTACCCTGACACACTATGTCGGCAAATTGAGGTTTTGATTTTGGCTTTTATCCTAAACTATGTGACAAGGCTTGTTACAGAGTTGATACTGACTTTTAGGATTGCTGCTTCCAATAGGTGGCACCAGAGTTCTAGTCCTCTTCCTCTCTGAACAAAAAATGTGCTTATTTTCTGTCGCGTTTCAGCACAGGAATCAAGGGGGCCATAAACATAAGCCTACTGATGCTTGGCCAGTGTTGGTCTATGAATGTTAGGGGTAGGGAATCGGTTTGTTGAGCTTCAACTTTCTCCAATGAAAACACATGCATATTCATCTGAACTAAGAATGTTTGTGTACAAGGAGATTAATAAGAATGGCTGTTGACAGAATGAGCATTCGGCTAAAAATTTGTGAAGGAATGCTTAATTTATACATAAATTGTGTGCAGAAAATGACATTTGGAAAAATCAAAATCTGTAAAAGAATAAAAATGGTAAACAGTATTTACAAATGTACCTAGAAATGTCTATTTATTGGGCCGCCAAAGCAATAGATGCATTTCTTAGAAGAAAATGAGATGTAAAGGGCTCCTTGGGGAATTCAAATGAAATCTATTAAAAGAAACTGCTCAAAGCCTCACTCTAAATATTCACACTTTATAACATCCAAAAATGTATCGATCGAGGGTAAGAAATAGATAATGATGACTATGTGCTGGTAGATGTACCACTGAATTTAATGTCAGCAGTTCTCTACTTGTAGCCAGGGGTAATAATGCTCCAACCAGTATGGTGGAGGCACCTGGGCAAAACATTGGGGGTATGGAGCCCTTCTCAATGTCAAATGGAATGTATATAGATACAAAAATAAATTGGGGGAAAAAAATCAAATGCAAAAGATGGCTTCTGGACAACTACTATACTGTATGAAAGGGCAAAATAGGGAAGCTAAAGTCATTCTTCTACTGTTGCCAGCAAAAACTGAACTGAAAAAAATCTATGTAGCATACTGGTAAATGTGTGAATAGAAACGTACGTTCTGTTACGATGGAATTCACTGCAGTCTTGTTCTAATCCATAAGTAAAAGTCACATTTTACCAAGCAAAATCCCTTTGCATTACGCTGAGAATTCTTGTTCTTTGCAGAGTCAACAATACTATCTATTTTTGAGATTATAGAAAAATATTTGCAAACTAATTCACCATTCATGCAAAATAATTGATTTTAACAAATCAGGTAAATATTTGAAATGGTCAGACCCCCCAGTAATCGTGGAGGTATCCCCTATGCAATGGATAGTGGATAACTTCCAAACTTGAGAATGCACCATTAATGGAGAAGTTCACTCCACACAAATGAGAAATTTCACTTCTATGAACTGAAAGTGGTATGGCTAAGTTAGTTACCAAAATTGATGTCATTAAACCCCCCCCAGACAGAAACAGCTGCTCTTCTGATGTCCCTGGGTTATTTACATTTGTACATTATGGAAATTGAGAAGTATGGGGAATAATAAAGGACTTGGGCACTTGACATAAATGAGGTGGAGACCCTCAGGCCATTGCCCTTCTTGTCCTTCCCATAACCCATCCCTGATGGGTAGCGCACGTCTTACATTAATACTTATGTAATAAATTTGACATGCTTTGTGAACGTTACAAAAGGAAAGTTTTCCTCATTTTGTTACAGAAAACCTTTACTTAAATGGCACGCTGTATGTAGAAATAATAAATGGAAGACTCCAGGACCATGCTTCATGGCTTTCCCCAATTTTAAATTGGCTTTAGAGTTTGCATATACAGACTCGAAAAAATCAATGCATTTTTGGAGACTTTACATAACATTATACATTTGGATTACATCTAGTGTGAGTCAAAGTCAATTGGTTCTTTTGTGTTACATTAATGGCACATGGAGATAAAGGCTTATTCTAGCAGATGAAAGAAGATTTGAAACTGTTGAATTTGAGCATTATCAGTAAAGACTGCTCCATCTTGTAATTGCTTAAGATAAGTCCACTTTCGTATTGCTTACAGACTCAGGGAACAAAATAACGTTTTGTCCTTATCTGCATTATTCTGCAATAAGGACAAATATGGTTGGGAGTGAGTTAGGGCCCCGTCTCACATAGCGATACACCAGCGATCCCGACAACGATCAGGATCGACGTGTACCTTGGTTACCAGCTCCCCTGCAGCAGCGTGCTGGTATCCAACGTACATGTCAGGTTTCCAGGCACAGACCCGCGCTTGGAAACCCGATGTGTACCTTGGTTACCAGGAGATCGCTGGTCTCCTGCCTGTCACACGCAGCGATGCTTGCTGGCCAGCGGGAGACCAGCGATCAAAAAAAGTCCTGGCATTTCTGACACGACCAGCGATTCACAGCAGGGCCTGATCGCTGGTATGTGTCAGACATAGCGAGATCGCTGCTGAGATCGCTGTTTAGCAGCGATCTCGCTATGTAAGACGGAGCCCTTAGTTAACCTACATTTTTGTGGTTGTTTCATGTTGAAATCATGAACAAAGTAGTAACAGCAAACATGTAGACAGCATTTATGATGTCCAATATTTAAAAAGAGTATTCTATGAAATTTCAGCAAACTTTACATTTACTCCTAATTTTTATCACAAGCATTAGGTCCAAAGTAAGTAAAATCTATAGAGTGCCCTAACATATATACACTGCTCATAATAATAAAGGAAACACCAAAATACCACATCCGAGATATGACTAAATGAAATATTCCAGTTGCAAATCATTATTCATTACATAGTGGACTGCGTTGAGAACAATAAAAAATAAAAATAATCAATGTAAATCAAAATTAATATCCCATGGAGGTGTGGATTTGGAATGATACTCAAATAGAAGTGTTATGTTTCGGTAGCTGAGGAGTGCAGGTAAAAAGGCAATACACCAGAGCAGTTGGAATCTATGAGATTGCAGTACCCTGACTAACCACCACAACTAGAGGCAGCCGTGGAGCGTTCCTACGTTGGTCCTAGAGCCTCGTCACAGCCTGAGAAACTAACTACACCTAAAGGTAGAAAGAGGAAAGCTATCTGCCCCGGAGCAGATCCCCAAAGAGCATAGAAAGCCCCCAAACATGTAATGGCGGTTAGACAAGAAGAAATACTGACACAGACAGAAAATAGTATGAGCAAACGTTGGGGCCCAAACTAACTAAATAGAAAAGGATAGGAAGGGCACTTACTGCAATCCCAAAAAACCCTGAAAAGCACCAACTCTACTAATTTCAAAAACACCTGAGATCACATGACCTCTACCACCTAAATTAGCTCTCTGGTGTAACAAAATCAAAACAGCAGCCACTGAAAAAACTGGAAAAAGCAAATGTACAAACATCAGTGGCTGAACCAAACTGAGAGGGCAAAAGCCCCCGGAGGGGACCCTGTAGGCCCCCACAGGAGTGCAGGACAAAATGCAAAAATAAAGCACAAAAACAAAAGAAGAAAATGTCTTATCTGTTAGCAGGAGATGCAGACACGACACAGCAGGCTACAAGGGAAACAGGAATCAAGGATTGAGACCAGAACAATTGATCACCGGCAACCCTGATGGGAAGGCGACTCCCTTATATAAGACCAGTCATAACACCTGATTCCCAATCCTCACAATCTTCACTGGACAGTCCAGTACCGCTAGTAACCACCAGAGGGAGCCTCTGCTCAGAACTCATCTGAGCAACCATCGGTAGGATGAGTTCTATGATACCACGGATGAGCTCCTAGCATGGTGTCCGAAGAAACACCCAAGGAGTTTCCTGCCATAACCTCTCCACTTAACCAAATATTGGAGTTTCCGCTAGAAAAACGAAATTCAATATTTTCTCAACCACAAACTCCAGATTGCCCTCAACCAAACAGGGTCAGGACAAGCAGTAGGAACCACTGGCAACAAACCCTTCAACAAGACTTTTGGAACACGTTAGGATCTTAAATTCCCTGGAAGAAGCAAACGAAAAGAAACAGGTTAAAATCTCCAGATCTTATAAGGTCCAATGAACCTAGGCTTAAATTTAGGAAGCCACTTCATAGGAATATTTTTTGAGGAAACAGACCAAGACCCCCACTTTAAACCGGGACCACAGTCCTATGCCGTTAGAAACCGCTGGGCCTTCTCCTGAGAGAGGGCAACCTCTCCAACCTGGTCCAAACGTTCATACCCCCAACGAGTAAACACCCGGACAACAAGCCTCCGTCTGTCCCAAGAAAATCGAGGGGAAATCCAGAATTAAGAAAATGGAGACATCAAAGTGGCAGAGCACCCCTATTATTAAGACAAACTCAGCCAAAGGCAAAAAAAGACCCAGTCATCCTATCACAGACACAAACTCTTAGATAAGTCTCCAATGTCTGGTTTGTTCCCCTCATTTGACCAGGTCTGAGGATAAAACGCCGGGAGAAAGACAATTGAACACCAATTTTGAACAAAAGTCCTCCAAAACTGAAAACAAAGGACTCCTTTGTCAGACACAATTTTCAGGAATGGTGTAAACGAACCACGTGCGAAGGAACAAAGGACCAATTCAGAGGAGGAAGGCAATTAGGTAAGGCCAAATTATCATCTTGGAAACCTATCACAAACACCCGTACGATCATTCTTGAAAACAGGGAGGTCGGAAATGAAAACCATAGAGTATGGGTCCATGGTCTCTTGGGCACGGCAAAAAGGCATCACAAACCACAGGCAGAGCAAGGCTTGGGCAGAGCAAGTCCCGCAGGACTGCACAAATTCCCTGACATCAGAGACAAGTAGGCCACCAAAAGGACCGACTAACCAATCCTGGTTAAAAAAATTCCGGGTGACCGGCCAACGCGGAACAATGAATCTCAGAACACACTCTTTTTAACTGGTCCGGGAAAACAATTCCACAGGACAGCGTCGGCCTATCCCCTGACACCCCTCCAGAGCCAGTCTCAAATGGGCGAGATGGCGGAAAGAACTACACCCTCTTTCAAAATAACAGAAGGATCAGATAACTCAGGAGGTCCGCAACGAAACTCCTCGAGATGGCATCCGCCTTAACATTCTTAGTGCCAGGAAAAAGGAAACCACAAAATTAAAACGTGTGAAAAACAAGGCCCACCTGGCCTGTCTAGGATTAAGTCGCTTGCATGTTTCCAGATAAACCAGATTCTTATGTCCGTAAGGACTACCACCTTATGTTTGGCTCCCTCCAGCCAATGTCTCCACTCTTCAAAAGCCCACTTCATGGCCAAATAACTCCCGATTACCCACGTTTAATTACGTTCAGTGGAGAAAATTTTCGAGAGAAAAAGGCACAAGGGTTATTTTAGAGGTCTCTGGATTCTTTGGGACAAACGGCACCTGCCCCAATTTCAGAGGCATCACCCCACCTGAAATGGCAGAGAAACATCAGGCTGCCGTAGAACAGGAGCAGAAGTGAATCTCTGCTTAAGTTCCATGAAATGCAGAGACTGCCTCAGGAGCCAATTCACCACATCAGAAACCCTTCTTGGTCAAATCAGTTTAATGGTTTAACAATAACGAGAAATTACCAATAATTTACGATAAAAATGGCAAAACCCAAGAATCTCTGAAGAGCCTTTAATGAAGTAGGTTGGACCCAATCACAGTGGCCTGAACCTTGACCGGGTCCATTTCAATAACAGATGGGGACAAAATGAATCCCAGAAATGAGATCTTCTGTACGCCAAAAAGACACTTGATCCCTTCACATACAGAGCATTCTCCCTCAAAATCTGGAGCACAGTTCGAACATGTTTCACATGAGAGTCCCAGTCATTGGAAAAAATCAAGATATCATCCAAATAAACAATCAGAAATTTATCCACAAAATCCCTGAAAATGTCATTCATGAAGGACTGGAAAACAGAGGAGCATTAGTGAGCCCAAAGGCATCACAAGGTACTCAAAATGCCCCTCAGGGTATTAAATGCCGTCTTCCATTCATCCCCGTGCTTAATGCGAATAAGGTTATATGCCCCCCTGAGGTCACTTGGTTAACCAAGTAGCGTTTTTCACCCTGGAAACAGGTCAAAATCAAAGGCAACGGATATGATATTTCACAGTAATATTGTTCAAAAGACGATAATCAATACACGGCCTTAAGAACCATCCTTTTTGGCCACAAGAAAAACCGGCACCTAAGGGTAAGAGGATGGTCTGATATGACCCTTCTCCAATGACTCCTTGATATAAGACCGCATAGCGTCATGTTCAGGTATAGACAAGTTAAAAAGGCGCACCTTTAGGGAATTTACTACCAGGCCACTAATTCAATAGCGCAGTCATAGCTCCTATGGGGAGGCAAGAATGCAGATTTACTTTCGCTAAACACATCAGAAAAAACAACAAAAAGTCCGGAACAACCCTGAGCCTGGGGAGGCAGAAAAAAAGAGTGTTGGTATTAACACACATTAGCAGCCCCAACGTGGTTACAGACACAGATTTCCAATCCAAAACAGGATTAATGAACTGTAACCAAGGAAACCCAGTACGATAATGTCATGCGATTATACAGAACCAAAAATTTCCAGCTCTCCTGATGATCAGGTTCAACCCTCATTATCACCTGATAGAGAACTGAGGTTTATTCTCAGCCAAAGGGTAGATTCGATCCCCAGTAGGGGAATAGACTTCCTTAGGGGTATCAAGGGAACCCACATCGTTTAGCAAATCAAATCCATCAGGTTAATAAGCTGCTCCCGAATCAACAAAAAGCCTGAGCAGAAAAATGTGGACAGGGGGCATATCAGAGTAACAGTTAATAAAAAACTTAGTCTGAACACTACCCCAAGACAACTGAGCGTGCAAAACGTCTTCCCGCTTAGGGCAGACTGAAATAGCATAGGAGGCATCACACAGTAGAAACATAACCATTGCGCTTTCGAAACTCATGACGCTGTGCCCCAGAAACCACTCTATCACACTGCATGGATTCAGAAGCAGGTTCACAAGGCAACATTATTCACGCAAACTTCTCCGCTCACGCAAACGTCTGTCAGTTGAATCGCTAATGACATAGAATCTTAGACCAGAGGGGACAGGGAATCCCACCATAACATCCTTACATTATCTGACAGACCCTTCCGAAAAAGGCTGCCAAAGCGTCGTCATTCCATTTGGTCAGGACTGCCCATCTACGGAATCTCTGACAGTATAACTCAGCGCATCAAGCCCTGATTAATGCCAACAAGGCTTTTCAGCTTGATCAGTGACATTAGGCTCATCATACAATAACCCCAAAGCCTGAAAAAATGCATCAACATCACTCAAAACAGGATCCCCAGGTGTCAGGGAAAAAGCCCAATCCTGAGGATCGCCGCGCAGGAGAGAGATGACAATTTGAACCTGCTGCGCTGCTTCCCTGAGGACTTAGATTTTAAGTCAAAAAACAATTTACAATTATTTTTGAAATCAGAAACTTGGCTCGATCCCCCAAAACAAATCTGGCATGGGAATCCTAGGTTCCACAACAGGCAACCTAGCAAGATTAGGTAGCAATACTCTGAACCTCAGTGGCAAGCTAACTACACCTAAAGGTAGAAAAGAGGAAAGCTATCTGCCCCGGAGCAGATCCCCAAAGAGCATAAAAAGCCCCAAACATGTAATGGCGGTTAGACAAGAAGAAATACTGACACAGACAGAAAATAGTATGAGCAAACGTTGGGGCCCAAACTAACTAATAGAAAAGGATAGGAAGGGCACTTACTGCAATCCCAAAAAACCCTGAAAAGCACCAACTCTACTAATTTCAAAAACACCTGAGATCACACGACCTCTACCACCTAAATTAGCTCTCTGGTGTAACAAAATCAAAACAGCAGCCACTGAAAAAACTGGAAAAAGCAAATGTACAAACATCAGTGGCTGAACCAAACTGAGAGGGCAAAAGCCCCCGGAGGGGACCCTGTAGGCCCCCACAGAAGTGCAGGACAAAATGCAAAAATAAAGCACAAAAACAAAAAGAAGAAAATGTCTTATCTGTTAGCAGGAGATGCAGACACGACACAGCAGGCTACAAGGGAAACAGGAATCAAGGATTGAGACCAGAACAATTGATCACCGGCAACCCTGATGGGAAGGCGACTCCCTTATATAAGACCAGTCAGTAACACCTGATTCCCAATCCTCACAATCTTCACTGGACAGTCCAGTACCGCTAGTAACCACCAGAGGGAGCCTCTGCTCAGAACTCATCTCAAGCCCATTCACAACAAGAAGTGGAAAATCAAATCACATGCTAATACAACTTCAGTGGAAATTCCTCAAGACTAGGAAATGATGCTCAGTAGTGTGTGTGGCCTTCACGTGCTTCTTGTATGAACTCCCTACAAAGCCTACACATGATCCTGATGAGGCTGCAGATATTTTCCTGAGGGATCTCATCCCAGACCTGGATTAAAGCATTAGTCAACTCCTGGACAGTCTGTGGTGCAACGTGGTGTTGCTGGATGGCTTGAAACATGATGTCCCAGATGTGCTTGATTGGATTCAGGTCTGGGGAATGTGCAGGCCAATCCATAGCATCAATGCCCTCATCATTCAGGAACTGCTGACACACTTAAGACACATGATGCCTAGCATTGTCATGCATCAAAAGGAACTCAGGGCCCAGTGCACCTACATATGGTCTCACAATGGGTCTGAAAATCTCATCCCGGTACCTAATGGCAGTCAGGGTACCACTGGCTAGCACATGGAGGGCTGTGCAGCCCTCCAAATAAATGCCTTCCCACACCATTAATGATCCACTTCCAAATCGATCATGCAGGAGGATGTTGCAAGCAGCAGAACATTCTCCACGGTGTCTCCAGACTTTGTCACGTCTGTCACGTGCTCAGTGTGAACTTGCTCTCATCTGTGAAGAGCACTGAGCGCCAATGTCGAATCTGCCAATCTTGGTGTTCTCTGGCAAATGCCAATTGCCCTGCACGGTGTTTGGCTGTGCGCACAACACCCACTTGTGGACGTCGGGCCCTCATACCACACTCATCGAGTCTGTTTCTAACAGTCTAAGCAGACACATGGATTTTAGTGGCCTGATGGAGGTCATTTTGCAGGGTTGTGGCACTGCTTCTCCTGTTCCTCCTTTCACAAAGGAGGAGGTCGCTGTCCTACTGCAGGGTTGTTGTCCTCCTAAGGCCCCCTCTACATCTTCTGGTGTATTGGCCTGTCTCCTGGTATCTGTTCAAGGCTCTGGACACTGTGCTGACAGACACACCTACCCTCCATGCCATAGCTCACGTTGATGTGCCATCCTGGATGAGCTGCAGTACCTGAGCAACTTCTGTCAGTTGCAACTGTAACTTCTCTGAGTGAGAGCAATGACAAAATGCTTAAGTGACCAAAACAACAGCCAAAAAGGATGAGAACAGTCTGTGGTCACGCCTTGCAGAACTACCCCTTTATAGGGGTTATCTTGCTAATTGCCTATCATTTCTACCTGTTTTTTCCATTTGCATAACAGCAGGAGAAATTGATTAACAATCCCTGTTGCTTCATAACTGGACAGGTTAATTTCACAGACGTGTGATTGACTTGGAGTCACATTGTGTTGTTTAAGTGTTCCCTTTATTTTTTTGAGCAGTGTATTACTACAGTGGGGAAAATTAGTATTTGATACTCTGCCGATTTTGCAAGTTTTCCCACTTACAAAGAATGGAGAGGTCTGTAATTTTTATCGTAGGTACACTTAAAGTGTGAGAGACAGAATTAAAAAAAAAATCAGAAAATCACATTGTATGATTTCTACATAAATAATTTGCATTTTATTGCATGGAATAAGTATTTGATACAATAGAAAAACAGAACTTAATATTTGGTACAAAAACCTTTGTTTGCAATTACAGAGGTCAGACGTTTCCTGTAATTCTTGAACACGTTAGTACACACTGCAGCTGGGATTTTGGCCCACTCCTCCATACAGATCTTCTCCAGATCTTTCAGGTTTCGGGGCCCTGTTGCTGAGCAACATTGAGTTTCAGCTCCATCCAAAGATTTGCTATTAAGTTCTAAAATCTGGAGAATGTCTAGACCACTCCAGGCCCTTGAAATATTTCTTATAGAGCCACTTCTTAGTTGCACTGGCTATGTGTTTCGAGTCATTGCCATGCTGGAAGACCTAGCCATGACCCATTTTCAATGCTCTTATTGAAGGTAGGAGGTTGTTGGCCAAAATCTCACGATACACGACCCCAGCCATCCTCCCTTCAATACAGTGCAGTCGTCCTGTCTCCTTTGCAGAGAAGCATCCCCAAAGTATGTTTCCACCACCATGCTTCACGGTTGGGACGGTATTTTTGGAGTTGTACTCATCTTTTTTCTTCTTCCAAACACAGCGAGTGGAGTAGATACCAAAATGTTCTCTGTACCTCACTCCCAGATGACCGTGGACGAAGCCCGAAATAAAGCTTGAAGGCTTCCCGGAATGCAACAAATTTATCCCGACCGCCAGAAAACTTGGGAGCGCCACTTTAGGTTCTGCTTCAGTTGTCCGTTGTAACAAGACCTTAGACCGTAGGTCAGACAGCTCAAAAGACAGACTGTTGTGAATGGGTTTGAGATGAGTTCTGAGCAGAGGCTCCCTCTGGTGGTTACAAGCGGTACTAGTGAGGATTGGGAATCAGGTGTTACTGATTGGTCTTATTTAAGGGAATCATTTTCCCATCAGGGTTGCCGGTGATCAATTGTTCTGGTCTGTATCCTTCTTTCCAGTTTCCCTTGTATCCTGCTGTGTCGTGTCTGCATCTCCTGCTATCAGATAAGACAATTTCTTATTTTGTGTTTTTGCTATATTTTTGCATTTTGTCCTGCACTTCTGTGGGGGCCTTCTGGGTCCCCTCCGGGGGCTTTTGCCCTCTCAGTTTAGTCCAGCCACTGTGTTTTGTACTTTTGCTTTTTGCAGTTTTTTCAGTGGCTGCTGTTTTTGTTACACCAGAGAACTAATTTAGGTGGTAGAGGTCGTGTGATCTCAGGTGATTTTGAAATTAGTAGAGTTGGTGTTTTTCAGGGTTTTCTGGGATTGCAGTAAGTACCCTTCCTGTCCTTTTCTATTTAGATAGTTTGGGCCCCAGCGTTTGCTCATACTATTTTCTTTCTGTGTCAGTATTTCCTCTTGTCTAACCGCCATTACATGTTTGGGGGCTTTCTATTATCTTTGGGGTTCTGCTCCGGGGCAGATAGCTTTCCTATTTCTATCTTTAGGTGTAGTTAGTTTCTCAGGCTGTGACGAGGCGTCTAGGACCATCGTAGGAACGCTCCACGGCTGCCTCTAGTTGCGGTGGTTAGTCAGGGTACTGCAATCTCATAGATTCCAACTGCTCTGGTGTATTTCCTTTTTTACCTGCACTCCTCAGCTACCGTAACATAACAACAGACCCTGCAGCTGTCTCGCAAGGTTAGTGACAGGATCCATATCTAGATCCAGAATATGTGATTCCAGTGAAAATGTCATGCAGTGACTGTATGTGATTAGGGAAACGGGCCATGAACCGTCCCTAGGATTGGGCCCTAAACTATCCCTGTTCCTAAATCTACCTCTAAAGGTGAGGAGGTTTGGATCACCAGCCTTACTGTTCTCCTGTTATTTCCTAAGCTGTCCCCTCCCCCAGGAGACCTGGGACAGAAATGTTAGCGTACTAACACATAAGACAGACATGGGTAACAGAAACATACAAAAACACTAACCAAACGTAGATAGGTATATAGAGAGGGATGGAAATGTACCAACAAATGGGAATAGGATAATGAGGAAAGCATACACTCCAAAACAGCACGCAACAATATCCAGTAGCAACAACGATATCCAATTCAGCACAGCGTCTCCATGGAGCTAGGAAGCGAAGTTCTGACCAGATTTATAGGGAGAGGAAATGACCAGGTCAGAAACAGTTATGAAATGGATCTGCAAGTTTATAACCAGCATAGAAAGAGATGTTAACCTCTTCATCACCAAATGAAACTAAATCCATTTAATATGAAACACAAAAACATCGGCTAAATGGAAGGTCTGCGATTCACAAGACGCAGTGAATTTCTAACCCCAGATATCCCAGGAGGACGTGACACATTCATGACAATATACCATTAAAATAAGATCATAAAACTATAGAAATTGAACTGCACAAATCTAAAGTGAATTTGAAATATTTGGACAGGTTTATGATTTTTTCAAATTTCTGTAAATGTAGCTCTTCTTGTAGGCCTGAAGTTTCATGATAATTATGGTATCATTTTGTGACCTTAAACTTCATAGTGAATTAATTTAAATGGATTTCAGCCTAAAAAATAAAGACCAAAACTTGTATTGCATCTTTACAATTTAATCCTAAGATGTTACGACCACAGGTACTGTCACACTAAACGAGATTGCTAACGAGATCGCTAATGAGTCACCGATTTCATGACACAGTAGAGATCTCGTTAGCGACGCAGCTGTGTGTGACATGTAGCAGCGATGTGGCCCCTGCTGAGATGTTGTTGATCGCTTATGAACCTTCTGAGCCGTTTTTTGGTCGTTGGTGTCCTGCTGGTGAGCCTGAATCGCTGAGTGTGACACCCTTTATGAACGACTTCACCAGCGTCGCAGGTGGGACTAGGTTTTCCAAACAACCGCAGAGGTCGTTATACAGATCGCTGATGAGTTGTGTTTGGAATCACAGATCGCCTGATGAGTTGTGTTTGGAATCTACCTAGCGATCACATAGCGATCGCACCAGCGATCTCGCCAGGTCGTGTCGTTGTCGTGATCGCTGGTGCGATCGCTAAGTGTGACAGTGCCTCAACACTATTGTGACACTACAAATTATAACAGCACTGTCAATGCAATGATGTCACAAAAGCCAAGGCAAACTCAATGATGACATAATCACCATAAAGCCCAATCAAAGAATCCAGACAAAGCCCAGCAGATGTATAACGCAAATGTATAAAGACAAAGTCTATTGTAACCTCATCACAATGGAACGTTGTCCAAGAATAAAGACAATCATAATGGTGACAGCATCACAATGGAACAAAGACAAAGAATAAAGACAAAACAAAATTGTGAACACTTCACAATATAACACAGCCAAAAAATGAATCAAAATTGAATTGCTAATTCATCACACTGAAACTGTGCCAAGTGAAACGCCAAATATTATTGCGACATTTCCACAAAGGAATGCTCTCCAAGAAGAATGGAAGACACTATTGTAATATTATCTAAGACCATCACAACTGTGACATCATCATGATAAAATAGACAATGAATAAACAAACATCTGTGACACCACCATTGTAAGATGCTGTATTTTTCTATATTTTGCTGTATTTTTCAGCAATACTTGCTGTATCGCTACATACCAAGTTACCTATTCTGCAGCACAGTTTTAAGAACTGTTCATTCAGACATAAATAAATAGAACAACGTCTAAGCACTACAGTCATTTGCATGGATGACACCTATAAATCATTTTGGGCATTAAATCTCATTTATTCTAGCAAAAAAAAAATACTTTAAATAGGAAATGACTGCTTATGTCTACCATGGGGTCAGTCAAGTAGAGAAAATACAAAGTGAATACAGCTGGTATAATAGAAGGATTTCTGGGAGGGAGTCTGTGACTAATGTCCCTTTTGCATATAGAAGATATGGAGCCAGAGTCATGAGATGCTGTTCCAGTAAAATGAAGAAAAAAATGGCTTGTGACTTGTACAGAAGCAGCTCGATGTCAACAGTGGCATCTCTATTAGAGCCATCCTTTCTCTTCACTAAACACTCCTATTACTGTCAGCGTTCAGGTTTGTCATAGCAAGTGTCTGCATTGTGAGACATGTCATTGCGATGGTTCCCCACACATGCAGCTCATTAATATTAGGCTGTCAAAGCGCCCGGTGTGGGTGGGGGTGAGGAGGCAGCAGTGTCTACAAACGGAGATCTCATTGTGGCCAAACACCTTTATTATATGCAGCATCTAGCAACCATGCTTCACAGACTATGCTATATGTGTGTATATATATATATATTTATTTATAGACAATACATAGGTTTAGGCATGTGTGGAAACAAAAGATGCAAACGTAGGGTTAATGATACATTTTAACGTAAGAAAAATTTGAATTTTCATTTTTGCTTCCCGCTTTGTGTTAGTTCATGTGAAGCACCTGAAGGGTTAACAAACTTCCTAAATGCTAGTTTGAATACAATGTGGGGTGCACTCTTTTTTTAAATGTGCTGATTTATGTGGGTCTTCTAATATGCTGATCCCTCAAGGGTGCTTGAAAACTGAATTCACTCATAAAAAACAAGTTTCTGAAATTTTCTTGAAAATTAAAAAAAAAAAACTCTCCAGTCGTGATGATTTTATAAAAAATATACAGTACTAGGCAAAAGTTTTAGGCAGGCAATGAAAAAATGCCATAAAAAGCAAGAACAATTCTAAACATAGAAGTGATAAAAGTTTTTTTTTATCAAAGTGAATGAACAAAAGAAAAATCTAAATCAAATTAATATTTGATGGCAGCACTTTCTGTCTTCAAAGCAGCATTGATCCTTCCAGTTACACTTGCACACAGTTTTTGAAGGAACTCTGCAGGGAGGTTGTTCCAAACATCTTGGAGAACTAACCACAGATCTTCTATGGATGTTGGCCTGTGCAAATCCTCCTGTCTCTTCATGTTATCCCAGACTGACTCGATGATGTTGAGATCAGATTTGTTTCCATTTTTTACAAGAAATTTCCTTTTGACTCAAAATTGCATGAAGGTGCCTGAATGTATATAAAGTGCCATGTGGCATTCTGACAATGTGCCAGGTGGCTATTTTCAGAAAATATATAGGTATGGGAGTTTAATATCAATTTTTAATTTTGGAATTTAGATTTTACTTGTATATGTCAAAAGTAGGAAAATCGTCCAGGCTCCCAGAGACGCAACATTTTTTAACCACTCTTGGCTGCGAAAGGGTAAAGGTCAACATAGGCCTGATTCTTAACTCTTTACCCCCGAGGGTGGTTTGAACGTTAATGACCAGGACAATTTTTACAATTCTGACCACTGTCCCTTTATGAGGTTATAACTCTGGAACGCTTCAACGGATCTTGGCTATTCTGAGAATCTATTTTCGTAACATATTGTACTTCACGTTAGTGGTAAAATTTCTTCGATATATCTTGCGTTTAATCTTGAAAAAAATGGAAATTTGGCGAAAATTTTGAAAATTTTGCAATTTTCAAACTTTTAATTTTTATGCCCTTAAATCAGAGTTATATCGCACAAAATAGTTAATAAATAACATTTCCCACAGTCTACTTTACATCAGCACAATTTTGGAAATACATTTTTTTGTTAGGAAGTTATAAGGGTTAAAAGTTGACCAGAGATTTCTCATTTTTACAACACTTTTTTTAAGGACCACCTCACATTTGAAGTCACTTTGAGGTGTCTAGATGATAGAAAATACCCTTAAAGTGACACCATTCTAAAAACTGCACCCCTCAAGATGCTCAAAACCACATTCAAGAAGTTTATTATTAATCCTTCAGGTGCTTCACATGAATTTTTGGAATGTATAAAAAAAAATGAACATTTAACTTTTTTTTCACAAAAAATTTACTTCAGATACAATTTTTTTTATTTTACCAAGGGTAACAGGACAAATTGGACCCCAAAAGTTGTTGCGCAATTTGTCCTGAGTATGCTGATACCTCAAATGTGGGGGGGAACCACTGTTTGGGCGCATGGCAGAGCTCGGAAGGGAAGGAGCGCCATTTGACTTTCAATGCAAAATTGGCTGGAACTGAGATCAGCCGCCATGTCGTGTTTGGAGAGCCCCTGATGTGTCTAAACAGTGGAAACCATTCCAATTCTAACTCCAACCCTAACCCCAACATACCCCTAACCCTAATCCCAACCCTAACCATAACCCTAACAACAAACCTAACCCTAACACAACCCTAACCCTAATTCCAACCCTAACCTTCGCCCCAACCCTAACCCTAACTGTAGCCCCAATCTTAACCCTAATGGGAAAAAACTTTTTTTGTTTTATTATTTTTCCCTAGCTAAGGGGGTGATAAAGGGGGGGTCTGATTTACTATTTATAGCGGGTTTTTATGTTTGTCCGCTGTCACACACTAAAAGACCTTTTTATTGCAAAAAATAGTTTTTGCATCACTACGTTTTGAGAGCTATAATTTTTCCATATTTTGGCCCACAGAGTCATGTGAGGTTTTGTTTTTTTATGGGATGAGTTGACGTTTTTATTGGTACCACTTTCGGGAACATGACATTTTTTGATCGCTTTCCATTCTGATTTTTAGGAGATAGAATGAGCAAAAACCAGCAGTTCATTAATTTCTTTTGGGGGGTATTTACACCGTTCAGCATGTGGTAAAATTGATAAAGCAGTTTTATTCTTCGGGTCAGTACGATTACAGTGATACCTCATTTATATCATTTTTTTATGTTTTGGTGCTTTTATACAATAAAAACTTTTATATAAATAATTATATTTGCATCGCTTTATTCTGAGAGCTCTAACTTTTTTATTTTTCCGGTGATGGAGCTGTACAGGGGCTTGTTTTTTGCGGGACAAGATGACGTTTTCAGCGGTACCATGTTTATTTATATCCGTATTTCTGATCGCGTGTTATTCCACTTTTTGTTTGACAGTATGATGATTAAGCATTGTTTTTTTGCCTTAATAATAATAATAATAATCTTTACTTATATAGCGCCAACATATTCCGCAGTGCTTTACAGCCTTGTTTTTTTTATGGTGTTCGCTAAAGGGGTTAACTAATGGTAGAGTTTTATATGGCGGGTCGTTACAGACGCGGCAATACTAAATATATGTACTTTTATTGTTTAGATTTTTTTATATTTAAAAAATATTTATTTATTGATAGAATAATTATTGTTTTTTTTATTTTTTTTTTTATTTTTTTACAATTATTTAACCCCTTTATTCCATCAGATGTACTATTCCGTCCATGTGACCCTGGACCTAATTCCCATGGACGGAATAGTACGTCATGGGCGATCAGCTGCGCTCCCGGGGGAGAGCAGCTGGTCGCCGCTGGGTGTCAGCTGATTATCACAGCTGACACCCGTGACTGTGTGTCAGGAGCGGTCACGGACGCTCCCGGCACATTAACCCTTGGCACACCGCGATCAAACATGATCGTGGTGTACCCGGGGCACAGGGGAGGATCGCGCAGGCAGGGGGCTCCCTGCGCGCTCCCCTGAGACCCTCAGAGCAGCGCGATGTGTCGCGCTGTTCCGAGGGTCCGTCCTCCCTCCAGGTCCCCGGATCCAAGATGGCGCCGGGGTCCTGCAGGGAGGCGGCTTCCTCAGTGCCTGCTGAGAGCAGGCACTGAGAAGCCTGCAGCGATGCCAGAGCGATTGCTGGTGTGACAGAGTGCTGTGCACACTGTCACACCAGCGATCTGCTAAAATACAGTGATGTCCCACCCTGGGACAAAGTAAAAAAGTTAAAAAAAATAAAAATAAAAAGTGGTAAAAAAATCATAAAAAAAAAAAAAAATATTCCCCAATAAATTCATTCTTTCCTGTAAATAAAAAAAACAAAACAATAAAAGTACACATATTTGGTATTGCCGCGTCCGTAACGACCCCCCCTATAAAACTGTTCCACTAGTTAACCCCTTTAGTGAACCCCTTAAAAAAAAGAAAAGAAAACGAAGCAAAAAATCAATGCTTTATCATCATATCGCTGAACAAAAAGTGGAATAACACGCGATCAAAAAGACCGAGATAAATAAACATGGTACCGCTGAAAACGTCATCTTGTCCCGCAAAAAACGAGCCGTCATACAGCATCATCAGCGAAAAAATAAAAAAGTTATAGCTTGCAGAATAAAGCGATGCAAAAATAATAATTTTTTATATAAAATTGTTTTCATTCTATAAAAGCGCCAAAACATAAAAAAAATGATATAAATGAGGTATCGCCATAATCATACTGACCCGAAGAATAAAACTGCTTTATCAATTTTACCACACGCGGAACGGTACAAACGCCTCCCCCAAAAGAAATTGCTGATTTTTGTTCATTCTAACCTCCCAAAAATCGAAATAAAAAGCGATCAAAAAATGTCACGTGCTCAAAAATGGTACCAATAAAAACGTCAACTCGTACCGCAAAAAAAAAGAGCTCACATGACTCTGTGGGCCAAAATATGCAAAAATTATAGCTCTCAAAATGTGGTGATGCAAAAAACTATTTTTTGCAATAAAAAGCGTCTTTTAGCGTGACAGCTGCCAATCATGAAAACCCGCTATAAATAGTAAATAAAACCCCCTTTATCACCCCCTTATTAGGGAAAAATAATAAAATTAAAAAAATGTATTTATTTCCATTTTCCCGTTAGGGTTAGGGTTGCGGCTAAAGTTAGGGTTAGGGTTGGCGCTAACGTTAGGATTAGGATTAGGGTTGGGATTACGGTTAGGGGTGTGTTAGGGTTAGGTTTGTGGTTAGGGTTGGGACTAGGGTTAGGGGTGTGTTGGGGTTAGGGTTGGAGTTAGAATTGGAGGGTTTCTGCTGTTTAGGCACATCAGGGCTCTCCAAATGTGACATGGCGTCTGATCTCAATTCCAGCCAATTCTGCGTTGAAAAAGTCAAACGGTGCTCCTTCACTTCTGAGCTCTGCCATGCGCCCAAACAGTAGTTTACTCCCGCATATGGGGTATCAGCGTACTCTGGACCACAAGAGTTATTGTGCAATTTGTCCTATTTCTTCTGTTACCCTTGGGAAAATAAAAAACTGGGGGCGACAAAATCATTTTTGTAAAAAAAAAATTGATTTTTTTTTGTTTTACGGCTGTATGTTATAAAACTTCTGTGAAGCACTTGGGGCTTCATAGCGCTCACCCCACTTCTAGATAAGTTCCTTGTGGGGTCTATTTTCCAAAATGGGGTCACT
This sequence comes from Oophaga sylvatica, assembly GCA_033576555.1. NCBI lineage: Eukaryota > Metazoa > Chordata > Amphibia > Anura > Dendrobatidae > Oophaga > Oophaga sylvatica. Next base: position 47,912,263 of record JARQOD010000007.1, on the reverse strand, counting down.
TTTGGGGGGTTTCCACTGTTTAGGCGCATCAGGGGCTCTCCAAATGCGACATGACGCCCCCAGACCATTCCATCAAAGTCTGCAATCCAAAACATCACTACTTCCCTTCCGAGTCCAGACGTGCACCCATACAGTCGTTTTCTCCCACATATTGGGTAGCAGCGTACTCAGGACAAATTGGACAACAAATTTTGGGGTCCAATTTCTCCTGTTACCCTTGTGAAAATAAAATATTGGGGGCGAAAAAATCATTTTTGTAAAAAAAAAAAAGGATTTTTTATTTTTACGGCTGTACGATATAAACTTCTGTGAAGCACTTCGGGGTTCAAAGTGCTCACCACACATCTAGATAAGTTCCTTGTGGGGTCTATTTTCCAAAATGGGGTCACTTGTGGGGGTTTCCACTGTTTAGGCGCATCAGGGGCTCTCCAAATGCGACATGACGCCCCCAGACCATTCCATCAAAGTCTGCAATCCAAAACGTCACTACTTCCCTTCCGAGCCCCGACGTGCGCCCATACAGTAGTTTACTCCCACATATTGGGTATCAGCGTACTCAGGACAAATTGGGCAACAACTTTTGGGGTCCAATTTCTCCTGTTACCCTTGTGAAAATAAAATATTGGGGGCGAAAAAATCATTTTGTAAAAAAAAAAAAAGAAGATTTTTTATTTTACGGCTGTACGTTATAAACTTCTGTGAAGCACTTTGGGGTTCAAAGTGCTCACCACACATCTAGATAAGTTCCTTGAGGGGTCTAGTTTCCAAAATGGTGTCATTTGTGGGGGGTTTCCACTGTTTAGGCAGATCAGGAGCTCTCCAAACATGACATGGCATCCAGCCAATTCTGCGTTGAAAAAGTCAAACGGCGCTCCTTCCCTTCCAAACTCTGCCATACACCCAAACAGTGGTTTACTCCCACATATGGGGTATCAGCGCACTCAGGACAAATTGCACAATAACTTTTGGAGTCTTGTTACCCTTGGGAAAATAAAAATTGGGGTGAAAAGATCAATTTTGTGGAAAAAATATGATTTTTTAATTTTACGGCTCTACGTTATAAACTTGTGTGAAGCACTTGGGGGTTCAAATTGCTCACCAAAGATCTAGATAAGTTCCTTAGGGGGTCTAGTTTCCCAAATGGGGTCACTAGTGGGGGTTTCCACTGTTTAGGCACAGCAGGGGCTCTCCAAATGCAACATGGCGTCCAATCTCAATTCCAGCCAATTTTGGTTGGAAAAAGTCAAATGGTGCTCCTTCCATTCTGAGCTCTGCCATGTGCCCAAACAGTGGTTCCCCCCCCACATATGGGGTATCAGCGTACTCAGGACAAATTGGACAACAAATTTTGTGGTCCAATTTCTCATGTTACCCTTGGGAAAATAAAAAATTAGTGACTAAGAGATAATTTTTGTGGGAAAAAAATAGGATTTTTTATTTTCATGCCCGGGCATTATAAACTTGTGTGAAGCACTTGGGGGTTCAAAGTGCTCACCAAAGATCTAGATAAGTTCCTTAGGGGGTCTAGCTTCCAAAATGGGGTCACTTGTGGGGGGTTTCCACTGTTTAGGCTCATCTGGGGCACTACAAACGGAACATGACCCCATCAATGTTTGCATTCCAAAACGTTACTGCTTCCTTTCCAAGCCCTGCCGTGCGCCCAAACAGTTTCCCCCCCCACATATGGGGTATCCGCGTACCCAGGACAAATTGGACAACAACTTTTGGGGTCCAATTTCCTTGGCAAAAATCAAAAATTTGGGACTAAAAAATCATTTTTGTGGAAAATTGTTTTTTTTTTTTTTTCACACCTAGGCATTATAAACTTTTGTGAAACACTTGAGGGTTCAAAGTGCTCACAACAGATCTAGATAAGTTCCTTAGCGGGTCTAGTTTCCAAAATGGTGTCACTTGTGGGGGGTTTCCACTGTTTAAGCATATCAGGGGCTCTCCAAACACGACATGGCGTCCAATCTCAATTCCAGCCAATTTTAGTTTGAAAAAGTCAAACGGCGCTCCTTCCCTTACGAGCTCTGCCGTGTGCACAAACAGTGGTTTTCCCCCACATATGGGGTATTGGCGTACTCAGGAGAAATTGCACAACAACTTTATCTGCCCATTTTCTCCTTTTACCCTTGTGAAAATAAAAAAAAGTTTGTAAAAGATCATTTTTGTGGCTAAAAAGTTAAATATTCATTTTTTCCTTCCACGTTGCTTCAGCTCCTGTGAAGCACCTGAAGGGTTAATAAACTTATTGAATGTGGTTTTGAGTACCTTGAGGGATGCAGTTTTTAGAATGGTGTCACTTTTGGGTATTTTCTGCCATATAGGCCCCTCAAAGTGACTTCAAATGTGAGGTGGTCCCTAAAAAAATGGCTTTGTAAATTTTGTTGTAAAAATGAGAAATCACTGGTCAACTTTTAACCCTTATAATTTCCTAACAAAAAAAAATTTTGGTTTCAAAATTGTGCTGATGTAAAGTAGACATGTGGGAAATGTTATTTCTTAACTATTTTGTGTGACATATCTCTCTGTTTTAAGGGAAAAAAAATTCAAAGTTTGAAAATTGCAAAATTTTCAAAATTTTCGCCATATTTGCGTTTTTTTCAAAAATAAACGCAAGGTATATCGAAGAAATTTTACCACTAACGTGAAGTACAATATGTCACGAGAAAACAATCTCAGAATCGCGAAGATCCGTTGAAGCGTTCCAGAGTTATAACCTCATAAAGAGACAGTGGTCAGAATTGTAAAAATTGGCCCGGTCATTAACGTGCAAACCACCCTTGGGGGTGAAGGGGTTAATTTTTTTTATTTTTATTTAATTCTTACTTTTACACTTTCTCCCACTATTGGACACTCATTTTGTGCAGGCTAATCGCTTCTATAGTATGCAGAGCTGCATGCCATAAGCTGTCAGCGCTGTATGGATTTTACAATGACCTCAGAGACTTCCTGGTCATCACTGCGCATATCAGGAAGTCTCTGAGCTCTGGCGACCCGCATGTCGTCATGACGACATCGGGTCTCCATGGCAGCGATCGGAACCCTGCGTAATGATGCGGGGTCTCCGATCCAAAGGCATAGGGGCTGTCAGAGCTGACACCCAGACGCGATCCCACCATGAGCGCGGCTGATCGCATATGGCGTACTATCCCGTCCAGGTCAATAAGGCCCAGGTCACATGGATGGGATAGTATGTCAAAGGTCAGAAAGGGGTTAAGGGTTAAAGAGAATTCCCATTTCAAAAATAATCCTGGTTCTATATTGGTAAATCAGAAGTTAAAATAATAGCCACATAGTTTGGTTATGTTTTATTCAAGATTTTTTTTTCGGCACTAATTTTAGTTGCCACCTTTGTTCTTCCCATGAAGTAATAACATTTATAATTTAGCAGTATTTTCATACAGCTTACTGACAGTTTGGCCCATTTTTTTCTTGCAGATTCTTTAAAAGAAGACATTTGGCTAGCAGGTTGGCACATATGACAATCTTCAGCAACGTAATTCATCTGAAAATTGCTTAGTCACTTATACCTTTGCTCTCTAAAGGGTATGCCACACTAAACAATATCGCTAACGGGATCGCTAAAAAACGTCACTATTTAGCGATCCTGTTAGCGATGTTGTTCAGTGCAGCAGCTTCCAGCGACGAGCTTCCTGCTGTGATCTCGCTCGTCGCTGGAATCGTTCCAGACCCTATTTCATCGCTGGTGCTCCCGCTGGGTAAGTATATATCGCTAGTGTGGCACCTTTTCTTAGCGATTTAGCGGTACTTTTTGTACCGCTAAAGTCGTTAAGAAGATCGCTAACGGCGATAGCGTCGTTAACTATATCGCTAAATGTGGCAGCATTTAGCGATATAGAAACAATCCCGCTAGCGATCGCATTAGTATGCAACGCTAACGAGATCGCTAGCAGGATAGCTTAGTGTGGCAGTACCTTAAGTCATAGCCCATTATCAACCCACTCAACAATTGTATCTGCACATCTATAGTTGCCCATGATTCAATTGAGAGTGACTCATTTGTGCTTTTTAAAAGTAAAATGCTCTTAACCTATGTCCTAGTAACAAAGCATACTTGTATTTCTACTGTTTCTTTTTTTCTTTCTTCTTTTTTTTCCTCTAAAAGTAAAGTGCCTTCATTAGCCCTTCTCGTAGTAGCAGAATACAGAGTCTTCACACATGGCTTTTCCACAATGAAGTCTTTAAATGCCACGTTAATTTAAACTTCACTTATTGATATCATCAATGAGACAGATTTATTAGAATTAAAATTGATGCAGTTGCCCAACCAATCCGTTTCCAAGTCTCATTTTCAGATATCTTTTTTAAAATGAAAAAGTAATCTGATTAGTTGCCAAAGGAAATTCCTTCACTTTCCTAAGTTATATGGGCCAAGGGGGTTTACCACTTTATCATTATTTTAACAAATGTTTTGGATAGATGATTTTGAGTTCTAACACGTTCTACCTACTGTGCAAGTTACTACCACCTGGACAGTTCTATTACTCTCAAACTGGAGGTTGATGGTGGAACCTGTCACTAGTCTTGTCCATCATCTTCCTCCAAATGAAAAACAGCTTTCCTATCAGCAGGGCTTTTCAATTGGGGAGACTGAAAGACAGGTTTGGTGACAAACCCTCCATCAGCAGCCTTCTAGTGGACAGAAGAGATGTGCTATGTGTGATAAAGGCTGTACTAAAAATTGCAAGAAAGAAGGCCAGTAATAATGTACTAATCATATGCTTGAATATATACAGTATGGTCATGCAATTTTTGTAAATTCAAATTAAAAGCAGCAAAACTACAAAGGAGCACACAGGGAAACAAGGAGTAAAGAAACACACATGAAACAAACCAGAATATGTGTTAAACCTCAGATTCCCCAAAGTACCCCCTTTTTACTCTGTTGAAGCCTTAAATACTCTTGCCATTCTCTAAAGGGGCTTCATCAGGCAATCAGCTGGAATGGCTACCAATAAACTCATCAAGAGTTCATTTGATGGTCTTCAAAAAGTGTGTGAAACCATCAAGTGTGTTTTGCAGAGGCTGAGCTAGTACAGCATATTTCATGAGTATTCTAGGCCAGAATCTGGCAAGAATCACTCAACTAAGTAAAGCAAAATGACATTCCATTTATCAGAGACACCGTGACTGATGCACAATCAGGTCAGTCCACGTGTCCACCCGGGAACAAGGATAACCTGGTTCTCAGTGCACACAGGGTTAGCCGGGGTGCAGAACCTGAGACACGTGACCGGTGAGGGAGGGTTAGAGGTGGGGCCAACCACCAGGCTCCCGGAGGAGGTAGCAGAAAGCAGAGGGGACCAGCAGGAAAAAGGAAAAGTCAGGTGAGCCAAGGTCAATTCCAAGAGGTCAGCGGGGTACCAGAATGAGAGACAAGAGAAAGGTCAGGTCCAAGCCAAGAGTCAGAAACCGGGAAGGGCAACGGAGGTACCAGGGGAACAGGCAAACGGGCAGTCACAAGACAAAGCAGGAGTCAATACCAGGCAAACAACAAATGGTACAGAATCAGCGGACAAATGCAAAACGGGAGGGCAGACCAGGAAAGAAACAGGGGATCACAGTAGAAAAGGCACAAAGCACAAGCACTCAAGGGTCAACTAACTCAGCTGAGGGCAGGAGTATCACTGACAATGGACAGAGCCCAAAAGAGGCTATTTTAAGCTCTCCCACAGCCAAAGAGAGGTCATGAGCATTAACCTCTGAGGCACCAGACAAGAACATCCATACAGACCATGACACCATTATTATTTTATTTTATTATTAATCTGGAATTTTGCTAGAACCTTGAAGAGGTATTGGTTGCAGTCATAAAACCCATCAATGGCTATGATAAAACTGACTCTTATGCTTGCAACTCGAAAGGAAGATCAAGAATTACCTTTGCTGTACAGGATAAGTTCATCAGAGTTACCATCTTCAGAAAACTGACGCACCACCTGAGATAACATCCTTCATAAATGATGCGCAAATATTATAAATAATTTATGTTCAAATTGCAAAGAAGCCACTACTGAGGTCTGCAAGCAAGAAGAGACTTGTTTGGGACATGCAACACAAGAACTGGACATTAGATGAATAAAAAAGATGTAATGTCACCTGAAGAGTCAAACTTTGAAATTTTTTATACCAACCACCATGACTTTGGGGATGAAAAGTTGAGCAGCTGGTTTTGACATGTGGGGTGCCCTCCATGAAATGTTGAGAAAGAGGTGTGATGGTGTGGGGGGTGCTTTTCAGTTAGCCATTAAAATACAATAAATGCCTAATGAAGAGACCCGAGTAGTCTCAAAAGCTTGCAATTTTTTTCTATCTACTGGCTAACAAGGTACAAAGATATATATTTTTCCTGCATATATAATACCGTAATTCTTTACGCTATATGCAATGGTGGAAGTTTTTGACTTGTAGTTCATCATTATAAGGAATCTGGTGCTATCAAATAAAAATAATGTTAACGAAAGGGTTGGACTTCTACTGACTGACTACGTTCTCTATATATTAATATGGGTCTCCGTGATATTTTTGAGCTGAATAATTACACTATGTAACAAATTTTTATTTATTTTTTGTTCCTGGGTCCAAAGTGTGTTTTCCTAACCCGTTATGCCTAAAACAAATAGAAAATAGTTGTTGTTCCACAAAAACTTTGCTTTTGTGATCAGGACAATGAAATTTTAAAATATGTCTGTTTTCGGGAAAATTCTCGATTCTTATTCAATACGAAGTAGTCTTCTAGATTATTGTTTAACTGCTAGAATTGTGCAGAAGTTTCTACAATTTTCCAGAATTATCTGGAAGTGTCTAGAAACTTTTAGAACTTTCTAGAACGTTCTCGGACTGTTCAATAGTAGTCATACAAGTATGAAAGCACAGGTGACTCGATCCAACATTTCGGTTTATGTTATTGCTGAGTAAGAGAATAACGAATCATAGTTAAAGAGCAATTTGTTTAAGATGGCATCAAGATGTTGTTTGCGCCCAGAAGACACATTTTGCAACGTGTGTGGACAATTTCTAAAGACATGTGAAGAATATTTAGAGTTGAGAGTCCTCAGTGGTTGATACCTTTTAATGGCTAACTGAAAAGATGGTAACAAATTGCAAGCTTTCGAGACTACTCAGGTCTCTTCATCAGGCTGAACTAATACAAAATCTGAAGAATCACATATTTATACACAAAAACACAGAAAAAATGCAATAGGTAAGACAAGTGACGTGAAGCAGAACAGTCACCATGGCAGAGGGACGAGCACAAACATTGGAACAATTCATAGATAAGGAGAGAAAGTTTTATTACCCTCTGATTGGGGTCTGGTAATGTTTTGTGATGTTTTCACAGGGTATTTGGAGTAAATTCCTTAATTGATGTAATAGGCCATAAAACCATGTGACAGGTTCATTCCAGCATTAAGAGTGTCAAAGGTCACCATCAATTTGTATTCGCAAATTCTTCAAACATCACAAAACATTACCAGACCCCAATCAGAGGGTAATAAAACTTTCTCTCCTTATCTATGAATTGTTCCAATGTTTGTGCTCGTCCCTCTGCCATGGTGACTGTTCTGCTTCACGTCACTTGTCTTACCTATTGCATTTTTTCTGTGTTTTTGTGTATAAATATGTGATTCTTCAGATTTTGTATTAGTTCAGCCTGATGAAGAGACCTGAGTAGTCTCGAAAGCTTGCAATTTGTTACCATCTTTTCAGTTAGCCATTAAAAGGTATCAACCACTGAGGACTCTCAACTCTAAATATTTTTCTATCTACTGGCTAACACGGTACGAAGATATACATCTTTACTGTGTAAAGACATGTGAGAAAGTATTCAGTGAAAGCATGTCGTATGATGTGCGAGGCCTACAAGGCATATTTCGGCATGCCTGTCAGGGATCAAAACAAGTCCTGGGCACCTCATTTCACATGCGAATATTGCAAGAAAACTCTTGAAGGTAAGGTGAATAATTGCTGCTCGTTTACATGGCAGTGCTTTATTTTGTAGAATTTCAATGATTTAGATCGAGTACAGTTTAACCCCTTACTGCCCTCGGACGGAATAGTACGTCCGTAGCCAGTATCCCCCCAATTTGACGAGGGCTCCGGCAGTGAGCCCGCATCAAAGCCGGGACATGTCAGCTGTTTTGAACAGCTGACATATGCCCGCAATAGGCACGAGTGGAATCGCGATCCACTCGCGCCTATTAAGTAGGTAAATGCCGCTGTTAAACACTGACAGCGGCATTTAACAAGTTCTTCCGGCCGAAAATATGCACACCGCTGACCCCCGTCATGTGATCGGGGGTCATCGGTGCATCGGCATAACAATCAGAGGTCTCCCTCTATGGCTGTTATGCCGGATTGCTATGAGCACAACCCTGTGGTCTGCGCTCATAGCAATGCAGTAATTCTGCTACATAAAGGTGATCTGAGCATCACCTCTATGTAGCAGAGGCGATCGAGCTATGGCATCTTCTAGACTCCCATGGGGACTATTGAAGCATACTAAAAGTAAAAACAAATGTTTTAAAAAAAAAAAAGTTCAAATCACCCCATTTTCGCCCCATTCAAAATAAAACAATAAAAAAAATCAAACATACACATATTTGATATCACCGCGTTCAGAATCGGCTGATCTATCAATAAAAAAAAGGATTAACCTAATTGCTAAACGGCGTTGCGACAAAAAAAAGTCAAAACGCCAGAATTACCTTTTTTTGGTCGCTGCGACATTGCATTAAAATGCAATAATGGGCAATCAAAAGAACGTATCTGCACAAAAGTCGTGTCATTAAAAACGTCAGCTGGGCACGGAAAAAATAAGCTCTCACCTAACCGGAGATCACGCAATTTTTTTTAGCAAACTTAGATAAAGGAGAACCTAGACATGTTTGGTGTCTATGAACTTATAATGACCTGGAGAATCATAATGGCAGGTCAGTTTTAGCATTTAGTGAACTTAGCAAAAAAGCAAAACAAAAAACAACTGTGGGATTGCACTTTTTTTGAAATTTCACTGCACTTGAAATTTTTTTCCTGTTTTCGAGTACAAGACATGCTAAAACTAATTGAGTCTTTCAAAATTACAACTCGTCCCGCAAAAAGTAAGCCCTCACATGGCCATATTGATGGAAAAACCTCTGAAGGTGCTGATGCCACCACTGCATATCAAGTTAGGCCTCATCAAGCAATTTGTCACGGCTCCTGACAAGGAGTCAGCTGCTTTCAAGTACCTCCAAGATCTCTTTCCAAAGCTGTTCGAGGCAAAGGTCAAGGCTGGTATCTTCGTCGGACCACAGATCAAGAAGATCATAGAATGTGACGAGTTCGCCAGGCTGCTGAACAGGACCGAGAAAACAGCTTGGAATAGTTTCGTTGCAGTGGTTCATGGCTTCCTGGGTAATCACTAGGCTGAAAACTATGCGCAGTTGGTTCAGACTCTCATAAAGAATTACGCCATAATGGGATGCAGAATGTCTCTCAAAGTCCATATCCTTGACGCTCATCTTGACAAGTTCAAGGAGAACATGGGCTCTTACTCAGAGGAGCAAGGCGAGCGCTTTCATCAAGATATATTGGACTTTGAACGTCATTACCAAGGACAGTATAACGAAAACATGATGGGGGACTACATTTGGGGCTTCTTCGATTAAGCGATTTGCTGTACACTCACAAATCTAGAAAAACTACTCATTTCTGAACCTTTTTGAGTGAGTTTTGATTGTCTTTATCTATTTACCATGCAAGTGTTGTTTTTTATTAGACCGCATGAACGAAAATATAATAATTTCCTTTTTTTGACACAATAAATACAAAATTTTCTGGCCTGTGGTCATAAAATCAAAGTTTGTGCTGAATGTAGTAGTTTTTCCATAGTCTTTAAACATAAGCAGTTGAAATATTACTGTCATGACCCAGGATGGGGTTTTGTCTTTGCCCCGTCCTGGTCAGACTGGGGTTAATGGTTTCAGCCTCTCTCTGGCAGAGGGCGGCTATTTAGTTGCCAATTGACCTAGGTCTGGTGTCAGTTATACTCCTGCCCTCGGCTGAGTTATTTGACCTCCTGTGTGCCTGTGCCTTGTGCCTGATCTTGTTGCTTGTTTGGTTTTGACCTGGTCCGTCTCTTCGTTGTGAGTTTGTCTACTGTCTTGGTACTGTGTATTTGCCCGTTCTGGTTTTCTGATCCCTTGGCTACGTTCTGGTTATTCTCTGCCTGCTCCACTTGTACTGCGTTGCTCCCTCTGTGTATGACCTGGCTATCCTGACGATCCGTTTTGTCTATGCCCCTTGGTAACTCTGTCCCGTAGTTACACTTCTAGGAGTTTTCCTTTTGCTCATAGGCCACGCTCATCAGCAGTCACGTGCTTAAGGTCGTCTAGCCTGAAACAATCTCTGTCTGTTACTGCCTTCTCTGAGAGACCTGTGGCCGGCGCCGCCCCTTGGCAGTCACGTGCTTCGGGTCCTGTTAGTCTGAAGCACGCATCTTCACCGCTACTGCCCCGCTCCATAGATATCTTTGAGTGCAGTCTGTCTTACTCAGGACACGCGCACTGGCTCAGTGAGCAAGTGCAGTGCGGTGTTTGTGATAATTACACTTGGAAGCCAGGAACAAAAATTGTGTTACATAATGTTATTTATGGTACAGGACATTCCTAAGGAACGATGTGAAAACAAAAATTGTTCACATTGGATGTAAAGTGCTGTAAGGACGAGATTTTCAAAGCACTCAATTGCCCAGAACTGCTTACACTAATCCCATCCCTCTGTTCGGTTCTGTATTTACAGAGAGAAGACTAATAAATTCAGCCCCTGAGAACAGGAACCAATTAAGCTAATGTAAAAGTGCTAAGAATAATTGGCGCAGTACACTGGAAAGCTGCCATGATACAATGTGGAGCAAACAAGCACAGCCAAGTGACTAGTCTCCAGGCAGCTTTTCCAGTAGGGGCGCACTTCCATCATGTGTGTTCACAAGTTCCTCTAGGGATTTCTTAGGTGTGTTAATCTGGGGCACCTTTAAATCTATAAGAAAGCAAATAAGTGGATGGTATTTAAGCAATCATTGACAGGAAAGTCCCACAAGTTCTTCAAAAAGAGGTTCTGAAGCAGCGCATGTGTTCTGTGTCAGTAATAATGGATAGTATCAAATATTAACTCCTTCAGAATCTGCCCAGTTTTCATCTGCATTTGTGCTTTAATTTTTTTCCTCCCCTGCTTCCAAACGTTCGGACCTATTTTTTTAAAAATTTTACCATACAGTGTACTCAAAAATGTGACTAAAAAAATTAAGTGGGGTGAAATTTTGAAAAAACAACACAATGCCACCATTTTTGGTAGTGTTCCCTTGTTTCTATAGTTGTTTTGCAGTAATAATAACCTGGCAATATTACTGCTCCAGGTCAGTACGGTACGAGTATAATACTGGGCTTATAGAGGTTTTAATTAGTTCATTTTAGTGGTTACCAAAAAAAAAAATCTGAACTTTGCAAAAAAACAAACAAAATAATTGCTTTTTTTTGTTGCCACTTTCTGAGACCTATAAGTTTTTTTATTTTTACATTAATGGAGCTGTATGAGGAGCTTGTTTTTTCCAAGACGAGCAGTAGTTTTTACTGGTATCATTCTGAGCTTCATACAGTGTTTTGATCAGTTTTTATTGCATATTTTTTGGGAGGTTCAGTCACTGAAACAATTCTGAATTACAAAGTTATTTTCCACGATACGGTTTATTTTACATTCACATTTGGCTTAATTAATTTTATGTCTTCATAGTACGGACTTTTACATGTGTCGTGTTAATTCCATGTTCATACTTTTAATATTTGTTTTAATACTTGTTAAAACATTTTTTAATTATTACTTCTTTTTTAATCCCACATGTTGACTTGAACCAGCAATTTATTACACACTGCAAGACTATAGCACTGCAATTTGTAAGGAATTGATAATCTGTGTCTTGGCTTCATAGGAGGACCAAGATGGCAGAGATGGGGGCCTTCAGGAGGCATGCGGCTGTCATGACAATCACTGGGGGCGATGTGTGCTAGTACTACATCGCCAATTATTATACGCTCTTGCGAGTGAGGCCATAGAGGCAGAAGCTGACTGTATAACACAGGTGGCACCTGCTCTACATGGAGTGGGTTCAGCTCCTGAAGTTGCCCAACACACCCACACCCTGAAGAGGGGTTAAGGGAATAAAAGTTACGTTCAAACTCAACACTGTATAATCGTACAAAGGTGCATTAAATTATTTTTTTAAAATTTACATCAGGGTATCCCCTTCACAGTATGCGCCGTACATGTATGGCGCATGTCGGGTCTCCCCCTTTGATGTGGGCACCAGCAAAGTTATGGCTCTGGGAAGAAGGTGAGCAAAAAACAGAAACGCAAAAATGGATAATGACCCTGGCGTGAAGGGGTTAACCCACTTACTGTATATTTATTTAGGAGCATTTTGTAGCAAGTAAAATGTCAACCATGCTGCAAAATACAAAAAAAACTGTCAAATCCAGATAGCTTCAGAGTGAATACTGAATGCCTCCCTTTCAGCCTACAGAGACAAGTGTCACAAGCGTTCGCACTGAGCACTATAAAGTGTGGGAGATGAAAGCTGCTATTTAAGAAACAATTAACACTGCTATATGTAAACTACTTAATATACATAAACAACAAAGCAATCAACACTGGCTGCCATAGAAAGCTGCCACAAAGTATAAAAGATCACTCTGCCGCACAATTTTGGTGTATAATGTAAATGAAAATAACGATAAATAATTTACTCATCTGACCTTGACTAATGGAGTTCTCTAGGAAATTATACATAGCAAAAGTTTAACCATTATATCAAATAGTCACTTTATAGGAATACAGAAAAAAGAGCGGATAATGATTACAGTAATAACTGGCCAATTACCGGATAAGGTCTCATAGACCAAGGAGGCTGTGATTAAAGCCAGCCTATGAAGGACACTGCCACTATTTGGCCTGAGCATAGTAGACACTCAACATGAGCAAATTAAAAACTATACATTTCTTCGGTATGGATGACCTATGCAGATGCGGCGGCTTAGCTTCTACATTTTCTGTCCTAATTGTTGAGTGCTATAATGTGATATGGTTGGAAAAAACTTAATATTATTATAGACACTAGTCCCACATATACAACAACCTAATTAATTACTTATTCTGCCACCAGCAGACACCCGACATGCATTGTGTGTAGGGATGGCATAGGGCAATGCTTGAGTTCAGACATATCTACTAAAAACATGGCAACTCTTTGAATTTGCCCTGATTCTTTAGGCAAAAGTCATACATTGAACACTATTGTATCACCAAGTCTTTCATCCTGATTTTTGTTATCTTCTGGTATGTCTATAAGCAATAGTAATCTAAAGGTTATAGAATCATAGAATCATAGAATGGTAGAGTTGGAAGGGACCTCTTCGGCCATCTGGTCCAACCCCCTGCTCAAAGCAGGATTCACTAAATCATCCCAGACAGATATCTGTCCAGACTCTGTTTGAAGACTTCTATTGAAGGAGAACTCACCACCTCTCGTTGCAGTCTGTTTTACTCATTGATCACCCTAACTGTCAAAAAGTTTTTTCTAATATCTCCTCTGTCTCCTCCCATTCAGTTTCATCCCATTGCTTCTACTCTTTCCTTTTGCAAATGAGAATAAAGATGATCCTTCTACAATGTGACAGCCCTTGAGATATTTGTAGACAGCTATTAAGTCTCCTCTCAGTCTTCTCTTTTGCAAGCTAAACATTCCCAAATCCTGCAACCGTTCCTCATAGGACATGGTTTGCAGACCGGTCACCATTCCAGTCGCTCTTCTCTGAGCTTGTCCAGTTTGTTGATGTCTTTTTTAAAATGAGGTGCCCAAAACTGGACACAGTATTCCAGATGAGGTCTGACCAAAGAGGAGTAGAGGGCAATAATGACTTCACGTGATCTAGACTCTATGCTTCTGTTAATACATACTAGAATTGTATTTGCCTTTTTTCTGCTGCATCACACTGTTGACTCATGTTCAGTCTGTGATCTATTAGTATACCCAAGTCTTTTTCACATGTGCTGTTACTTAGCCCTATTCCTCCCATTTTGTATATGCTTTTTTCATTTTTATTTCCCAGATGTAGTACTTTGCATTTTTCCCTGTTAAAAACCATTCTGTTAGTTGCTGCCCACTGCTTCAGTTTATTTATATCTTTTTGAATCCTCTCTCTCTTCTCTAGTATTAGCTACCCCTCCTAGCTTTGTGTCATCAGCAAATTTAATCAGCTTAGTAGTACAGTCCCGTCTTGGAGATTCCTAAAAGAAAGGGTTGCAGTACTTAAAGGGAATCTTTCAGCAGGATCAAACCTCCTAAGCCATCTATATGGGCATGCAGGTCATAGGAAGCTGAATAAACTGATACCTTGATGTCTTATTCCAGAGATATTCACGTTTTTCTTATATGTAAATGAGCTGATAATATCTATGGGTTGGACACTGATCTCCCTGAGAATCTGCCTCCAGAGATTAATTTAAATAGAAGGAGTTACCAATGTAATGTGTGATGGCCGCTCTCTGCTCTCCAGACCTCATCGCAGAGCTGTGTGTGACTATAAGGCCACGTTCACACGTTCACCGTTTGGTCATTATTTGACATCAGTATTTGTAAGCCAAAATCAGAAGCGGAATAATCAGAGGAAAAGTATAATAGAAACACGTTACCACTTCTGTATTTTTCTCCTACTCCTGGTTTTGGCTTACAAATACTGATGTAAAATGCTGATCAAATAATGAATGTGTGAACATGACCCAACTAACACATCTGCAGGTTTCTCTAGGCTTCAGATTCCATCTTAAAGGCAGACAGGGTTGCAATACAGCAGAGCTGTGAGAGCCATAGCTAATGTGTGTAAGGAGGCAAAGTTCAGTTCTCCTGTCCTGTGTTAGTTACATATCTCACACTGGTAACACCTCCTTTTATTTAAAATAATCTTTAGAGGCAGATTCTCATGCAGATCAGTGTCCAGCCCATTGCCTGGAACAGCTCATTTAAGGACAACATGTATATCTCTGGAATAACACATGAGATCGCAGATATCAAGGTATCATTTTATTCAGCTTCCTCTGAACTCCAATATAAACAGTTTAGGAGGGTTGATCCCACTGACAGATTCCCTTTAAGGCTGTTTATTTCCCTGCTCATTGCTAGTTGCAGAAGTAAATTATTAAAAAAATCCATCAGTTATCTAATTCTAACGAGCAGTTTGTAACTCTCTTACCTGACATTTACTGAGCTTCTCTCACCTGACTTATGACAACCAACCAAATCAAAGGTGAAATGTCATCAGAAAAGAGCTGAGAAAAGCTCTGGGAAAGACAGATAAAAGAGTTACAAACTCTCCTTTAGAACAAGCTCACTGACAGATACTTAACTCATTCTGCAAGAAGCAATAGACAGTGAACCACTGAGACTATGGAAGGTGAAGGGTGCAAAATTGATAATAAAATACAATTGCTAAAAATATTTAAACCCTAAAATACATGCTGTCAAGTAAAAAAAATACTTGACACGCAGGTGAGCAAATGATTTCCAGGATCCAGGTCCAGTGGTAATGTCAGTAGAAGCCATTGGACAGAAGTCCTGCATGATGCCTTCAACCTGCCGGAATCCATTCATCTTCTGATTTGTAGGTTCAACGGAAGGTCGTTATGGCGCCGTGACGCACACATGATCTTGAGGAGCTCAGACTTTTAATGAGAAGAGATGTCAGAAATGGTGGGAGCTTGGAGGGGCTTCACAGGGCTTCCTTATGTGGCCACGTACTGAATCAGGTCCCTGCGAATCAATTCTCTACCTTTCACACATCTGTGACAATAAAATCCACTGAGCTCCAGAATCAGGATGAATTGAAGAATCTGGATCAGACTTCTCAAACTATTCGGAAGCAATACGAGCACATTTCCAGACAGCAGTCCTTATGTTTTAGGAGTTAAATGGGGTCCCTACCCATGAACTTCAGCTAATATCTCAAATGTGCTAAAACACTTTTCCTAGTGGAAGCCCCCTTTAAATATGAGAAGTGACTAAATATAATAGGTACAGCTGAGGATGTAGCCTATCAATTTATTAGCAGCTAGTGACACTTTGTAATTAAACGCAACTTGTTAAAGTAGAGACTACAATCCCGCTGGGAGGGAGAGGCAAAAGCTTCAACGTTGCGAAAATTCGAGTCTGGCACAGAAGGAGTTTGACGGATATAACAGGACAATCTTGTATAATATGTGCTGAACCGATGCCTCCGCTGCACTGGGACACATTCTGACTTTCATTTGTGTTTAAACGCTGCGGCAAATTAGCAACCAGCCTGCCCAAGCCTTTCCAAATGAATACGGCAACAATACCAATCTCTCCACTTTAATTAAAGAGGGAACGTTATCAGAGCTTAGACACCTCAAGCAGAAACATTAGGAAGATACAGCCGCTGAATGAACATCTGCTACTGTTTTCTGATCATGGTTAGTTTAATTCTGTCCATTCTTCACAATCTGACAAAGTCAATCTTTCACAGTTTGTTATATTGCCATTTAAATGAATAAGAAAAAAATGACAATGCATCTTAAATATTCCCCGAATTCACACTGCATATACTTACCATTGTTATCACAAGACTTAATTATCGGGCGTCCTTATTGTTGGCAAGTTAATCCTGCTATGGGCAAGTTAATCCTGCCGCTGCTATGTCCCATGTGCAAATGGCATTGTTTAGTGACTTCAGACACTAGGACAGAAAACTAAATGGTCTTCAGAATAAAAACAGAGACTGGACAGCAGCTTTTCTAAATTAGGAACAGACAGCTGAAACATGTTAGGCTTCAGTCAGACGTCCGTTTTTTTACGTCCGAGTGCTACCCGTGTTTGTCACAGATAGCACTCATATCTATCCATGAGACAATCCACATGTCGGTGATTTTTTGCGGACCAAGCTGTTAGAGCAAAATCGCAGAGAGATATCGGATCGGAATCGGCAATACAAGTTTATGAGTGCATGACATAATCAGGCAGCACCCGGATTACATCCGAGTGTGGTCCAATTTTCACAAATTGTCAGAAAGGAGAAGGTAGAGAAATTTTTTTTTGTTTTCCTCATACGAGAAAAACTGATGATACTTGGACCAAACTCTGATAAAAAAAATTGGTTTGGTATTCTCTTATGTGGAAAATATTGACATGTGAATGAGGTTTTATAGTGGGAGAAGATCTGAGTGTCCAAGTATTTTTGCCTGCAGGAGATGAGAGGCATTACATAGGGCTCCTTCAAGTTATTGGCCACTATGTAAATCCTGCATGGGATCTCTACTTTGGCTAGTAAATGAGGTTCTGTTTAGCACATTCACTTATTTTAAAGGGAAGCTATCATCAGGAAATGTCTTATTGCTTAAATCAGGTTTTTGTGTTACTTGTATTCTTTTTTAATTGACAATGTTTTTTTCACAAAAACAAAAATGGTATCTTGCAATTTTCACACTTGTCACTGGGGCTTTTTTAAGCCTGGGTCTCACATAGCGATACACCAGCGATCCCGACAACGATCAGGATCGCTGGTGTATCGCTACATGATCGCTGCTGAGCTGCTAAACAGGCAGCCCAGGCAGCGATCAGCACAGCGACACTGCGGGTAAACATCACTTAGTTACCCGCAGTGTACGTTGGATACCAGCGCCCTGATGCAGGGAGCTGGTAACCAAGGTACACATCGGGTTTCCAGGCGCTGCGTGGTGCCTGGAAACCCGCTGTGTACCTTGGTTACCAGCTCCCTGCATCAGGGTGCTGGTATCCAAGGTACACAGCGGGTTTCCAGGCACAACCCCGCGCCTGGAAACCCGCTGTGTACCTTGGTTACCAGCGGATCGCTGGTCTCCCGCCTGTCACACACAGCGATGATTGCCTGTCAGCGGGAGACCAGCGATCAAAAAAATGTCCAGGACATTCAGCGACGATCAGCGATACCCAGCAGGGGGGCTGATCGTCGCTGAATGTCACACACAGCGATATCGCTGGGGACATCGCTGCTGCGTCACAAAACTAGTGACTCAGCACCGATCTCGCTAGCGAGATCGCTGTGTGAGACGGGGGCTTTAGACTCATACTCTAATCTTTCAGGAAGGGTTTTCAGCAAGACTTATTACAATGATATATAACACCTCTGTATACAGCTGATAACACAGGATCGACCAATCACAATAGGTGATATCTCAGCTGACTCTACTCCTCTGCCTTCACAATGACATTTGCACTTGCTTATTAGATGCTTTAACACAAAAGACAGTCAGAGACCATTCATTGTGGCTATGCACATGTGTTGTTTCCTGAAACAGGAAATTAGAGTCTAAAAGTGGCCAGTGTGAAAATTGCAAGATTTTTATTTTTAATTTTGAGCACAGATTGGATATGAATTGTTTTCTAAAATGCCAAAAATAAAAAATGTTTACACAAAAACTGATTTAAATAATATTAAATAGTTTAATCAATAAATTGTTTTCTGATAAAAGCATTCCTTTAATAGAGTGCAAAAATATGGATTTTACTGATAGTACTTTATATATTTGGGCAACAAAACCCAGACCAGTACTAAGCTATACTTTCTTTCAAGTATTCAGTGTTGCAAAATCTGCCGGGAAGAGCTGGGTGCCTGACAGGTTCGGCCAAGATTCATCTAATATGTATGGGGGCCTTTTACCATTTAAATGTAATAATTTTTTTATTAAATCACTGAAAAAACGCAGCTCACATTGGTAAAATAACACATTCAACCTGCTGAAAAAGTGATGTGGGTGGTAGGCAGTACTGACCCAAAATAAGAGCCTTCATTAAGCAATAATGTTAAAGGCAATTGAGAAAAAAAATAAAATAAAATACTTCCGGACACATTCCGACTAGACATGTTCTGCCTCAATTCACTTGTATTGAGTGAGGCACGACATGTCAAGTCGGCATGTGAATGCACATATGCAAATTGCATACCTGCGATCATGCACCCGACTGCTCCTAGTGTCAGCACTAGAGAATCCTGACAGCGCGCACTGTGAGGAATCACAAGTCTG
This sequence comes from Oophaga sylvatica, assembly GCA_033576555.1. Classification (NCBI taxonomy): domain Eukaryota; kingdom Metazoa; phylum Chordata; class Amphibia; order Anura; family Dendrobatidae; genus Oophaga; species Oophaga sylvatica. Next base: position 47,893,132 of record JARQOD010000007.1, on the reverse strand, counting down.
CAGCCACATAGAGTGACTGCAGACTTGAGCCACAAGCCTGGAAAAGGAATTTACCCATGCAGTCATTAATTACTGGAAGGTATGGGAAACTTTCCCAGCGCACTGCCATTTCTCTTCCTTTCATATTTTTAGAATATGACAGAATAGTTTTTCAACTTAGCTAATTTTAGCCTCTCTGACATTGTTAATTAAACATGATTAGCAATCTTAATTAGCTTACACAGGCAAAGTTATAAACACTCCAAAGCACATAGGATGGCTGCATTTATAACCAGAGATGGAAATTTGTTTTCCTATAACGCAGAAACATAAATACAGGATCGGCTCCAAAATATGCCACACAAAATGCTTGAAAGACCTTTCCTATTCATTTCAATGTTAATCTTCTTTGCTGTTCATATGTAGAGTTTTTTTGAGAATTTTTTTCCACTTCAGGTTTTGAAAAACCTTTCGTCAGTCGTTTGAAGCCGATCCTGATAGAATCCGCTTCAAACCAGATGCGGTGAAATTGAAAGACTGAAAAATTTAAAAAAAATTCTAAAATGTTTCAAGAAAAGAAAAACGCTTCCAAAAATTCCCCAAACATTAGCAATTCCTAAAACAATTTCCACTTGAAAAACTTGTCATTTTTGAATACTTCCAAAATCTCAGTCTGCACCTAGTTTTATTCTCTTCCATCGCTGTTTTACGTGACATGTAAGAAGAAAAGAACAATCCAAAAGTACATAGAATAAAATAACAATATAATAATAAGCTCCTGGTCAAATTTCATAGTACAGATAGATGGCTGACGAGAAGAGGAATCTGTTGAGGAGCAGTGTCGGCATTGGGGTACCCAAGGCCCCACAAGTAACATGGACTCTGGGGACTCTCTGTTCAGCTACAAGTAAATATTACATTACCAGCGTTTACAAATTTAGCCTCTGCTCTTACCACTTGCCCAGGTGCAGTGGCAAGTGGGGTAATAGTTGTGGGGTTGATGTTAGCTGTTTCATGGCTGCTGACATCAAGCCCAGGGGTTAGTAATGGAGAGGGATCTATCAGAAACCCCCATTACTAACCCCATATTCAAATGTAATAAAGACACAGAATAAAGTCCTTTATTTGAAATAAAAACTCTCTGACCCTCTTTTACCCATTTAATCAACAAAAATAAAAAAGCTAAGTTATTCTCACCTTTCCGCCGATAATCCATTAATGGCCGATCTGGATGGTTTGGTGAGCGGTCCCATCGGTGATGGCCTAACACTGTATTTAATTCAGCCAAGAAATCATAGCAGTAATTGTATCTTTACCAAGATGCTAAGAATATATTCCTCCCATAATTAGTTATGAACACATACTGTGTAGATAATTGTGTACTTTAAAAAAAAAAAATACATAAATAAGAATAAAAGCAAAATAAAATGATTTTCCATTTTTCAGCACAACCTATGGGTTTTCATGGACATATAGACTATGGGTTTTCATGGACATAATAAGAATTCGTTCAGAGTTTCATCTAGAAAATGGGACAATTTTTTTCTAACTTGTCATTCATATACAAATTGTTTTTTACGTCAGCTAGTAATCATTTACAAGACCATTCATTTACAGTTTCCTACATTACAGAATTGCGATGTATCTGTAAAAAATTAGAAGCTATATTGTGGCTCAGTATGACGTCCAATTTTTGCGCACCCTTACACTTGGATGGGAGGGTCTCATCCAAATTATGGAACAAACTTGGGAATACTGTGAGATATTTTTTACATGCAGATTTGCACTGAATAACACTGGTCCTTGTGCTGTCTGTTTTTTTTTCATTGACAGCACTCAGACAGAAAATACGGTCGTGTGACCGAGTCCTAACTGTGCCTTATTTTCCTCTGTCCATTGAAAACATCCGCCTAAAGTCTTTTCCTCACACTATCATATATATCGGACACGTGCTATCCATTTTTTTTTATCAGTTAGAACTCGGTTCAATGTTATTCAATGGGACAGTGCTGATGTGTGATTTTTTTTTCTGACACGATCTGAATGCTGCAATTTCACCCCAAAATCAGATGCTACTCACCAATTCAAGTCTCTGAGTGCCTGCAAGTCATCTGGTTGCACACGGATGACATCCGAGTGCAGTCCAATTTCAGCAGACTCACAAAATGGAGGAGAAATTTTGTTCTCCATCTTCTCCTCACAATGTGTGTTCCAATCCTCTCATCCGAGAGAACCGGATCACACTATGCTAAAAACTTGGATGAATCTCTGATCAGTGTGTCATTTGCATAACTGGCCCGATTCTCTCGGAAAACAGAATATACAGCCGTCTGACCATAGCCTAAAATGTATAGCTTTGCATTAGGCAACACTGATATATGACTGCCTTGGTTTGAGAATACTGCACAGTCAGTCACCATGCAAGATAAAAGTCATTGGTGCATTTTTCTAAACGCCAATTGTTTTTGTTGTAAAAATCAATTTGACCATTTTCAGATATCATAAGATAGCACCAACATCCACATAGTGGAAAAGTCAATACGGGAATTACCTGCTTAAATCAGACAAAACAGGAAAGCTCTCTATCTTATTTTCCATTTTAGTGATATTAATTGTGAGTGATATAAACATCTACGCTATTCTTAACCATTAGATTTTTCTTTCCTGGAGGATTGGATGATATTATTATTATTATGACTTAATATTTTTAATACTATATTATCATGATAATTACACCCATTATATATTTATTTGAGAAATAGCAGAAAATATAGTGGGTACGGAAAGTATTCAGACCCCTTTAATTTTTTCACTCTTTGTTTCATTGTAGCCATTTGGTAAATTCAAAAAAGTTCATATTTTTTTCTCATTAATGTACACTCTGCGCCCCATCTTAACTGAAAAAAAACAGAAATGTAGAAATTTTTGCAAATTTATTAAAAAAGAAAAACTGAAATATCGCATGGTCATAAGTATTCAGACCCTTTGCTCCGTATTGAGTAGAAGCACCCTTTAGAGCTAGTATAGCCATAAGTCTTCTTGGGAATGATGCAACAAGTTTTTCACACCTGGATTTGGTGATCCTCTGCCATTCTTCCTTGCAGATTCTCTCCAGTTCTGTCAGGTTGGATGGTGAACGTTGGTGGACAGCATTGGGTTTAGGTCAGGGCTCTGGCTAGACCAGTCAAGAATGGTCACAGAGTTGTTCTGAAGCCACTCCTTTGTTATTTTAGCTGTGCGCTTAGGGTCATTGTATTGTTGGAAGGTGAACTTTCGGCCAAGTCTGAGGTCTAGAGCACTCTAGAAGCATTTTCCATCTAGGATATCCTATACTTGGACGCATTCATGTTTCCTTCAATTGCAACCAGTTGTCCTGTCCCTGCAGCCAAAAAACACCACCATAGCATGATGCTGCCACCACCATGTTTCCCTGTTGGGATTGTATTGGGCAGGTGATGAACAGTGCCTGGTTTTCTCCACACATACCATTAAGAATTATAACCAAAAAGTTCTATCTTCGTCTCATCAGACCAGAGAATATTATTTCTCATAGTCTGGGAGTCCTTCATGTGTTTTATAGCAAACTCTATACGGGCTTTCATATGTCTGGTACTGAAAGAGGTTCCCGTCGGGTCACTCTGCCATAAAGGCCTGACTGGTGGAGGGATGCAGTGATAGTCGACTTTGTGGAACTTTCTCCCATATCCCTACTGCATCTGTGGAGCTCAACAACAGTGATCTTGGGGTTCTTCTTTACCTCTCTCACCAAGGCTCCTCTCGCACGATTGCTCAGTTTGGCTGAACGGCTAGGTCCAGGAAGACTTCTGGTGGTCCCAAACATTTTCCATCTAAGGATTATGGAGGCCACTGTGCTCTTAGGAACCTTGAGTACTGCAGAAATTCTTTTGAAACCTTGGTCAGGTCTGTGCCTTGCCACAATTCTGTCTATGAGCTCCTTGGCCAGTTCCTTTGACCTCATGATTCTCATTTGGTCTGACATGCACTGTGAGCTGTGAGGTCTTATATAGTGCCTTTACAAATCAAGTCCTATCAGCTTAATTAAACACAGCTGGACTACAATGAAGGAGTAGAACCATGTCAAGGAGGATCACAAGGAAATAGACAGCATGTGACTTCAATATGAGTGTCTGAGCAAAGGGTCTGAATACTTATGACCATGTGATATTTCAGTTTTTCTTTTTTAATAAATTTGAAAAAATTTCTACATTTCTGTTTTTTTTTCAGTCAAGAAGGGGTGCAGAGTGTACATTAATGAGAAAAAAAATGAACTTTTTTGAATTTACCAAATGGCTGCAATGAAACAATGAGTGAAAAATTTAAAGGGGTCTGAATACTTTCACTGTACAACTGGACACTTGTTTGGCATGAATGGCCAACTATCTTATGTGTATTGGGTGTATCTATTCTCTTCTCCCATGATTGCAGATGTTACAAGAAAAACACATAAGCTGAGTGTCAAGACTGTAAGAGGCCACAGGCTCGAAAAGGCTGCCTTGGACATACTTAGGATAAGCAACTCCATCTGGCAGATTCCAGAGGAACCCCAACCTTCACCGTTTGACCCCTGAACAGAGATCTGGTGTTACAACGGGGTCCATTGGATTGCTTCCACGGAAGGGTTGCCATCTGGAAGAACAAACCAGAGGCAGGAAGGGTCACAAAGCAAAGTCAGAGCCAAGAGGTCACGTCAGGAACAGAATCATAAGACAAGAGGATGGTCAAAATTCATGCTGAGGTCAGAAAGCAGAAGTAATCAAGAAAGCAGCAGCAGCAAGGATTAGAACACAAGTCGGGTAGCAAAACAAATTAACTGGCAGTGGAAGTCAGAGACTGAGGGGTTTAAATAGCAGGCAGCCCTACCCAAGGCTCCCTGAAAGCTGTTTGTTAGACTTTTCTAATTCTAAGAAAGCTATCCCATTCTCTCACATTTCTATAACATCCTGGAAACATGTCACAACATTTTGAAAACTTTTGCTCTATTTGCTTTTTTTTGTAGGCTTCCAAAAAAGAGTTTCAAAATTAGGCCTATAATGTCTGCAGTATGAAGATTAGAAGAGGCAATAAGAAGAAGCGCATCATCGGAGACACTTTGTGTTTAAGAACAGAACACATTATCCTGTCACTCTCCGAGATCAGACACTGAGATGTGGAGCAGTGTGACAACTGAATACAGATGTCAGGCTCCTTTAGGTCTGCTATTGTGCAAATATGGGAACCAACCGGAATACTAAGAAGTTCAGATAAACCATGCAGACTACTGCCTATTGTCCAATGCACAACTCAAGCATTTTGATGAGACCGCTTATGCATGTCTACAATTAACCATATGTAACTTTCCCATATTTAAGTTTTCTTACTTTATTTTGCTTGTGATTCTTTTTGACAGCACCAGTATGATAAATCTCTCACTTGTAATACTGGGGTCTGTTGAGGTTTTTTTTATACCCCACACTGCAGATTTACTGTTGCCATCAAAAATACCGGTACCCTATTTTAGTTAATACAGTTCATCAGGATTTGCTGGTAGCTTCAAATCTCTTTTTATAAATGAAAGCCATGTTGCCGGAGTGAAAAAAAGCATTAAAAGGAGTATACCAGTCTATAAAACTGTCACCTATCAAATCCATAGACAACATGTGTTAGAATTACAAACTGGAAACAATCCATCAGTTCACCACAGCTTGTGTGCAGCTATTTTCCTCTCGCATCTACGATAATAGATCCAAAAAACTACTCATCTTCTTCACGAGCAAAGCTTTAAAATAATTTTCACAGAATGGAGAAAAAAATATTAAAACTGGACAGACGCATTTCTGACCAGGTGGGGGTCTTTACTCATAGCCCATAGTGCCATGGACTGCATAGTGGGGTCAGAAATGTGTCAGTCCAGTTCTGCTAATATTTTTTCTCCATTCTAACTGTAATAGTGATTTTTAAAGCTTTGCTCCTGAAGAAATAAAGATCAGAATCTTATTGAACATTCTCTTGACTGTTTTTTTGTATTTACTATATGTGGTAGAATTGTATGGGTTTACTATGGACTCTCAGAATGAGGACTTATGTCAAATGCTTCATATTGCTACAAGACAGTGACAAGGAAAGGATGAATGGAGCATGCGCCTTGCTGTCCCATTTATTGTCAATGGTAGAGATAATTGAAGGACAGCTATGAAAGGGCACATACCGTCCTATCCGCTTTCTTCTTTATGGACACACAGATTCTTTTTCTTTGGAAGTGGCACCCGTTATCTCTGTTGTGTGTGCAGCTTCATTAACCCGAGGTCATACAGCTGTGCCTTCATCCTGTTTCTCTCCCATGGTACAACTATGAATGGAGTGTCAGTAAATACCTAGCATCTGATTTACATGCGAAAGTGATCCGTTTGCAAAGTGATTTTAACACAAGCTTTTACATAGAGCAATTCTCTATGAGAGAGACCAAAAGATAGATCTAAATATGTGAGTGAGATATATAATCAGGGCTTTGCTTGTGTAGTTAACTGTAAATGTTTTTTTTTTCTAATAAATTCCTTTAGGAAAAAAAAGAGTGGGATCCCCCATGTCCTTGGAAAAAGCCAGCAACTCATCTGTTGCATACAGTAAAATTACAGCGTGACCCGACAGAACAGAATAAATAAAATAGATCTAAACACATAGGATAGATATGAAGTCAGTGACATATATAATAAGTACAGTGCTTGTGTAGCTTACTGTACATGGTTTTTTTTACATAATAAATTATTTTCTGAAAAAATGGCGTGGGATCCTCTGACATTTAGTTAACCAGCAGAGAGAAAGCGGACAGCTGGGGCAGCTTTTATAGCCTGGGAATGGAGTAATACCCATGGAGCTTTCCAAGCTATGAATATCAGCTCATAGCTGTATACTTAGCCTTACCTTGTTATTGAAATGGCCATGGATATTGGCCCCATCCCAGACTACAAACATCAGCTCTCAGTCACTCCAGAAAAGGTGCATCCATAAGATACGTCAATTCTTAGACTTAGCCTCGCTCTTCCAACTTGTGCTGGTACGAAGGCAAGTGGGGTGATAGTTGGGGGGTTGATGTAATCTTTGTATTGTCAGATGACATCAAGCTCAGAGGTTAGTAATGGAGTGCGCCTTATGGATGCTACTTTTCTGGGGTGACTGAGAGCTGATGTTTTAGTTTAAAAGAGGACCAAAATCCATGGCCCTTTCCTAGGCTATTAATATCAGCCCACAGCTGTCTGCCTAGCCAGAAAATAACCAGGAAAGGCTAAGTATACAGCTGTGAGCCGATATTAATAGCTTGGGAAGCTCCATGGGTATTACCCCCTTCCAGGCTATAAACATCTACCCGCAGCTGTCCGCTTTCCCTCTGCTGGTTAATAAAATATCAGGGGATCCCACGCCATTTTTTTCAGAAAAATAATTTATTATGTAGAAAAATACATGTACAGTAAGCTACACAAGCACTGTACTAATTATATATGTAACTGACATCTTTATATCTATCTATTCTATTATGTCGGAACACTCTGTGATTTTACTGTATGTGGCAGTTGAATTGCCATCTTTTTAAAAGATATCGGTGGGTAAAAATCAGACGGCACACACAGAGTGCCGTGTGACTTTTTTCTCGCACCCATTGACTTGCATTGGCGAGTCTCGTCTTAGATATGAAGACAATCGCAGCATGCTGCAATTTTTTTCTCAGTCCGATTTCGGCTGAAAAAAAAAATAATCGTAGATGAGCTATGAATCATAGGTTAACATTGGTTAGAGTGCAATTTAATTTTTTATCGGACTGCACTCGTCCGTTTTCCTCACAGTTGAGTTTGAGCCCTTAAAGTAATTGTGTGCTTGCCAATGAATGGTTTCTTGAAGTTAACTAATTTTCTCTGTTGTTCAATGCATTGGAACCACATAAATTTGCACACATCATATGAGCCTAATAAGTGGGATATTCCTTTACTTTAGCTCCAGAGAAATATCATGACTTGAAGACTTTATCTGGTCTTAATGCACTGAATCATTTTTAACTGTGATATTTAAATACTTACATTAACTTTCTGTAAAACAGTATTTTTACATATATTTCCAGATCTGCCACTGTTTCCAGATTGCATGACCTTGTCCTGCGTTTTGTGATGTAGACAGCAAAGGGTAAACGTAAGCAACCACATAGGGCCTTGGTAATCCTTGTCTCTCCAGCTGCGGGAGGCTCCTTACAATCACATATACACATTTCCCATGTAGATATTAAAAGGGAATCCATCAGAACCATGACAGCTCTAGCAATATAGACAACTCCGTTCCTGAAACATTTGGGATTTTTATCAACATTCAATTTGTCCATTCAAGAGTGACACATTGTCAGCATAATTTGACAAGCGCTGTATGCAAAGTATTAAATATATGTCAGGGCGTAGGAAGAAGGAGGCAGTGTCAGTGCTGCAGCTTTCATTGTACTCTATGATGTTACCTGGTTAGCAAAGGCAATGAGTAAGAAAATAGCTGTGCTTTTAGTGAAAGCAAGGGAAATTATCAATGCTTCATGTTGTGACTATCCCTGCAGGACATCGGAGTAGAATCATGACTGGAGGTAAATCAGTAAATGGCTAACTAAATGGCATTATTTAGCTGAGAAAGTAAAGATAGTTAAACAAATGTAAGATCACGACAGAGAGTTCATATGTAACGGGACATCTCTGTGTTTCAGCTGTCCTGCTATTATCTAACAATTGCATAGCAAATATTGAAACACTGGGGCTAATTTTTAGACTATGTAAACTTAGACTTGAAAGACAAAGGTTATATTTCCACGTGCGAAAATACAGCATTTTTTTGTCTCCTGTAACAAAATATGCAACAGAAAGTTGCTAATTATTGCATTTTTATTGCGATTTTTTTAATGCATTTTACTTTTTTTCATGTGTTTTTGGTGAAAAAATGCTGGGATTATGCACTGTAAAACAGAGTTGATGTTGTGTTAGTGTAACAACTCACTTGGGAAAATAGATAACACTAAAAACTGCAACTGACCCTGCCAGTTCCTGTACAGACTAGAGATCCTGACCCCGCAGTCCCTAGTGGTTTCTGTATGAGCTGAGATAGCCCTAACCACAGACTAGACAATGGCAGAAATTGTGCAAAAATAGAAAAATATGCTAAAGTCAGTAAAACAAATAAAAAAAATATAAAATAATGTATTAAGTACGTATTGTTCGATAATATGCTGCCTACTTCCTAAAAAGAAACAGAAGGTAGGTGCAGGGTAAAGAACATAAACAGCAGAAAGATAAACCCTAGCTGGTCTTTCACTGACTTGCTTAAACTACAGCAGTATGGCTGGACAACCAAATGAGATGATCACCAGCAGGAAATACCAACAAGGGGAAAGTACCGTATTTTTTGGACCATAAGACGCACTTATTTCCCCCAAAATTTTGGGGGAAAATGGGAGTGCGTCTTATGGTCGCAACATACCGTAAAGTTCAGTTGCGGCGGCGCTCCCAATGCAGCTTGGCTGCGATACGGTGGTTGTGTCCGGGCAGCAGCGGGCCTCTGGGCTGCGTGGGGGGCTCCGCCGGCATCTCGTCCCAGCCGGAAAGCCCCCCCGCAGCTGCGACGCGGTGCCTCCGGTGTGCGGTCCCGATCCAAAGTGTGGTGCGGTGGTGGTGTTTCGGGCAGCAAGCGGGCCTCTGGGCTGCGTGGGGGGCTCTGCCGGCATCTCGTCCCAGCCGGAAAGCCCCCCCACAGCTGCGACGCGGTGCCGGCATGAGGAATGGCCGCCTGGGGCCTCCAGCAAGATGGCCGCCGCATACTCTCGTTCATATCTCGGCAACGAGATCTTGTCCTGAGGGAAGAGATCTCGTTGCCGACATTTGAACGAGAGTATGCGGCGGCCATCTTGCAGGAGGCCCCAGGCGGCCATTCCTCATGCCGCACCACGTCGCAGCTGCGGGGGGGCTTTCCGGCTGGGACGAGATGCCTGCGGAGCCCCCCACGCAGCCCAGAGGCCCGCTTGCTGCCCGAACACCACCACCGCACTGCACCACACTTTGGATCGGGACCGCACACCGGAGGCACCGCGTCGCAGCTGCGGGGGGGCTTTCTGGCTGTGACGAGATGCCGGCGGAGCACCCACGCAGCCCAGAGGCCGGCTGCTGCCCGGACACCACCACCGCATCGCAGCCAAGCTGCATTGGGAGCGCCGCCGCCACCACTGGATTTGTGAGTATATGGCCACCCTGGCCACCCCACAGAACACAGCCACCCCACATAACACAGCCACCCCACAGAACACAGCCACCCCACATAACGCAGCCACCCCACAGAATGCAGCCACCCCACAGAACGCAGCCACCCCACAGAACACAGCCATCCCACATAATGCAGCCACCCCACAGAACGCAGCCACCCCACAGAACGCAGCCACCCCACAGAACGCAGCCACCCCACAGAACGCAGCCACCCCACAGAACGCAGCCACCCCACAGAACACAGCCACCCACATAACACAGCCACCCCACAGTGCCCAACCACCCCACACAGTGGTAAGCTAAATTCGGACTGTAAGACGGACCCCCATTTGACACTTTATTTTTTTTTTCCCAATTTTCCTTCTGAAAATTTGGGGTGCGTCTTATGGTCCGTGGTCTTATAGTCCGAAAAATACGGTATATAAAGCCACACCCAAAAGGTGATAGGGCAGACAAAAAAGTAAATAAAAACACCTGTTACCCTAAAAAGACAAGCTAGGAGAACAGAAACTAAACACGGGGAGGAAAGGTGAATCTGCTGGGGCTCGGAGGACAGAGGAGCCGACCAGAAAGTACAATCTCAAGGGTTGAAACCCAGAAGTGATAGGAGAGAACTAAATGAGGAAGTGAGAGACAACTGTATAGAAACAAAACAAGGAAAGGAAAGCAAAGACAAAAGAACTATCATCAGTTGGACAGAGACCAAATAGGCTGTGGCTCAGTAGAGAGGGAAACCAACCATGCAGCAAAAGGTCACCAGACTGAGTCCCAAAACTGGGCTGTGACAACAACTTTTAGAGCTAGATATTGTGCAAGGAATATAGAGGCGGTCTGGTGATATATGGTAAAGTGGAAGTACACTTATTGCAGCAAGGTAATAATGATTGCAATCAGATCAGTGGGATCTAGGCCCTGAGACCCCCACCAATCACTCAAACCCCCACATTTTCCAGAGAGATTCGCAACTCAGGATACATGAATGCACAACTCTTGCCTGGGCACACGCATAGAGCAGGGTGCATACTCAATAGAAAGCATAGGCTTCATAGTGTATTCTCTCTATTGCCTCCATACTCCGGGCTGTGTGCACACTCAAAGAGGAACTGATCACCTCTCAGATAGTATTTGAGAAATTGGTGGGGTTCTCAGAATCTGGACCTTCAACAATCTGCTTAAATTCATTAGGGCAATGAAATGTAGAAAACAAATTCAAAGGTTTTGTTACTCTCTGATGACATGTTTAGGCAAGCTGACCATAATTGTATAATTATATGCACATAGAACATTAATACAATCATTCTATGCGCATACTATATCATGCTATCGGCAGCACATTTCCTGCTTAAACCTATAAGCTTGCTTAAAAAATCATCATACCTGGCAAAAAGAATTTTGTTTGTTTGCTGGAAGTTTGTTGGCCTGCTTATATGGACTGATAGTCAGGAACAAGCATTCCTACAAACGTTACCCAATTATTGGCCCATGTAAATGGGCCTTTACCCCCTTCCATCTGTCAATGTGTATTGGGTATTTTAAAAGTTTATCAGCAAGAGGTAAGGACACATGTAAAGGACTGTAATGCCAGGATTAGAACTGCTATGAATTCCCTGGAATATAAGTAAAATCTGTATATTATTTTCATAGTTACTAAGGCTGGTTTCACATTTGGGTATCTGTGCGCAGCATTTGATCCGCATAGATCCGCATGAGTCATGCGTACGTATCTTTAACATGGTGTGCGCAGGGACATGCGTTTGCGTATGCATGCGTCGTTTCATGGTGTCCGGCGAACGCAACACGTTGCATTTTCTGAAGCGTCAAAAATCCGTCAAATATGCGCTGTCATGCGCATGCGGATGAGTGCGTCAAAACAATGCATTACTGTCTATAGAAACGCATTGGTATGCAAGGACATGCACATGGATGTGTTTGATGCACATACAGACTTCAGACTGCGCATGTCCATGAACTGATTACAGCACCTTGAAATATCGAACGCATGCGCATAAATAACACAAACGCATGCCAAAATGCATGCACACGCAGCTTTTTTTTGGCGTCATGTGTAAGCTGATGCGGAAAAAAACCGCTGCGTTAGCATGCGTTTTGGCATGCGTTTGCGAATGCAGATGATACGCTGCGCACACAAACGCTTATGTGACCCTAGCCTAAACTAAGAAATAATCAGTTTTTATCTTGGCTTCAGTGCCAGCTAGAGATGAGAGGATGCTGGTCCATGGTCTAGGTCAGTGCTCACTGGCCGTGGACAGGAGTTGTGCATATTTCCTGAGTTTACACGTTCCCCGACACGGCACTTGATTTTCCAGGCTGGCGTTATGTCATCTGCGTGGCCTGCGGCGAACCTGTGCCTTGCCAGCCCAGCTTATCATAAGTCTAGCCTGGGATCTCAGAGGGTTAGGAAATTTTTGCAGCTCCTGTACCTGGCCAGAGAGCACTGATCCTGGACCAGACAGGGGTTGTATGAAATGATCCGCTAATCTCTAGTGCCAAATTATCATATACTCAGAATTCCTGCAATGTTATAAACTAGAGAATGTATAGAGAAATCAGCCAAAAATAAAATGCTAACATATGCTAAAACATTATTACTATTACTTTATTTTACATTAAAGGCATCATGACTGGTCAGTATTATGCAGGTCCGTGTTGTGCATGAAAACTTCATGATTGTCTAGTCCCTGTAATTATGGTGGAACTTCAATAAAATTATACTGGTTATTTTACAGAGACTGACTAATATGTTTGATTAGATTTTGATATTCTGGACATTACTGCATACATTTTGCAAGCCCATGCATGCAAGACAAAAACCTGGTGATGCATGACATTAATGTATGCTTCACACAGGGTTAATGAGGGACAAACTACATAAAAGTGGAAAAGCAGATTGCAGAAGAGAAACACCGCATGATGTCCATAGCTTCACTACAAAGAACAGACATCACAAGATCCTGATAATATAAGATAATATAGCTCATCGATCTCCGGCATTTGACAATGTTAATGAAGATGATTATGACGATGAAGATGATCTGAAACCTATGACTTCAAATACAGTGGCTACGTTATCTTTGAGACAAACCCATATTCTCTATGGGTTTGAGTCAAGATTAAGGCAAAGAACATAATGATGTTTGGATCAGTATGACAGCCCTGATAGCAAGTGGATGCTTGTGATGTACATCAGGAGTCTTCAACTCATTCTAGCTTTAGGAGCTATACCAAGTACGAAATGAAAAAAAATAACTAACAAATATAACCTATTTTCAGTCTTAAAGGGAATTTGTCAGCAGGTTTTGCTATGTAATCTGAAGACAGCGTGCTGTAGGGATTAAAACGCAGATTTTAGCAATGCCTCTCTTATCAAAGTCAGGGCTTTTGCTTGCTTACAATGATTGTTTTAGCACCAGGAGCTTATCATTGCTGTGGCTACCTGGTTTGACACGCCCCTCCTGTGATAGGCACCTCACTGATTATAGACTATGTACAGTACAGACCAAAAGTTTGGACACACCTTCTCACTCAATGATTTTTCTGTATTTTCATGACTATGAAAATTGTAGAATCACACTGAAGGCATCAAAACTATGAATTAACACATGTGGAATTATACATTACACTTTACAAAAAAGTGTGAAACAACTGAAAATATGTCTTATATTCTAGGTTCTTCAAAGTAGCCACCTTTTGCTTTAATTACTGCTTTGCACGCAGAAAAGGAGAACGGATGGATTCTACATGCCTGGTTCCCACCGTGAAGCATGGAGGAGGTGGTGTGATGGTGTGGGGGTGCTTTGCTGGTGACACTGTTGGGGATTTATTCAAAATTGAAGGCATACTGAACCAGCATGGCTACCACAGCATCTTGCAGCAGCATGCTATTCCATCCGGTTTGCGTTTAGTTGGACCATCATTTATTTTTTAACAGGACAATGACCCTAAACACACCTCCAGGCTGTGTAAGGGCTGTTTGACCAAGAAGGAGAGTGTTGGGGTGCTACGCCAGATGACCTGGCCCCCCGAGACCTGAACCCAATCAAGATAGTTTGGGGTGAGCTGGACCACTCACCGCTTCAATTTTGAATAAATCCCCAACAGTGTCACCAGCAAAGCACCATCACACCTCCTCCTCCATGCTTCACGGTGGGAACCAGGCATGTAGAGTCCATCCGTTCACCTTTTCTGCGTGCAAAGCAGTAATCAAAGCAAAAGGTGGCTACTTTGAAGAACCTAGAATATAAGACATATTTTCAGTTGTTTCACACTTTTTTGTAAAGTGTAATGTATAATTCCACATGTGTTAATTCATAGTTTTGATGCCTTCAGTGTGAATGTACAATACAGAAAAATCTTTGAATGAGGTGTGTCCAAACTTTTGGTCTGTACTGTACATACAGAGCCTGGTGTGGGTAGCGTTAGCCTTCTCAGCTCTTCTTCATTCTAATCTAAAAGCTCTGATTGTGTACCCAGTAATATAAGTGATACATTGTTGCATTCTGTTTGCCTACATCAGGCTTCGCTCAGATAAGGTAGCAAACACCTGCTGACAGATTCCTGTAAGCAAGTCGAACAATCCGGGTCATAACCAATGCAGATACATTTAACCATAACCTTCACATCCACGCTCATAATGCATGGACTGGCCAAAGTAAGAAATGTTAGTGCAGTTGACAGTCAGTTGGAGTTAAAAGTACCAAGAATTGGGTAATGTCGCAGATGTTGCACAGTAAAAATATATATGGCATCATGTCAATCGACAGTTTCCATGTCGAGGAAATCCAAAAATCAAGTACTGACTCCCTACACAAGCACATATCTTTGGTTTAATTGTATGTTTCATCCTAGGATTCAGCATCAATCTTTTAGCTTTAATAACCATGGGACCATTAAGCTCTGGGAAAGGATGGCACCAATAATGGAACAAAAAAAAATGTATTTGTAAATTGGGTTTTTATGTAAAAAAAACAGTCAAAATGAGGAGCTACTTTGTTTAGTTGTGTTGTGTCCACTGAGAATTGCTCGTCACAAACTCTCTTCAATATGTAGAATATAGACAATCTTAAGTAAGATTTATAACACAGTTAGTCCTTTGGGAATGATAATTATCCACAGGCCAAGTCCTGTCCAATAAATAAGCTAGTCTTGTGCAATCATACAGTGAACCCAGTTGCACTTAGTTCTGGATTTGTAGAAATGGCATATTAACCTAGTCCAAGGCTGGTTATATCCAAGAAAATGAAGGTCATACAAGTTTAAATCCCCAATTAAAAGTCGTTTTCTCATGCATATTGTCTGAATTTTATATCGTAGCATTATAATTAATAACAGGACATGACAGCCCATGGACACCAAGTAGTAGTAGGTATGTCACTTACTCAATAAGTAGTGCAGTTTTGAACAATAGAGTAGCAAGAATGGGATGCTATCCTGGATAGTTGTAAAGCACTGAAAGCTATCCCATGGGCCACTGGAGGCAGAACAGGATTATTAGGAAAGAATATTTGGCCCACTATGCTACAGAGTGAACACTGCCCCACTTGGTCACAAGGAGTATACCCCATTTAAATAGATCAATAAGGAGTTTGTACGCCTAAGGTTAAGATAAAAGCCCCTATACACATCAGATGGCTGACAGCTGAACATTCTTCCAGCCAATCGTTTGGCCATAGCCACCTCAGGCATCTCTTCCATGCACAGGAGCCCTCATTCGGGTGAGCACCCCTGTATTCTCTATGAGAACGCTGTCAATAGACATTTCTGCCAGCGGCATATCAACTGGAAAATAAAAAGATCAACAGTCCGAAATTGGACATGCCGGATTGACATCTCCCCATCAATCATTTGGTCAGCGTCTTCACAGTATTAAAGAGTCCGTTGAACTCATCAACATTGGCAGGTGCATTGGTCTAATGTCTAAGGGGGGTTTTAAAGGGAATCTGTTATTAGGAACATCCTTCCTAAGCCATCTATATGGGTATATACAGTACAGACCAAAAGTTTGGACACACCTTCTCATTCAATGATTTTTCTGTATTTTCACGACTATGAAAATTGTAGAATCACACTGAAGACATCAAAACTATGAATTAACGCATGTGGAATTATACATTACACTTTACAAAAAAGTGTGAAACAACTGAAAATATGTCTTATATTCTAGGTTCTTCAAAGTAGCTACCTTTTGCTTTGATTACTGCTTTGCACGCAGAAAACAAAATTACAAGAGCCACCAGAATATCAAGGAATCACCTGCTACATTACAAAGCTAAAGAAGAAAATAACCGGTGCCTCTAGTGGTCGCCTACAATCCAAATCTGGAGATGCTAAGGGGAGCTGCACGGAAACTACAACCTTTACTACAAAAAGATGCCCGATTACAATCCATATTTCCAGACCCCCCACTACTGTGTTTTAGGCAGCCCCCAAATCTAAGAAGCATCATTGTCAGAAGCTCCCTGTCCTCCCCAACAGCTGCAGGAACCTTTCCTTGCAACAAGAAGAAATGCAAAACCTGCCCATTTATAATGACCATGGACAAGATAAAGATCCCCAACTAACATCAGGACTACAAGATGCCAGGTACTTTCAGCTGCATCACATCTAATGTGGTGTACCTAATTATATGTACTAAATGTCCAACTGGGGGTCTGTATGTGGGAGAGACCGGGCAAAAACTGAGAACAAGGATGAATTCTCATCGCCACACAATAAGAGGAAAAAGAATGGATTTATCTGTGGCAAAACACTTTTGTATGCCCGGTCATAGCATGATGGATATGGAATTACTTGTATTAAAATTTAACTTTAAATCTGAGAAAGATAGAAAGGTTTGGGAATATAAACTTATGATGACCTTTGACACTCTTAGTGCTGGAATGAATATATCACACGGATTCATGTCTTTCTACATCAATTAAGGAATCTGCTTCTCTGACCTTCTAGGGGCATCAAAACACAATAGCAGACTCCAATCAGAGGGCAATAAAACTTTCACTCCTTATCTATGAACTGTTCCAATATTTATGTTCATCCCTCTGCCATAATGACAGTTCTGCTTCACGTCACTTGTCTTATCTTATTGCATTTTTTCTGTACTGTGTTATGTATAAATATGTGATTCTTCAGATGTTGTATTAGCCTTCGCCTGATGAAGAGACCTGAATAGTCTCGAAAGCTTGCAATTTGTTACCATCTTTTTCAGTTAGCCATTAAAAGGTATCAACCACTGAGGACTCTCAAGTCTAAATATTATTCACGCAGAAAAGGTGAACGGATGGACTCTACATGCCTAGTTCCCACCGTGAAGCATGGAGGAGGTGGTGTGATGATGTGGGGGTGCTTTGCTGGTGACACTGTTGAAGATCATTCAAAATTGAAGCGATGAGCGGTCCAGCTCACCCCAAACCATCTCAATTGGGTTCAGGTCTGGTGACTATGGAGACCCGGTCATCTGGCATAGCACCCCAACACTCTCCTTCTTGGTCAAATAGCACTTACACAGCCTGAAGGTGTGTTTGGGGTTATTGCCCTGTTGAAAAATAAATGATGGTCCAACTAAACGCAAACTGGATGGAATAGCATGCTGCTGCAAGATGCTGTGGTAGCCATGCTGGTTCAGTATGCCTTCAATTTTGAATAAATCCCCAACAGTGTCACCAGAAAAGCACCCCCACATCATCACACCTCCTCCTCCATGCTTCACTGTGGGAACCAGGCATGTAGAGTCCATCCGTTCACCTTTTCTGCATGTAAAGTAGTAATCAAAGCAAAAGGTGGCTACTTTGAAGAACCTAGAATATAAGACATATTTTCAGTTGTTTCACACTTTTTTTTGTAAAGTGTAATGTATAATTCCACTTGTGTTAATTCATAGTTTTGATGCCTTCAGTGTGATTCTACAATTTTCACAGTCATGAAAATACAGAAAAATCGTTGAATGAGAAGGTGTGTCCAAACTTTTGGTCTGTACTGTAGGTCATCGAAAGTTGAATAAAATGATACCTTAATATGATATCCGATAAATCGTTCCAGAAAAATTCACATTTTTTTTAATATGTAACTCAGTTGTTAAGATTTATGGGCCCCACATATATCTCCTGAGAATCTCAGAGAGATCTATGTCCTGCCCATAGATCTTACTGCTCATTTTCATAGTAAGGAAAATGTGGCTTTCTCTCTAATAAGACATCAGTTAATTCAACTCTATAGAACTTGCATGACAATATAGATGGCCTGGGAGGATAGATGCTACTGAGAGACTCCCATTAAGGCTAGGCAGCTGTTGATAGTGGATCACTCTCTTGGAGAACGGCTAGAAAATGATCACTAATGCATCTAGCAACAATAAAACATAAACAAAGTTTTGATAACCAGAAAATAAATTTTGCCATTTCACTTTTCTGGTGAGTTTTCAGATAAAGAGAACCTGTCAGCAAAATATGGCTATAATAATGCTTTAATAAAAATTAAATGCATACCTTTAGTGAAGAAATCCACTTTGTTGTCATTTTTTAATCATTATTTCAAGTTTTCTGCTAATTAGACTTGGTGCACAGTGGCCGGACTGTACATGGGGTATTTTCCTTGCTGTCTGAAATTCCAACAGCAACGATGGCGCAATTTTTGTAGATTAGTCAGTAACTCAATCTGCGCATGTGCCGCTGACAGCAATGATGGCGCCCAGCATGATATTTCAAACAGACGAGGCAGGACACTAAAAAAGCAGTGACCTACCATTGAAAGACCGGACACAGGCAGAGCGGCCGGAGAATAACAGACAGGGAGGAGAAGACCCAGTGCACAGTCCGGCCACTGTGCACCGAAATCTAATTAGTGGATTTCAACACCAAAGGTATCAATTTAATCAGTATTACAGCGCCTTTATGGTCAAGTCTTTACCTTACATAAAAAAATCGTGCTGACAGGTTCTCTTTAATTTCACAGCAGACTTTGGGAGGAAGGCACTTATTATTAATGCATTTATGCCAGTTTTCTAGCGTACTGTCTTGAAGCGCATTGAAGGCTTCACAGATCAAAATGGAAAAAGTTGCAATATCATAGAATCATAGAATGCTAGAGTTGGAAAGGATCTCAAGGGTCATGTGTCCAACCCCCCTGCTCAATGTAGGATTCACTAAACCATCTCAAACAGATTTCTGTCCAGCCTCTGTTTGAAGACTTCCATTGGAGGAGAACTCACTACCTCTTGTGGCAGCCTGTTCCACTCATTGATCACCATCACTGTCAAAATGTTTTTTTTCAGAGAGTGGCTCTGTTTCAGGGTACCAAAAATACACTTATTTTTCTAATCTTTGGTGCACTAGACCAAAAACAGACTAAGGGGTCATTCCACATCAAGTGGACCAGTTTTAAAAATCGTCCCCACTCGACCTTCTCCGATTTTGTTGAAAATTTATAAGGATGTACATGTATGTTTGAAAAGAGGTTCTGTAAATTTTTAGGGCCAGATCTCAAATACATTGGGCACTGTTGACCTTTCACTGGAGGTTCCACCAAGCCTGCGGATTCAGCTAAGAGGATTTTGCAAACTTTGGCACATAGCCTTTAGAGTTCTATACTGGCTATGATGCTGAAATTTGGCATACTAGCTCAACTTTTGCTGCTAAACACAATAAAATTATTACCAGCTATGACAAAACAATATTTTCGGGCTTCGGAACCTGCGATAAAGAGACCGCCCGCGGCTGGCCTTGCACGGCTATCGGCCATGGCTCCTAGGCGATGGGGCTTCCAATTCTCGAAAGACAGCATTATTACAATTCTTAATAGGATTATAATATCAATTCTTAGGGAATTGGTTGTGGTATAACCAATCATCATTTTCAGCAAAATCGGAGAAGGTCGAGTGGGGACCACTGGTCCACTTGACATGGAATGACTCTAAGACAACAATTAGAAATATGATAGTACATGAGTAATAATATTTTATAGCATAGGACGGTGCCATAAATCCCCTGAACAGATCTGTGCTTACAGTAGGCTGAAATCAATTTGCATACATACAGGTTATTCCTTTGAGATTACGCAGAGCCAATAAATATAGTCTTGCTTGGATGTTAATTCTGAAAGGATGCCATTTAGCTGCCGGTTTACACCCGTCTGTAATTAATACAGTTTACAGACACACCTTCACCATCCTAACACGTTGTAAGCATGCTGAATACTAGGCAATTTACATTTATTAATAACCCTACATTGAATTCTGAGTTTATGAGGCACAAAACTGACATTTATACCCATCAAATGATTTTACCCTCTGACTCTAAAATGTTAAACACCTCTAAATCAGTCACTTGTTTATCTTACATACGAAATAGAGCGAAGGAGTCGAGTGAGTGCGGACGTGGCGGAGCAAAGTTATCATTCCTACCTCTGTTAAATGCTAATCCCAGCTCTCACCTAACAGTTAACCTATGTGCTATAATTAGAGAACACGGCCCTATGAATACTGATTACATTTTCATTAGTATAAAGACTGCCCAGATCAGGCATAAATTTAAAGTCATTTCCTCTCAACCACTTCTGCTGGAAATACCTTTCTTTAAAGATACCGCATGTAATATTTTTGTGATAATTTGTTTTTACCTAAAGAGTAACTATTGTTTTAATTCTTATTTTATCATTCAATAATGCATATAAAAAAAACAACTTTATATATAGCATCAGAGAAATTTGCTTCTTCCTTCTCCTAGTCTGATTCTTCACTCTCAATTTATGGGTAAAATCTGTATTCAGCGAAGACAGATTTTTCCATTTCTGAGATAGGAAATGACAGTTAGTGCTTTTAAAATTCTATGGAGAAGGGAGGGAGAGGAGCTTGAGATAAACACGGACATTCTGTTGCAAGCTCTATAGAATTTTATGAGAACCAACTGTCATCTCCTATCTCAGTATTGGGAAAATCTGTATTTAATGAAGACTGATTTCACATCTGAATTGAGAATTTTGAAAATGAATGATCAATCCAGCTGGAGAAATCGTAGATTTCCATAATAAAATATATTACAAAGATTCTTATTTTCCCATGTACTATTGATTTACGAGAATAAAAAATAAAAACAATAATTATTTAACCCCTTTCCAACCTTAGACATATAGATACATCTAAGTAAGGTTGCCTTCCTGTTTGCTGACAGCTCCAATGCTGAGCCCACAACTTTTCTTGGGATTCTGATTTGCCTGTCTAGCTACTGCAAGCAGCTCTCATTGAAATTTTTCCTGGTTTTCAAGTCCTTATCTTGACCTCCACTGTTCCTGGTAACTGCCATTTCTTAATTACATTTCAAACTGAGGAAAGGGCAACTTGAAAACCCTTTACTATTTTCTCATAGCCTTCTCCTGCTTTGTGGGCCTCCACCATTTTCAGAGTGCTAGGCCCCTGCATAGAAGAGACAGTGGCTGCTGTTTTTTGGCACAAGGTCAGAGGAGGCTGGGTTTTTATAAAGCTTGGAAATTGGCATCATGATAGTGAACAAGCCATAACCCTAACAGTCAAAGTTATCTGTGCACACATATCTCCAAGGGTGCCCAAGGTTTAGCATCTGCCCATTTTTCTTTTTTCAATTTTTAAAATGTAAAAGATGAAACTATATATATTTGTTCGCCTAAAATACAAAGAAAATGTGTCATCTTTTACTTTAGCCCTTTTAGAGATCATTTCATCTACAACTTGCCTAACTGTTCACATTAACAGTAATTTTGACTTTTGACCAGGAATGACCAAACCTTTACATGCCACTGTATATAGATAGATAGAGATAGATAAATCAAAAAAGAGTTGAGGCAGCACACCATAAAGCAGTTATAAGGTACTATTTATTAGCCCACATGGCGACGTTTCGGTTCTAGGTGTGGACCTTTCTCAAGCCTCAAGGTCCACACCTAGGACCGAAACGTCGCCATATGGGCTAATAATGGCACCTTATAACTGCTTTATGGTGTGCAGCTCAACTCTTTTTGATTTATGTGCAAGGACTGGTATGTACCCGAGAGGCTCTGCACCCTGCATTTAGTTGTGCTGCTTTTTAATATATTTTTTCTAGATAGACAAATAGAAGATAGATAAAAGATAGATAGATAGATAGATAGATAGATAGATAGAAATAAAGCACAACCAGTACCAGTCTTACAGACAGTGGTTGGTGCACACAACTAATAAAAGTTGGCAAAATTAAAAATGTAGTTAAAAAACATAGCTGCACTCTGAAATGCTAAAATATGCAAACTTGAACATATGAAATTAGAACTGCATTAATGCTTTAGACAATATATTAAAAAAAAATAAAGTACAGTGGCCAATTTGCGAGAGCAGAACAGCCAAAAACAAGGCATACCGCTTTGTTGGGACACCAAACGTTATACGTCTCTCAAGTGATGAAAGACTACAATTTTAAGAGCAGGAAGGATCTACTTAAAAATGCCTTAGGCTGATGAAAGGAGTGCTCAGAGGGAGTATACTAAAAATATAAAAAACTAACCAGCTCTTCCAAACAGAATAAGACAAGTGTGAACAGGTGCAAGCTGAGACAACTAGTCGAGATAATTAAAAAAATACAGCTGCACTCTGAAATGCTATAAGATGCAAACTTGAACTGATGAAAATGGATCTGCATTACTGCAATAGAAAATATATTTAAAAGTGAAGATACTTAGCACACAAATTGACCAAATTGTCGCTGGCTATTGGGCTCTCACGAATTGGCCAATTGTGCTGCTGCTGCCTACTCTTTTTTTGGTCTAGATAGATACAGCACCCAGGGTTGTTGACCCTTGCTCTAGTGAAAGTACATGTTCAGTTATTACACAGACATCCACTGATTGACTGGTTGACATGCTGTTTATTTTCCCTTGTAGTTAATGCATACCTTTGTAATAGCAGATAAAACAGGGATCCCAGCAGCGAGACCCACTGCCCCTCTAAAGATCAGCTAGTCACTTGGGTAAGTGACCTCTGAAAAGAAATTCTCCAAACCCGTGGATGTTTGGGTCCGGCGGGTTCAACCGAACATCTAAAAAAGGTTCAGGTCGGGTACCGGGACTGTACCTGAACCTCATTCAGATGAATGGGAGGGCTCGAACATCTGTTGCTTGCCACTGTGTCATCTGCAACACTTGCTTGGTGAGTACTTTATCACACAGCGAGCAGTGCTATAAGTGAGGTCACCGGGGTTTACCGGGTTTGAACTGTGGTGAACTTTCTCATGGCAAGTCAGCGCTAGACACTGCAGGAGCGATTATGCTCTTGTCAGTGTGTTCCAGCTGATGGAGGGAATACTAAAAAATAAAAGGCGTGGGACCTCTCTACTCTTTATAACCAGCGATGATAAAGCTGACAGCTGAGGGTTGCAGCCAGCAGCTGTCAGTTTTGCTTGCGCTGGTTTTCAAAAATAGAAGAGACCCTACCTCATTTTAAAAAAAAATGTATTTATTTATAGTGCAATCTGCCTCTTCAGAGAAAAATATTTATTTATAGCTGAGACGTTGGCTAATGAATACTCCCATCAGTGGTGCGTGCTCTCGCTGTTATCAGCGACAGCAGGTGTAAACTGATGGGAGTAGTACTCTTTCATCAGCCAACACGTGTGAGTGGAGGTAATCTTTTTACCACTGGTCACAGTGGCTGGCTCATGCTGTAATTTGACATTGTGGGAACCGCAGCTCTCTTATCTTACCGCCGATCAGAGCTGCTGGTGTTTCTCGCACAGTCATACAGATGATAGCGTTGGAAACACCGAATGTTCGAACTGCCGAACCCGAACAGTAACAAGGACTTTCTGGAGATGTCCATGTTTGGGGTCTGTGCCCGAACACTAGGTGTTCGGTACAGACCCCGAAACTTTACTGTTTGGGTTCGCCCATCTCTACTCTAAATATTAAATCTATGAAATGTCATCTTCTGATGTCCGCAGGGACTGTATCATATTTACTGTAGTGGAAGACGACCGGTTTATTTTCTAAGTTTCTTGCCCTGAATTTCCCCATTTCCATAGAGAATTCAAACTTCATCTCAAAATAACATCGTCAAACAAACTCAATTAACGAGAGTCACAAAAACTGAAACAAAGGCAAGAAAAAGCACGCTATTATTCCAAATCTCATTTCTGTTAATACTTAAATAAAGTTAAATAATGAAGCAACAGTGTAAGAATACTGCGGGTTACCATAATGGTTTTTATTATTTATGTGTGCTGCAGAGGATAATGGAAAGGCTTTTTCCCATGATGAATACCCCTAGTCCCAAAATGCAATTACATAAGCTATTAAAAAATAAATTATACTCAAAACACAAGATCCATAACAAGAATTAAATGAGATTTCAAAGGAATTCACCTGCAATGAAGGCTGACATACCTCACTCATACTTAGGGAACTGCAGATGAAAGACAGCTTTAGAATTTTAATCACACGTAGAAAACAATATCTACTTGGCAACATAATTCAATTCAAATAAAATCCAACTAAAGAGAGACTATAACAAGGCACTGTGTCCCAGAGATGAACAGCCTGCGTCAGTATATGGGAATATGAGGCTGGCATATTTCTATCAGCCTGTGCGGATAAATCTGCCGGAGGAAAAATAAAACCTCACTGATGTGCAGCACTAAAGTAAAAGGATTACCCTCCCAATTACTGGCTGACAGGAATGGGACAATTCTGTGGGGTTTTCATAACATAGTAAATCACTCAATCATACAATGCTAAATCTTTCAAAATCCCAAAAAAAAAATCTATATGAAAGAAGCCAAGTTAGCAATGCTGAAATTAATGCTTTAGATATTGTGTATCCTAAAGATATACTGTAGATGAAAAAACTATAAGGGTATGTGCACACGTTGCAGATTTGCCTGCAGAATTTTCTGCACAGAATCTGCACCTCTTGACAGAAAACACAGATGCGGATTTGATGCTTTTTTATGCATTTTTTATGCGTTTTTGATGCGGATTTGTATGCATTTTTGTAAGCTAAATAAAGATATGTTATTTAACAAAAAAAAAGATTTGTGATGTCATTTCTTGTCCAACCCCCTCTTTTACATTTGTCCAACCCACACTCCATTACACACACAGATAGATCGATGATAATAGATAGATAGATAGATAGATAGATAGATAGATAGATAGATAATAGATAGATGATAGATAGATAGATAGATAGATAGAGAAAAAGAATTAGAACAGCACAAAAAAGAAAAAAGTCCGGGTGCACAAGTTCCAACAGGCAAGTACCAAACCTTGCAATATAACAGTCCAAAGAAAGGAACAGCACTCCATTCAGATGGGTGAAAAAAGAGCTACTTTATTGAGCCCATTGATGTAACGTTTCGGTTCAAGGTGTAAACCTTTTTCAAGCCAAAGAACCTTTTCTCAAGCTTGAAAAAGGTTCACACCTTGAACCGAAACGTTGCATCAATGGGCTCAATAAAGTAGCTCTTTTTTCACCCATCTGAACGGAGTGCTGTTCCTTTCTTTGGACTGATAGATAGATAGATAGATAGATAGATAGATCTATCCCATATCAATCTATCTATAATCTACCTATCTATTATCTATCTATTTCATTCCTTCTATCTATCTATCTATATCTATCTATCTATCTACTCTCTATCTATCTATCATCTCTGTATCTATCCCATATCTATCTATAAATAGATAGATATGGGATAGATACAGAGATGATAGATAGATAGATAGAGAGATACATAGATATATAGATACATACACTGTGTGCGGAATTATTAGGCAAATGAGTATTTTGATTACATCATCCATTTTGAACATGTTGTCCTACTCCAAGCTGTATAGGCTTGAAAGCCAACTGACAATTATGTAAATCAGGTGATTTGCATCTCTGTAATGAGGAGGGGTGTGGTCTAATGACATCAACACCCTATATAAGTGTGATAATTATTAGGCAACATCCTTTCCTTTGGCAAAATGGGTCAGAAGAGAGATTTGACGGACTCTGAAAAGTCAAAAATTGTGAGATGTCTTGCAGAGGGATGCAGCAGTCATGAAACTGCCAAACTTTTGAAGCGTGATCACCGAAACAATCAAGCGTTTCATGGCAAATAGCCACCAGGGTCGCAAGAAGCGTGTTGATAAAAAAGGCGCAAAATAACTGCCCATGAATTGAGGAAAATCAAGCGTGAAGCTGCCAAGATCCCATCCTGTAGACTGTGAGCCCTCGCGGGCAGGGTCCTCTCTCCTTCTGTACTTGTGTGTCCCTTGTCTAGCACATGTTTATTGTACCTGTCTATATTTTTCCCTTTTCATATGTAAAGAGCCATGGAATAAATGGTGCTATATAAATGTATAATAATAATAATAATAATAATTTGCAATGAGTTTTGCCATATTTCAGAGCTGCAACATTACTGGAGTATCAAAAAGCACAAGGTGTGCCATACTCAGGGACATGACCAAGGTAAGGAAGGCTGAAAAACGACCACCTTTGAACAAGAAACATAAGATAAAACGTCATGACTGGGCCAAGAAATATCTTAAGACTGATTTTTCTAAGGTTTTATGGACTGATGAAATGAGAGTGACTCTTGATGGGCCAGATGGATGGGCCCGAGGCTGGATCACTAAAGGGCAGAGAGCCAGCAAGGAGGAGGTGGGGTACTGGTATGGGCTGGTATCATCAAAGATGAACTTGTGGGACCTTTTCGGGTTGAGGATGGAGTGAAGCTCAACTCCAAGACCTACTGCCAGTTTCTGGAAGACAACTTCTTCAAGCAGAAGTACAGGAAGAAGTCGGTATTGTTCAAGAAAAACATGATTTTCATGCAGGACAATGCTCCATCACATGTATCCAAATACTCCACAGCGTGGCTGGCCAGTAAAGGTCTAAAAGAAGAAAAAATAATGACATGGCCCCCTTGTTCACCTGATCTGAACCCCATAGAGAACCTGTGGTCCCTCATAAAATGTGAGATCTAAAGGGAGGGAAAACAGTCCACCTCTTGGAACAGTGTCTGGGAGGCTGTGGTGGCTGCTGCACGCAATGTATCGTAAACAGATCAAGCATCTGACAGAATCTATGGATGGAAGGCTTCTGAGTGTCATCGTAAAGAAAGGTGGCTATATTGGTCACTGATTTTTTTTTGTTTTTGAATGTCAGAAATGTTTATTTCTAAATTTTTGTTTGTTATATTGGTTTACCTGGTGAAAATAAACAAGTGATATGGCTATACATTAGGTTTTTAATAAGTTGCCTAATAATTCTGCACATTAATAGTTACCTGCACAAACAGATATCCTCCTAAGATAGCCAAACAAAAAAAAACCCACTCCAACTTCCAAAAATATTAAGCTTGGATATTTATGAGTCTTTTGGGTTGATTGAGAACATAGTTGTTGTTCAAATAATAAAAAGAATCCTCTCAAATACAACTTAACAGAGCTAAAGAAAAAATTGCGACCAAGAAGTCCAATATAGATATAAAAATAACTAATTTTATTAATGAACATTAAGAACATGTACACAGGGTGAGACACTAAAGTGCAATGTGCAAAGCGTTCAAACATGGGACACTGGGTGCTACTCAATTATTACATAGTATCAAAAAGTAAGGATGAAAATATACAATGTAATAAAATGTTATATTATTCCCTCAAGTATATATCAGAAAAACAGTGGCCTGGCAAACCTCTAATAGTGGAATATAAGCATCCTTAGAAATATCAAGAGACATACATATATATAGCAGCAAACATACCACTAATGAACGAGGAAGCCACCTGGGAGGCCGTAGTTGATGTGGAAGGAGGGAGAGGGAAAGAGGAGCACACCACGCGTCATCACATTATGATACCGTTTTCAATGTTGAAGTGTGTTCTCAAATACAACTTGCCTAATAATTCTGCACACAGTGTAGATTTATCTATAGAATAGATAGATACATAGATTTATCTATAGATAGATATATCTATAGAGAGATAGATATATCTATAGATAGATATATCTATCTCTCTAAAGACATATCTGTGTAATATAATGGATCAGTAAAGCCACGGTTTTTCACTTTAATTTTTGGAGTGCTGCCTGTTTTTTTCTTATTTTCTATTTTGGAGGTTTGGACATCACCTTAACAGGTTTTATTGCACCCGACTTCTTTTGGTAGTGGTGCCAAATTAACTTAATTATATCTATCGATAGATGCATATTTTTTCTATATATAAATATATCTGGTAGGCCGGGGTCAAACTTGTGAGAAACTCTCACGAGTATCGCACCTCAATACTCGCACTGCCGCCTACACTCGGATCGGAGTGCACTACACTGCGGATTTGATGCCAATCATCATGTCCAAAAATGCTGCGGATCTGCATCTAAATCCGCAACATATGCACTTACCCTAAGATGTCCTTTCCATGCATCTTCATTCTTTAAGCTTTCCTATTGTTTATATTTCCTTGATTTATTTGGTGAGAACAGTAGTAAACACTTTCAAAATTATAAAAAAACAAACAACAGTTATGGAACTAAGGGGTAATGTTTCTCCTTGTGGAGAGTGACAAGCCATGTCACAGTGAGGAGACTTATAGGCCATGTATACTCCTCTGGGAAATTAAATATGCAAATTGCCTCTTCAGAGAGGTACAGGACTAGAATTCTAGCACCACCTATTAGAAGTAGCAATCCTAAAAGTCAATTTTGACACTTTAACTAGAGTTCTAGACCTCTTCCTCTCAGAAGAGGCAATTTGGATATTTAATTTCCCAGTGGAGCATGCATGGCGCATAAGTCTCCTCACTCTGACATGCCAGGCCTGGCTTGTCACTCTCCACAAGGAGAAATGTTACCCCTTAAATCCCAGTCTTAGCCTCTCTCCTAGCCATATAATATCTCATACTTTGCACTGGTGAGGGGTAATACCCTGAAACACCATGTCTGCAAATTGAGATTCTGGTTTGGCTTTCATCCTAAAGTCATATGGAAAGGCTTGTTAGAGGGTCGATATTGACTTTTAGGATTGCACATATACACACACACATAACACCATCTGTAAAAAAAGCTGAAGTTCAAAAGAGGAAGGCTTCTGCAAATGGATACTGATCATAAACACAAGTCAAAAAACTCAATAGACTACCTCAAAAGGTGCAAACTGTAGGTTATACAATGGTCCTCACAGTTCACTGATCTAAACATTATTGAAAATCTATGGCCAAATGTTGTGAATATGCTAGAGGCGGCTTCTGAGCTGGGGCTCCCTCCGGTGGTTGCTGAGGGTAATGAACTGATTAATGAATGGCCTTCAGCTGGCGCTGAATGGTAGGATATAAGTTGCCTGATTTCCCAGAAGCCTTGCCGGTTATCAATTGTTCTTCTGGTCTTGCTTGAAGCACTGCTAGTTTCATGCTCTCCTTCAGATAAGTGTTTGCTGTTTTTTTTTTTTCTCTGTTTGATTTTCTCTGCTGGTTTGCTGCCTGCAGTGGACTGCAGCCTGTCCCCTTTTGGGGGTCTGGCGCTGCAATTGTGCTCCGTTTGTGTCTGCACTTTTGCTTTGCTCTTTTGTTACTTTTAATTTGCTGAATAGCGTTTTGTTACACCAGAGATCTGATTTAGGTGGAAGAGGTCGAGTGATCTCAGGTTTTTTGGCAATCAGACGTGTTGGTATTTTTGTTAGGGTTTTTGTTGGATTGCAGTCAGAATTCTTTCCTGTACTTTTCTGTCTAGACAGATTGGGCCCCAGCGTTTGCTCATCCTATTTTCTGTCTGTGTCCAGCTTTCTTCTTGTCTAACCGCCATTACATGTTTTGGGGCTTCCTATTTTCTTTGGGGATCTGCTCCGAGGCAGATAGCTTTCATCTTTCTGCCTTTAGGTGTAGTTATCTCTCAGGCTGTATCGAGGCGTCTAGGATCAACGTAGGAACGCTCCACGGCTACCTCTAGTTGTGTGGTTAGTTCAGGTTACTGCAATCCAATAGGTTCCAGCCTCTCTGGTGTATTACCACTTTTGCTATTTTTTGCCATTTCTCCTCAGTTACCGAAACAAAACAGTATAACTGGCCCAAACTGAAAATTATATGGTACTCAACAGAAAGGAAAAATAGTAAAAATGGAAAAAGAAAAAAGGGAGTTGTCAGAATTTTTTTTTTCTGTTTGTTGCATTTTTTTCCCTCTTTTTCTCTGGGTGCTGAGGAGGAATTTTTTTTCTCTCAATGGAGTTTGCACAGTTGTCTGGCCGTGTGGATCAGCTTGCCACTGAGGTTCGGAGTATTGCTTGGAGAAAAGAGGAAACAAACCAGCTCACCAACTACCACGGCAGGTGCACGGAACGACGTCTGACAAATGTCCAAGGCAATCCAAGAGAAAAAAAAGTGTTCCAGCTCCTTAAAACTTCAAAATTTATTCGTCCAAAGAGAATTCTTATAAACTGATTGCCAGGTGGTACCGAACCCCGTCCTTCCTATTTCGCCATGGCTTACAGACCTCTGACACCTGCTGGAGATGTGGGGCGGGTTCAGGAACTTATGTTCACATCTGGTGGGATTGTCCCCTTATTGTGCCCTTCTGGAATGCGATACGACAAAAAATCAAAGATAACTGCCTCCTGCCTTGTGATTTACCCAGGGATTCAGTCCTTTTTTGGGTGCCGACGACGGGTTACAACCCCATTAAGCATAAACTGGCGACCTTTATGTTGACGGCTGCCAAACTTCTAGTGCCTAGGCATTGGCTGTCTACTGTGGCGCCTTCTCTGGAGGAGTGGACTGTTGCTGTGGACCATATCAGGGACATGGAAGACCTGTCGGCATGGATCAACCATACCCGGATAAATTCCAGACCATCTGGTCCCCGTGGATTGCCTTTCGTACCCCTTCGCCTACATAGTGTAAGTGATTCATTGGAGTACTATTTTTGTATGTAAGATTCTCTGCCACGTGGTGTGCTGTGGGCGGAGGCCAAGGGCGACCCCCCCTCTCCTTCTTCCTTCCCCTATTTTTCTTTAGTTCCTCTTATATTTTCTGTGTCTTCTTGTTATATTTTGTTCTTAGTTTTTGTTCTTGTAGAATGTTATTGGGGTTCGTTGGTTTGGGAACCCAATTTGTGTGCCAAATCTCACGCAATACTAGTAGTGATCCTCGATCACGCCGTTTCATTCAGATATATGATGCTTTGTTTTATTGAATATGATTTGATATGATGACGCTTGGCTTATATTATGTGACATGTTTTGTTACTGTTCATACCCTTGATATGTGTTATACATGTGTGTTAATAAATACATATTCAACAAAAAAAAAAAATTTTATTCGTCCATTGAAAATAAAATACAAAGTGGTATATGCTCCATGAAGGAAAGCCACATACAGCGACGCGTTTCGATCAGATGATCTTCATCAAGGCAGCCTTGATGAAGATCATCTGATCCAAACGCGTCGCTGTATGTGGCTTTCCTTCATGGGCATATACTACTTTGTATTTTATTTTCAATGGATGAATAACATTTTGAAGTTTTAAGGAGCTGGAACACTTTTTTTCTTTCGGAGTATTGCTACCTATCTTGCTGGGTTGCCAGTTGTGGAACCTAGGATCCCCATGCCAGATTTGTTTTTGGGGGATCGATCTAAATTTCTGAATTTCAAAAATAACTGTAAGTTGTTTTTTGCCTTAAAGCCTAAGTCTTCAGGTAACGCAGCACAGCAGGTTCAAATTGTCATCTCCCTGCTGCGCGGCGACCCTGAGGATTGGGCTTTTTCCCTGACACCTGGGGATCCTGTTTTGAATGATATTGATGCATTTTTTCAGGCTCTGGGGTTATTGTACGATGAACCTAATGTCACTGATCAAGCTGAAAAGACCTTGTAGGCATTAAATCAGGGTCTTGAAGACGCTGAGTTGTACTGTCAGAAATTTCGAAAGTGGGCAGTCCTGACCAAATGGAATGATCATGCTTTGGCAGACTTTTTTTGAAAGGGTCTGTCAGAAAAAGTAAAGGACGTTATGGTGGGATTCCCTGTTCCCTCTGGTCTCAATGATTCTATGTCTTTGGCTATTCAAATTGACAGACGTTTGCGTGAGCGCAGAGGTATGCGAGAGATAGTGTTGCCTTGTGAGTCAGCTCCTGAGCCCATGCAGTGTGATGGAGTGACTTCTGGGACTCAGCGTCATGAGTTTCGTAAGCGCAATGGGTTATGTTTCTACTGTGGTGACGCTTCCCATGCTATCTCTGTCTGCCCTAAGCGGGGAAGACGTTTTGCACGCTCAGTTGTCTTGGGTAGTGTTCAGACTAAATTTCTGTTGACTGTTACCCTGATTTGCTCCCTGTCCACATTTTCTGCTCAGGCTTTTGTTGATTCAGGAGCAGCTATTAACCTGATGGATTTTGACTTTGCCAAACGTTGTGGGTTTCCCATGATACCCCTGCGGAAGTCTATTCCCCTACTGGGCATTGATTCTACTCCTTTGGCGGAGAATAAACCCCAGTTTTCTACTCAGGTGATAGTGAGGGTTGAACCAGATCATCAGGAGAATTGCAAATTTCTGGTGCTGCATAATCTGCATGACATTATTGTACTAGGCTTCCCTTGGTTACAGTCTCATAATCCTGTTTTCGATTGGAAATCTGTGTCTGTGACCAGTTGGGGTCTGCCAATGTGTTAATATTGACACTCCTGTTTTTTCTGCCTCTCCCCAGTCTCAGGATGTCCCTGACTTTTTGACTGATTTTTCTGATGTGTTTAGTGAAAGTAAATCTGCATCCTTGCCCCCTCACAGGAGCTACGATTGCGCTATTGAATTAGTGCCTGGTGGTAAATTTCCTAAAGGTCGCCTTTTTAATTTATCTGAACCTGAACACGATGCTATGCGATCTTATATCAAGGAGTCATTGGAGAAGGGTCATATCAGACCATCCTCTTCACCCTTGGGCACCGGTTTTTTCTTTGTGGCCAAAAAGGATGGTTCATTGAGGCCTTGTATTGATTATCGCCTCCTGAATAAGATCACTGTTAAATATCAATATCTGTTACCTTTGATTTCTGACCTATTTTCCAGAGTAAAAAGTGCTAGTTGGTTTACAAGCTTGACCTCAGGGGGGCGTATAACCTTATTCGTATTAAGCACGGGGATGAATGGAAGACGGCGTTTAATACCCCAGAGGGGCATTTTGAGTACCTAGTGATGCCTTTTGGGCATACTAATGCCCCTTCCATCTTCCAATCCTTCATGAATGATATTTTCAGGGATTTTGTGGATAAATTTCTGATTGTTTATTTGGATGATATCTTGATTTTTTCCAATGACTGGGACTCTCATGTGAAACGTGTTCGGACTGTGTTCCAGATTTTGAGAGAGAATGCACTGTATGTGAAGGGATCAAAGTGTCTTTTTGGCGTACAGAAGATCTCATTTCTGGGATTCATTTTGTCTCCGTCTGTTATTGAAATGGACCCGGTCAAGGTTCAGGCCATCTGTGATTGGGTTCAACCTACTTCATTGAAGGCTCTTCAGAGATTTTTGGGTTTTGCCAATTTTTATCGTAAATTTTTTGGTAATTTCTCTGGTATTGTTAAACCATTGACTGATCTGACCAAAAAGGGTTCCGATGTGGTGAATTGGCCTTCTGAGGCAATTTCTGCGTTTCAGGAACTTAAGCAGAGATTCATTTCTGCTCCTGTTCTACGGCAGCCTGATGTTTCTCTGCCATTTCAGGTGGAGGTTGATGCCTCTGAGATTGGGGCAGGTGCCGTTTTGTCCCAAAGGGATCCAGAGACCTCTAAGAGTAACCCTTGTGCCTTTTTCTCTCGAAAATTTTCTCCAACTGAACGTAATTATGACGTGGGTAATCGGGAGTTATTGGCCTTGAAGTGGGCCTTTGAAGAGTGGAGACATTGGCTGGAAGGAGCCAAACATCAGGTGGTGGTCCTCACGGACCATAAGAACCTGGTTTATCTCGAATCAGCCAAGCGACTTAATCCTAGACAGGCCAGGTGGGCTTTGTTTTTCACACGTTTTAATTTTGTGGTTTCTTTTCTTCCTGGCACTAAGAATGTCAAGGCGGATGCCCTCTCGAGGAGTTTCTTTGCAGATTCTCCTGAGTTATCTGATCCTGCTGTTATTTTGAAAGAGGGTGTGGTTCTTTCCGCCATTTCGCCCAATTTGAGACTGGCTCTGGAAGGGTGTCAGAAGGATAAACCTGAGCGCTGCCCTGTTGGGAAGTTGTTTGTTCCAGACCAGTGGAAAAAGAGTGTGATGTCTGAGATTCATTGTTCAGCGTTGGCTGGTTATCCCGGGATTTTTGGTACCAGAGACTTGGTGAGTCGCTCCTTTTGGTGGCCTACTTTGTCTCGTGATGTCAGGGACTTTGTGCAGTCCTGTGGGACTTGCTCTCGTTCCAAGCCTTGCTCTCGTTCTAGTGGTTTGTTAATGCCATTACCTGTGCCCAAGAGGCCATGGACCCATATTTCTATGGATTTTATTTCTGACCTTCCTGTCTCTCAGAGAATGACCGTTATCTGGGTAATCTGTGATAGGTTTTCCAAGATGATACATCTTGTGCCATTGCCTAAGTTGCCTTCCTCCTCCGAGTTGGTGCCTTTGTTCTTTCAGCATGTGGTTCGGTTGCATGGCATTCCGGAGAACATTGTGTCTGACAGAGGAGTCCAGTTTGTTTCCAGATTTTGGAGGACATTTTGTTCTAAACTTGGTGTTCAGTTGTCTTTCTCCTCTGCATTTCACCCTCAGACCAATGGACAAACCGAGAGAACAAACCAGACCTTGGAGACTTATTTGAGATGTTTTGTGTCTGCTGATCAAGATGACTGGGTCTCTTTTTTGCCTTTGGCTGAGTTTGCTCTTAATAGAGCTAGCTCTGCCACCTTGATGTCTCCATTTTTCTGCAATTCCGGGTTTCACCCTCGATTTTCTTCAGGACAGGCGGAGGCTTCTGTCTGTCCGGGGGTTGACTCTATTGTGCAGCGTATGCAGCAGATTTGGGACCAGGTGGTGGAGAGGTTGTCTCTCTCTCAGGAGAAGGCCCAGCGGTTTGCCAACCGGCATAGGACTGATGGTCCTCGTTTTAAAGTGGGGGACTTGGTTTGGTTGTCCTCAAGGAATATCCCTATGAAGGTTGCATCTCCTAAATTTAAGCCAAGGTTCATTGGACCTTATAAGATCATGGAAATTATTAATCCGGTTTACTTCCGTTTGCTCCTTCCAGGGACATTTAAGATCCATAACGTGTTCCACAAATCCTTATTGAAGAGGTTTGTCGAACCAGTGGTTCCTATGGCTGCACCTCCCGACCCTGTTTTGGTTGAGGGCAATTTGGAGTATGTGGTTGAGAAGATATTGGATTCTCGTTTTGCTAGACGGAAACTCCAGTATTTGGTTAAGTGGAGAGGTTATAGTCAGGAGGACAATTCTTGGGTGTTTGCTTCGGACATTCATGCTGGGAGACTTATCCGTGCCTATCATCGAGCCCATCCTGATCGGCCTGGTTGCGCAGGTGAGGGTTCGGTGACCCCTCCTCAAGGGGGGTACTGTTGTGAATATGCTAGAGGCGGCTTCTGAGCTGGGGCTCCCTCCGGTGGTTGCTGAGGATAATGAACTGATTAATGAATGGCCTTCAGCTGGCGCTGAATGGTAGGATATAAGTTGCCTGATTTCCCAGCAGCCTTGCCGGTTATCAATTGTTCTTCTGGTCTTGCTTGAAGCACTGCAGTTTCCTGCTCTCTTCAGATAAGTGTTTGCTGTTTTTTTTTTCTCTGTTTGATTTTCTCTGCTGGTTTGCTGCCTGCAGTGGACTGCAGCCTGTCCCCTTTTGGGGGTCTGGCGCTGCAATTGTGCTCCGTTTGTGTCTGCACTTTTGCTTTGCTCTTTTGTTACTTTTAATTTGCTGAATAGCGTTTTGTTACACCATAGATCTGATTTAGGTGGAAGAGGTCGAGTGATCTCAGGTTTTTTGGCAATCAGACGTGTTGGTATTTTTGTTAGGGTTTTTGTTGGATTGCAGTCAGAATTCTTTCTGTACTTTTCTGTCTAGACAGATTGGGCCCCAGCGTTTGCTCATCCTATTTTCTGTCTGTGTCCGAGCTTTCTTCTTGTCTAATCGCCATTACATGTTTGGGGGCTTCCTATTTTCTTTGGGGATCTGCTCCGGGGCAGATAGCTTTCATCTTTCTGCCTTTAGGTGTAGTTATCTCTCAGGCTGTGACGAGGCGTCTAGGATCAACGTAGGAACGCTCCACAGCTACCTCTAGTTGTGTGGTTAGTTCAGGTTACTGCAATCCAATAGGTTCCAGCTCTCTGGTGTATTACCGCTTTTGCTATTTTTTGCCATTTCTCCTCATTTACCGAAACATAACAGCTAGACCTCAAAATAGCAGAGCTTGCAAAATGACCCAGGAATCTACAGAACTGGAAGAATTTTCTAAGGAAGAATGGATGAAAATCCCTCAAACAAGAATTGAAAGATACTTGGCTGACTACAAAAAGTGTTTACAAGCTGTGAATTGTATATGATTTGTATAGGTATGAACATGCAGGGAAAACTTTTCATCACCCAGTTCAAATTGAAAAATTAAATTTTGCAATATAACAGTAAATGGACTAACCACCCTTATAGAGCATTCATCTTCAAGCGTTATTCCTAACGTTTGGACCTAGGGCTGCCTCGTCATTGTGAGAAACTAAATTTCACTTATCATGATAGTCTAATAGGATATGCTAACTGTCCCCGGGGGTGAGGGGCCTAAAGTGCTGATAGGAAGCGCAAAACATGGCCAGGCGTTTAACACAGAAATGGGGAAGATACTGACACAGAAGAGATAGGGAAGGCAAACCTGGTGCCCATATCTACTAAAAGAGATGGACACCCTGTGTACTATGCACCATGAAAACATACACTGAATAAAGCACATCCATTTCAAGTTTCAAATTACTAGAATGGCAGACGTCTATAAATTTTATGGTGTAACTTAAATCAAACAGAGACTTGAAAAAACTTTCAAAATATTGCAAAAAAGGTAACATAAAAACAGACCTAATGATTGGACATAAACCTTGTGCAATTGGATGGACCCTGCTGCCACTTGACAGTTGCACAAATATCAAAATTTGCACCACAAACCAATGCAGATACATAAGTCTTCATTTCAGGCTGTCGCAGGAACATGACAGCTTGCGCTACAAGGATTTCTAGGGATTCAAGATCTGAGACCCGTTAACCAAAACCCTGGATGGAAATCCTTCTTACAGACACTCCTAGTTCAGCCCTGATTCCATTCGTCAATTCATCACTGGAAGACCAGCCAACCCTTTATAATGAGGAAGACTTTTGCTCAAACTCAATCTCAACCCTTTCAACAACAGTAGCTCTGCCCTGAGGAGTGGGTCAAGTTCGAATCCTCTTATTCAGGCAACCAAGTTCAAAAGTGAATTAATACAGGTAATGATCCAGTAGAGGGCTTCTTAAAGAACAACAACAATTCTTCTGATCAAATACTCATTTCATGCAATATGCAATTAATTGTTAAAAATCAGAAATTGAATTTGTTTCTCAAGAGCTCTCCATGATTGCCCTAAAAATAACAGCTCAGGAGGGGGAAAACTTGCAAATCCATGTATCAAATACATTCCCCATTACAAGGATCGTTGTTGGAAATATGTGATCTTAACATGTCCCTGGTGAGCACATCTCACCATAAGCACACAGGATAAGAAACTCTCATTTATAGGTCCAATGAGTAGGCTCATGGAGCATGTCTCTTCATAGCTGTATTTGAGGACATACCAGCCAAGTTCCACTAAATTTAAAGAGTAAAGTTCCAATGTAGTAGCAAACGTTCTGGGCTTCACCTGTGAGATGGGGAGCAAATTATTACAGCTGGTCACCCATTTTTCAGCGTCACACAACGTCAGTAATATTGACGAGACAGAAACATTCGCGTGCCGATGAATTATGAGGGAAACCCGATATCACATGAAAATGGAGACATAATGTGGCTAGAAGCTCAGATTATTTAGCAAAGTCACTTCTGCAAACAATAGGAGACCCAGTACTAGATCCTGTTGGCAGCCCAATACAATTTGAAAAAGTCTACACAATATGTTCTGGTTTGTTTCTAATCTCATTTGACAATTATTAAAATAATGCGAATGATAAAAAAATTGCAAAAGTGAACAAAAAATTCCACCCAAAATAGAAAAAAACTGTATCCCCAATAAATTTTACATACATGTAAACAAAACCAGTGCTGAAGGAACAACGGCACCAATTCAGAGGAGGAAGGCAACTTAGGTAATGGCACAAGATGTATGATTTTGGAAAACCTATCACAAATTACCCAGATGGTGGTCATTCTCTGAGAAACAGGAAGGTCGGAAATGAAATCCATAGAGATATGGGTCCATGGTCTCTTGGGCACAGGCAATGGCATCAACAAACCACTAGAGCGAGAGCAAGTCTTGGAGCGAGAGCAAGTCCCGCAGGACTGCACAAATTCCCTGACATCACGAGACAAGGTAGGCCACCAAAAGGACCGACTCATCAAGTCTCTGGTACCAAAAATTCCGGGATGCCCAGCCAATGCGGAACAATGAATCTCAGACATCACACTCTTTTTCCACTGGTCCGGGACAAACAATTTTCCAACAGGGCAGCACTCGGGCCTATCCTCCTGACACCCCTCCAGAGCAAGTCTCAAATTGGGCGAGATGGCGGAAAGAACTACACCCTCTTTCAAAATAACAGAAGGATCAGATAACTCAAGAGAGTCCGCAAGGAAACTCCTCGAGAGGGCATCCGCCTTAACATTCTTAGTGCCAGGAAG
Source organism: Oophaga sylvatica (assembly GCA_033576555.1). NCBI lineage: Eukaryota > Metazoa > Chordata > Amphibia > Anura > Dendrobatidae > Oophaga > Oophaga sylvatica. Next base: position 47,854,061 of record JARQOD010000007.1, on the reverse strand, counting down.
AAAGGAAACCACAAAATTAAAACGTGTGAAAAACAAGGCCCACCTGGCCTGTCTAGGATTGAGTCGCTTGGCAGATTCCAGATAGACCAGATTCTTATGGTCCGTAAGGACCACCACCTGATGTTTGGCTCCCTCTAGCCAATGTCTCCACTCTTCAAAAGCCCACTTCATGGCCAATAACTCCCGATTACCCACGTCATAATTACGTTCAGTAGGAGAAAATTTTCGAGAGAAAAAGGCACAAGGGTTACTTTTAGAGGTCTCTTGGATCTTTTTGGGACAAAACGGCACCTGCCCCAATTTCAGAGGCATCAACCTCCACCTGAAATGGCAGAGAAACATCAGGCTGCCATAGAACAGGAGCAGAAGTGAATCTTTGCTTAAGTTCCTGAAATGCAGAGACTGCCTCAGGAGGCCAATTCACCACATCAGAACCCTTTTTGGTCAAATCAGTTAATGGTTTAACAATAACCGAGAAATTACCAATAAATTTACGATAAAAATTGGCAAAACCCAAAAATCTTTGAAGAGCCTTTAATGAAGTAGGTTGGACCCAATCACAGATGGCCTGAACCTTGACCGGGTCCATTTCAATAACAGATGGGGACAAAATGAATCCCAGAAATGAGATCCTCTGTACGCCAAAAAGACACTTTGATCCCTTCACATACAGAGCATTCTCTCTCAAAATCTGGAATACAGTTCGAACATGTTTCACATGAGAGTCCCAGTCATTAGAAAAAATCAAGATATCATCCAAATAAACAATCAGAAATTTGTCCACAAAATCCCTGAAAATGTCATTCATGAAGGACTGGAAGACGGAAGGAGCATTAGTGAGCCCAAAGGGCATCACTAGGTACTCAAAATGCCCTTCAGGGGTATTGAATGCCGTCTTCCATTCATCCCCGTGCTTAATGCGAATAAGGTTATACGCCCCCCTGAGGTCAAGCTTGGTAAACCAAGTAGAGTTTTTCACCCTGGAAAACAGGTCAGAAATCAAGGGTAACGGATATTGATATTTCACAGTAATATTGTTCAAAAGACGATAATCAATACACGGCCTTAATGAACCATCCTTTTTGGCCACAAAGAAAAAACCGGCACCTAAGGATGAAGAGGATGGTCTGATATGACCCTTCTCCAATGATTCCTTGATATAAGACCGCATAGCGTCATGTTCAGGTACAGACAAGTTAAAAAGGCGACCTTTAGGGAATTTACTACCCGCACTAATTCAATAGCGCAGTCATAGCTCCTATGGGGAGGCAAGGATGCAGATTTACTTTCGCTAAACACATCAGAAAATCAATCAAAAAGTCAAGAACATCCTGAGCCTGGGGGGAGGCAGAAAAAACAGGAGTGTTGGTATTAACACATTGGCAGCCCCAACTGGTTACAGACACAGATTTCCAATCCAAAACAGGATTATGAGACTGTAACCAAGGGAAACCCAGTACGATAATATCATGCAGATTATACAGAACCAAAAATTTGCAGCACTCCTGGTGATCAGGTTCAACCCTCATTATCACCTGAGTAGAGAACTGAGGTTTATTCTCAGCCAAAGGGGTAGAATCGATCCCCAGTAGGGGAATAGACTTCTGTAGGGGTATCAAGGGAAACCCACAATGTTTAGCAAAATCGTAATCCATCAGGTTAATAGCTGCTCCAGAATCAACGAAAGCCTGAGCAGAAAATGAGGACAGAGAGCATATCAGAGTGACAGTTAATAAAAACTTAGTCTGAACATTACCCAAGACAACTGAGCGTGCAAAACGTCTTCCCCGCTTAGGGCAGACTGAAATAGCATGAGAGGCATCACCACAGTAGAAACATAACCCATTGCGCTTTCGAAACTCATGACGCTGTGCCCCAGACACCACTCTATCACACTGCATGGATTCAGAAGCAGGTTCACAAGGCAACACTATTCCACGCATACTTCTCCGCTCACGCAAACGTCTGTCAATTTGAATCGCTAATGACATAGAATCATTGAGACCAGAGGGGACAGGGAATCCCACCATAACATCCTTTACATTATCTGACAGACCCTTCCGGAAAAGGGCCGCCAAAGCGTCGTCATTCCACTTGGTCAGGACTGCCCACCTACGGAATCTCTGACAGTATAACTCAGCGTCATCAAGCCCCTGATTTAATGCCAACAAGGCTTTTTCAGCTTGATCAGTGACATTAGGCTCATCGTACAATAACCCCAAAGCCTGAAAAAAATGCATCAACATCACTCAAAACAGGATCCCCAGGTGTCAGGGAAAAAGCCCAATCCTGAGGATCGCCGCGCAGGAGAGAGATGACAATTTGAACCTGCTGCGCTGCATTCCCTGAGGACTTAGATTTTAAGGCAAAAAACAATTTACAATTATTTTTGAAATTCTGAAACTTAGCTCGATCCCCTAAAAACAAATCTGGCATGGGGATCCTAGGTTCCACAACAGGCAACCTAGCAAGATATGCAGCAATACTCTGAACCTCAGTGGCAAGCTGATCCACACGGCCAGACAACTGTGCAAACTCCATTGAGAGAAAAGATCCTCCCCAGCACCCAGAGATACAGAGGGAAAAAAAAAAAAAAATGCAACAAACAGAAAAATATCTCTGACAACTCTGACAACCTTTTTTTTTCTTTCACAATATTTTTCCCTTCTGTGAGTACAATACAATATTAAATTTTTGGCCGGTGATACTGTTATGATTTGGTAGCTGAGGAGAGCAGGTAAAAAGGCAATACACCAGAGCAGTTGGAATCTATGAGATTGCAGTACCCTGACTAACCACCACAACTAGAGGCAGCCGTGGAGCGTTCCTACGTTGGTCCTAGACGCCTCGTCACAGCCTGAGAAACTAATTACACCTAAAGATAGAAATAGGAAAGCTATCTGCCCCGGAGCAGAACCCCAAAGATAATAGAAAGCCCCCAAACATGTAATGGCGGTTAGACAAGAAGAAATACTGACACAGAAAGAAAATAGTAAGAGCAAACGCTGGGGCCCAAACTAACTAAATAGAAAAGGATAGGAAGGGTACTTACTGCAATCCCAGAAAACCCTGTAAAGCACCAACTCTACTAATTTCAAAAATACCTGAGATCACACGACCTCTTCCACCTAAATTAGTTCTCTGGTGTAACAAAATCAAAACAGCAGCCACTGAAAAAACTGCAAAAAGCAAAAGTACAAACATCAGTGGCTGAACTAACTGAGAGGGCAAAAGCCCCCGGAGGGGACCCTGAAGGCCCCCACAGAAGTGCAGGACAAAATGCAAAAATCTAGCACAAAACAAAAGAAGAAAATGTCTTATCTGATAGCAGGAGATGCAGACACGACACAGCAGGCTACAAGGGAAACAGGATTCAAGGATTGAGACCAGAACAATTGATCACCGGCAACCCTGATGGGAAGGTGACTCCCTTATATAAGACCAGTCAGTAACACCTGATTCCCAATCCTCACAATCTTCACTGGACAGACCAGCACCACTTGTAACCACCAGAGGAAGCCTCTGCTCAGAACTCATCTCAAACCCATTCACAACATGTGATACTTGCAAAAGGGGGTGCTACTAGGTAATAACCATGCAGGGAGCCCAAACTCTTTCATCGGCCCATTTTCTAAATTGTAAAAAATTTAATTTTTTTTGTCTAAAATATAAAATAAATGTGTTATCTTTAACTTCAGCCCTTTTAGAGATCATTTCATCTTCAACTTGCTTAACTTCTCACAACAGTAATTTTGACTAGGACTGCACTCTGTTCTTGTGAGTGTATATCTGTATGATTGGAATTTTCACTTATCCCTGTACGTCTTTCCTTATTAGTCTGGTTTGTGTATTCTTAAACACTGCAACTCCCCGGGTGGGTGAGGGGACTGATAAGTGCTGATTTAGGAGCTGAGCAAGGAACATGGCCCCAGCGTCTTCACCATCAGAATTAGTCCGGGGAGCAGGGATAGCTGTGGCGTCCTAGTTTTAGGGATAGGGAAGGCAACCCTGGTCCCGGGTATTCCGACAACAGAGTTGTGACACCCTGTGTAGCCAATAGCCCATGCAAATTTTACATATACACTGGGGAAAATAAGTACTTGATACATTGCCGATTTTGCAAGTTTTCCAATCTACAAAGAATGGAGAGGTCTATAAATTTTATGGTAGGTACACTTCAACTATGAGAGACAGAATCTTAAAAAATTGAATTCATTTGCAATTTATTGCATTAAATAAGTGGTTGAAACAATAGAAAAACAGACCTTAATATTTGGTACAGAAACCTTTGTTTGCAATTGCAGATGTCAGACGTTTCCTGCTGTACTTGACCATGTTTGCACACACTACAGCAGGGATTTTGGCCCACTCCTCCATGCAGATCTTCTCCAGATCTTTCAGGTTTCAGGGCTGTCGCTGTGCAACATTGAGTTTCAGCTTGCGCCAATGATTTTCTATTGGGTTCAGATCTGGAGACTGGTTAAGCCACTCCTGGACCTTGAAATGCTTCTTACAGAACCACTCCTTAGTTGCCATGGCTGTGTTTTTCGAGTCATTATCATGCTGGAAGACCCAGCCACGACCCATTTTAATGAGGGAAGGAGGTTTTTGGCCAAAATCTCAAATCTACAATTTTGTCCCTGGTGTCCTTAGACAACTGTTAGGTCTTGGCCATGGTGCAGAGGTTGGTGTGTGATTGATTGAGTGTGTGGACAAATGTCTGTTATACAGGCAACAAGTTCAAACAGGTGAAATTAATACAGGTAATGAGTGCACAGTAGAGGGCTTCTTAAAGAACAACTAACAATTCTGCAGGTGATCAAATACTTATTTCATGCAATAAAATGCAACTTAATTGTTTAAAAATCAGAAAATGTGATTTTGTGGTTTTCATGTTTAGATTGTCTCTCACATTTGATGTGTACCTACGATAAAAATAACAGACCTCTCCATTCTTTGTAGGTGGAAAAACTTGCAAATCGGCAGTGTATCAAATACTTATTTTCCCCACTGTACATAGGGGAATAGACATGTAATCTTGAGGAATAATGTGATCCCTTAACCCCCCCGACTGCTGCCCCAGAGTGACACATCTCTCCCTATACATGCACACAGAGAAAGACCTCTCATTGACTGGTCGCGGGCGATGAGTAGCCATCGGGAGCCCACTTGTCTCATGCTGCCTGTGGATTGGGCAGCATGTACCAGCTGTCAGGTTCACCATTCTAAATTTAAAGAGTAAAGGGTTCTCCAATGTAGCAGCAATAGTTCTGGTCCCCGGCTGTCAGACACTGTTGAAGACACTGGGGGAGAAGACAGAAGGAGTTTATTACAGCTTGTCAACCTCTTTTTTCAGCTACACAACGCTCAGTAAGTGTTATGCAGAGAACAGAAACATTGGCAGTGCCGATGATTTTGTCGGACCTGGTGATCACATGATCATCAAGTCTTTGAGCGGCATAGATGCTGTGTCCTAGGAAACTCAGATTAGTTTTGAAAGTCACTTCTGTCACAATAGGGAGTTTATAACCCATGTAACTGAGACTCCTTTGGATGCCCCAATAACAATAGGAAAAAATGAGCAACAACAAAAAATATATGTTCCTAAGATATATTTTCTAATCTATTTTGATAAATTATTCAAAATATATACATTTTATATGTATAAAAAAAAACCTGCAAGAAGTGAAAAAAAAAATTCTCACCACAAAATAAGAAAAAAATCCTTTTTTCCCCCATATAAAATTTTACTACATGTATAAAACAAAAGCACAAAAAATTTATACACATTTTAGATATCCACATGACTGTAACAACCTGGAAAATTCAGTTAATAGGTTATTTGGTGTTAAAATGTAAATAGTACAAAAATAGGAACAATAAATGAATAAACCAAAATCGATTCTTTCTACATTCGTGTCCCCCCAAAAAATGTATATAAATTACACAGTAATTTATATGTACCCCATACCAATGCTAAACAAAAAACTATTTGTCCTTACTCCTACATAAAACAAAGCCTCATAATGCCACATCAATGAAAAAAATACTAAAAACATGACTGCTTCAAAAATTAGAGGGAAAAATTAAAAAAAAATTCCTTAAATAAAAACTGCCTCATCCAGGGCTAGTAGGTTCAGGGGGATTTATCAATATCATAAATGGTTCACATACAAAGTGCTTGTGAAAAAAATAAGCCAACTTGCAATAGAGGTTTTTTCATTTTATAGTGTACCGTTTGTTGCACTCACTCCTGCACAATATCAGTGGAGGCCAGTCTCTTTTCTTTAAAGCTTGCAAGAGGTGCTCTTAAGCTGGTGGGATCACTGGATACAGACATCTTCTGTGCCCCTAAGCACCTTCAATGTTATAGAGGCAAAGATGCTTCCATTTGCAGCATCAGAGAGAGCACAGTTTACACCAGGGAATTATCCATGCCGCAGGTGTGATCTGTAATCATCAGGAGCACACTGCTCCCCCTCCCGGCAAGCAGGAAACTGGGAGGCAGCAGAGCGGTGCGCTCCCAAAGCACTATGTTGAGAACAACCCTTTAAGCTATAATGTGATGAACATTTTATGTGTCTATTGTGATTTCTATTGCATTTCTTCCTTCTCTCTGTAAAAATAAATGACACAGCTGGCAATGATTTTTTTTTGCAGCAAATTTACATTTAATTGAGTGGGAGAACGAGCATACGCAATTTGACTAATAATAAAATTTAACATAAGAACGGAAGTGATAAGTGTTTTTTTTCTATTTTTGTTTTACTTTTTTAATACAAAGGTGAATGAGAAATAGGACAGGAAAGTACGTTGTACAAATCAGGCTAAATGTTTAATGATGCAATAATAATACCCTTTTCAAGACTTGAATATTCAGCCAAAGTTTTCTAATGTATACATAAAGTTAAAATGAATATATTTATTCCAACATACATTCAAAGCTTACAGCATTAAATATTAACACTAAAGTCCTCAGGTATAATGTTCGTAGTGTAGAAGAGTTAGGAGAATGTCTACGCTGTTTTTCTCCTTTCCACAGGGCAGATCAGGGGTGTCTAGGAAAACTTGTTTCAAGACAGATTTTGTGCCAGATTATATTTTTATTAAAAATAAAACTGAAAATTGGAGATCATCAATATCAATTTTACTCTGCAGCCTGTAATGCTCATGGGAATTAGTTGGAAAATTGCAACCCTGGACTGAATGCAAATGGGAAGTGCTGATGAATGGCTCGGGTACCATGAGAAGAAAAAAAATAAAACAGTTCTTTATAAAAGGCAAAAAAAAGGCTATAAATGAAATAGGTTATTACATGAAAATAACAGTAAAATGTTATAATAATTTTTCTCAACATGTGTTAACTTTATTAGCAGTCTTACAGTGGTGGCCAAAAGTATTGGCACCCCTGCAATTCTGTCAGATAATACTCAGTTTCTTCCTGAAAATGATTGCAAACACAAATTATTTGCTATTTTTATCTTAATTTAATTTGCTTGCAAGGAAAAAACACAAGAGAATGAAGCAAAAATCAAATCCTTGATCATTTCACACAAAACTCCAAAAATGGGCCAGACAAAAGGATTGGCACCCTCAGCCTAATACTTGGCTGCACAATCTTTAGCCAAAATAACTGCGAGCAACCGCTTCCGGTAACCATCAATGAGTTTCTTACAATGCTCTGCTGGAAGTCTCCAGTGCTTTCTCTCAAACTATTTTATAGTGCTTTTGGAAGTGTGTTTTGGGTCATTGTCCTGCTGGAAGACCCATGACCTCTGAGGGAGACCCAGCTTTCTCACACTGGGCCCTACATTATGCTGCAAAATTTGTTGGTAGTCTTCAGACATCATAATGCCATGCACACGGTCAAGCAGTCCAGTGCCAGAGGCAGCAAAGCAACCTCAAAACATCAGGGAACCTCCGCCATGTTTGACTGTAGGGACCGTGTTCCTTTCTTTGAATGCCTCTTTTTTTTTCCTGTACACTCTATGTTGATGGTTTTTCCCAAAAAGCTCGACTTTTGTCTCATCTGACCAGAGAACATTCTTCCATAACGTTTTAGGCTTTCTCAGGTAAGTTTTGGCAAACTCCAGCCTGGCTTTTTTATGCCTCGGGGTAAGAAGTGGGGTCTTCCTGGGTATCCTACCATACAGTCCCTTTTCATTCAGAAGCCGACGGATAGTACTGGTTGACACTGTTGTACCCTCGGACTGCAGGGCAGCTTGAACTTGTTTGGATGTTAGTCGAGGTTCTTTATCCACAATCCGCACAATCTTGCGTTGAAATCTTTCGTCAATTTTTCTTTTCCTTCCACATCTAGGGAGGTTAGCCACAGTGCCATGGGCTTTAAACTTCTTGATGACACTGCGCATGGAAGACACAGGAACATTCAGGTCTTTGGAGATGGACTTGTAGCCTTGAGATTGCTCATGCTTCCTCACAATTTGGTTTCTCAAGTCCTCAGACAGTTCTTTGGTCTTCTTTCTTTTCTCCATGCTCAATGTGGTACACACAAGGACACAGGACAGAGGTTTAGTCTACTTTAATCCATGTTAACTGGCTGCAAGTGTGATTTAATTTTTTCCAACACCTGTTAGGTGCCACAGGTAAGTTACAGGTGCTGGTGATTACACGAATTAGAAAAGCATCACATGATTTTTCAAACAGTGCCAATACTTTTGTCCACCCCCTTTTTTAGGTTTGGTGTGGAATTATATCCAATTTGGCTTTAGGTCAAATGTTTTTTCATTGAAGACAAATTAAATGAAGATAATAATACCAAAGAATTTGTGTTTGCAATCATTTTCACGAAGAAACTGAGCATTATCTGACAGAATTGCAGGGTGCCAATACTTTTGGCCATCACTGTATGTAGCATATGGGTAACTAATGATTAGTGATGGGTGAACCCACACCTGGACTTGGACCCCTAAAATCCAAATCCATCAGTTTGTATGACAGCATGGCAAACACAGGCTCTGATCGGCGATAAGATTAATACCACCGGACAGAGAGCTGTGGTTCACACTCTGTCAGATGGCAGTGTGAGCCAGCAGCTGTGACTGGCAGTAAAAATTTTACTGCTGGTCACAGGCATTGGCTGATGAGAGAATACTACTCCAATCAAACTACACCTGCTGTCACTGATAACAGCAAGAGCAGGTGCCACTGACGGGAGTATTCAACAGCCGGCACATGTGCTAAAATAAATAATAAAAAAAAAATGTGGGGTCTCTTATTTTTATGATAACCAGCACAGGCAAAACTGACAGCTCTGGGCTGCAACCCTCATCTTTCAGCTTTATCATGGCTTGCTATCAAGAATAGAGGGGTCCTCACGCAGTTTTTTATATTTATTTAAATAATTAAAAAAACAGTGTTGGGTCCCCCCATTTTTGACAACAAGCCAAGTTATATACTTTTGTATATTTCCGTCTAGGTAGTCACTACCAATCCTCCACTGTAATCCCGCAGTCTTCAGCACTTAGGGGTCCTCTGTATTACTTCCCTAAAAGTAATAGTCTGTGGTGTGTACAAATTGTCCATACCATTACTAGCCCATCTTCTTTGATTGACTGCAACTCTGCCGCCAAAGTCACTTGTCTGTTGGGATTGTGGCAGGACAAAATATCTAAAACTTGAACATTTAACAAGCGAGAGTGGGTAGAATGGCAACATGAGCGGAGATTGCGCTTTATTAGCAAATAGTAAACATTAGGTTTTGGGATCTACTTTGGCAGAATGACAGTAGGTAGGAGAACTATATATATAGAATCTTTTGACTAAATGTGTCATTACTGTATTTTGTGGGGGTTAAACAAGTTCTGCAGTCAAATATTTATGTGAGATAGATATAAAAAATGCCATACAGTAATTTGCAAAAGTATTCAACCCATTTTGCTTTTTATCCATTTTGTTACATAACAACCTATGTTTAAATATTTTTGTAATCTGATTTGTGTGTGATGCATCAGCACTAAATAGTCTAAGCTGGTAAAAGTGAAGTGAGAAAAATATAGGCATAAATTAAATTTATGGGATCAAATAACTAAAAATTGGCATGTGCACATTTATATTCACCCCTTTTGCTATGCAGCCCCTACAAATTTCTGGTGCAATTACGTTTATAAGTTATATGCTTACTGAAAGGAAGTCCACCTGTGTACCATCTAAGTGAAAGGCCACGAGGCTGCAACACCATTAAGCAAGAAGCACAACTAACAAAACAGCAACATGAAGACCAAGGACAAGTCAGGGACAAAGTTGTTGAGAAGTACAAGTCAGGGTTGGGTTTTAAAAAAATATCCCAGTCTTCGATGATCCCAGAAGCACCATCAAATCCATTATCATCAAATGAAAAGTACATGGTACCAAAACAAAACTTAAAAGAGAGGGCCGCCCACCAAAATGCTGAACCCAGGCAAGAAGGGAATTAATCAGAGAGGCAGCACAGAGACCAACGTTAACCCTGAAGGAGCTGCAGAGTTCCCAAGCAGAGATAGGAGTATCTGTCCAAACAACCACAATAAGTCGTACACTACATAGAGGTGGCCTTTATGGAAGAGTGGGCAGAAAAAAAGCCTCTACTTTCACACAAAAACTGTAAGGCTCGCTTTGAGTTAGCAAAAGACATATGGGAGACTCCCCAAATGTACGGAGGAAGGTTCTGTGCTTAGTAGAACTTTTAGGCCATCAAGGTAAATTCCATGTTTGGTGCTAAACCAACACAGATAATGACCCCAAGAACACTATCCCCACATTGAAACGTGGTGGCAGCATCATGCTGTGGGGATGTTTTTCGGCAGCAGGGATAGGAAAAATGTTCTAAGTTGAGGGGAAGATGGATGGTGCTAAATGCAGGGATATTCTTGAGCAAAACCTGTTTCAGTCTGTCAGTGATTTGAGAATGGGACGGAGGTTCACCTTTCAACAAGACAATGACCCAAAGCATCCTGCTAAAGCAACATTCCAGTGGTTTAAGGGGAAATGTGTAAATGTTCTGGAGTGGCCGAGTCAAAGCCCAGACCTTAATCCAATTGAAAATCTGTGGTTATACTTGAAGATTGCTTTTTACAACAGTAAACCATCTAATTTGAAAGAGCTGTAGCAGTTTTGCCTTGTGGAATGGGCAAAAATACCAGTGGCAAGATGTGAAAAGCTCATAGAGACTTATCCAAAGTGACTTGCAGCTGTAATTTCCACAAAAGGAGGCTCTACAATGTACTGACTTTAGGGTGGTGAATAATTATGCACAGTGAAGTTTTCAATTATTGTGTCCTATTTATTGTTTGCTTGACAATAAAAAGAATAAAAATAAATGTTCACAGTTGTAGGCATGTTATCTACATGTACTGATACAAACCCTCCAAAAAAAACAAAACAGTGAAATTCCAGGTTATGAAGTAACGGGGTGAATATTTTCATGAGCCACTGTATCTGGGATATTCTTTGTCTTTTGCCACACCAAATATAAAGATGACCCAATCAGTACCTATTTGTGAGATACAATAGTTTGTGTGTAGTGCACTCAAGATTTATAAACTACTACATGTGAACATTAAGAGGACTCAACTCTATGCCAAAGTTCTTGACATAAACTGATGACTCAATGACCAAAGTAACCCAAAGGCACCTGCTATTAATACTTACTAAATGTACAAGCCTCAGCAGGACCCCAATTTCTTTTCTTAAGGTGCTGTAACATGGCTGTATGAATCGGACTGAGATTGGAACACAGTGTACGGACTGGCCGACCGCTCTCCCGACCCAAGCATGACAGCTGCATGGAAACACATGAAACTGTCACACTTGGGCCGAGAAAGCCCCCGGCCAGTCCATGCACTGCGCTCAGATCTCAGTCAGAGTTAGACACCTGTTGGACTGTGCCCTTAGTCATAACATTAGTTATTTGTCACTGTCTTGTGCTGCTGTGTAGTACAACAAACATACTGTCATTAATGTGAGAAAACAGCAAAGGTAGATACGTGCATAAAAAATGGAAAAAAATCTTTCACTACACATGTAGGGGAAAAGCTTTCTATAATTCTTACAAGAAGATAAAGGAGTGATTTCTCTGCAGAGAATGCAGAAGAACAAAGTCGAAATCAAAATCAAACTAGCAACAGCGCTCGAGAACATAGCGTATGAATTATCTAAATCGTAGGCTTGTAGAACATGGTGTGTCAATTATCTAAATTGAACATTTGTAAAATGTAGTCTATAAATTATCCAAATTGTAGACTTACAGAACATAACCTATGAATAACATAAAATGCATGCTCCCAAAATTTAGATAACAGATAACTGACTATTCTATCTACAGAATCACTGAATATTCATTAGAGTGATCACTTCCAGTCACTCTGTATTATAAACTGACCTGGCACCATACAAGGATGAATCCATGTAAAGTGTGCCAAACAATATGAGCGTATGGTATAACACACCACAAGAAGTACAAGTAGCGAAAAGAACAGTGGAGAACGTGGACAGAGCTGAAAAAGGAGAGATGGAGGGTTGGTGAGGTGAGTATATTTGTATCATTTTTTTATAAGTATTCTGGACTAGTTAAAAAATAAAAATCATATACAGTGTAAATATATACGCAGCTCAAAAAATAAAGGAACACTTAAACAACAGAATATACTGTAACTCCAAGTTGATCAAACTTCTGTGAAATCAAACTGTCCACTTAGGAAGCAACACTGACTGACAATCAATTTCACATGTTGTTGTGCAAATGGGATAGACAACAGATGGAAATTATTAGCAATTATCAAGGCACACGCAATAAAGTAGAGTTGAGCGAAACAGGTCGGTCAGATTCAAAAATCGCCGACTTTCGCCAATGTCGGGTTTTGCCGAGGGAAACCCGACCATAGCGTGAAGTTGGCCATGCGGTCGTCGACCCAAGCCCCAAGAATGCTTGCAGGTGCCTTTTCTCAGCCAATGAGCTAGGACGCACACTGTGGGCAACGAGATGACATGGGCAGCGGCCACCACCATCTTAGAGAAGGGCATTGCAGTGATTGGCTTGCTTTGTGTAGCGTCACAGTGGCTATAAAAGCCCTGACCGCCGATCGCCATTTTACTTCTGCTGATCTTAGCGTAGGGAGAGGTTGCTGCCGCTGTTTCTCAGTAGGGAGAAAGTTAGGCAGGAAAGAAAAGTGATTCTGTGCTTGTGCTGATAGCAATTGTGCTGTACAGTTAGTGTGCAGTGACAGGGGAGGATTTTCTTGTGTGCAGCAGTGCTGGTTTTTAGGATGCCTGCCAGTGACAGGGGAGGATTTTCTTGTGTGCAGCAGCGGTGGTTAATAGGCTCCCTGCTAGCTGTATTGCTGTGTGTACACTGCTGTGCAGACTGCTTTTTACACAGCACAAATACTTTTATTCTTTTTTTTCTGCAGTTACCGAGCATTCATTTTTTCCCACACAGTATAGAGCTGTACGCTCCTCACACACTACCATGTACTGGCTGGTATCACGGACAAATACATGCTGACTATCTGTGTGTGACTCCGAAAATCTATACGGAGATTTACAATTTACCCCTATACACCTGTTATCTTCAGATACAGTATCCTTTTTCAGCTTTTTATATTGTGGTCTAATCCATACTGAGCCTGTGAGCGTCTGTGTATTACTCTGGAAATCTATATGGAGATTTACAATTTACCCTTAAACTATATACACCTGTTATCTTCAGATACAGTACCCTTTTTCAGCTTTTATATTGTGGTCTAATCCATACTGAGACTGTCAGCGTCTGTGTGTTACTCTGAAAATCTATACAGAGATTTACAATTAACCACTATACACCTGTTATCTTCACATACAGTACCATTTTTCAGCTTTTTTAATTGTGGTCTAATCCATACTGAGCCTGTGAGCATCTGTGTGTTACTCCGGAAATCTATATGGCGATTTACAATTTACCCCTAAACTATATACACCTGTTACCTTCAGATACAGTACCCTTTTTCAGCTTTTTATATTGTGGTCTAATCCATACTGAGCCTTGAGCGTCTGTGTGTTACTCCGGAAATCTATACGGAGATTTACAATTAACCCCTATACACCTGTTATCTTCAGATACAGTACCCTTTTTCAGCTTTGTATATTGTGGTCTAATCCATACTGAGCCTGTGAGCGTCTGTGTGTTACTCCGGAAATCTATAAGGAGATTTACAATTTACCCCTATACACCTATTATCTTCAGATACAGTACCCTTTTTCAGCTTTTTATATTGTGGTCTTATCCATACTGAGCCTGTGAGCATCTGTGTGTTACTCCGGAAATCTATACGGAGATTTACAATTTACCCCTAAACTATAACACCTGTTATCTTCAGATACAGTACCCTTTTTCAGCTTTATATATTGTGGTCTAATCCATACTGAGCCTGTGAGCGTCTGTGTGTTACTCCGGATATCTATATGGAGATTTACAATTTACCCTTATACTATATACACCTGTTATCTTCAGATACATTACCCTTTTTCAGCTTTTTATATTGTGGTCTAATCCATGCTGAGCTTGTGAGCGTCTGTGTGTTACTCTGGAAATCTATACGGAGATTTACAATTTACCCTAAACACCTGTTATCTTCAGATACAGTACCCTTTTTCAGCTTTTTATACTGTGGTCTAATCCATACTGAGCCTGTGAGCGTCTGTGTGTTACTCCGGAAATCTATACGGGGATTTACAATTTACCCCTATACTATATACACCTGTTATCTTCAGATACAGTACCTTTTTGCAGCTTTTTATATTGTGGTCTAATCCATACTGAGCCTGTGAGCGTCTGTGTGTTACTCCGGAAATCTATACAGAGATTTACAATTTGCCCCTATACACCTGTTATCTTTAGATACAGTACCCTTTTCAGCTTTTTATATTGTGCTCTAATCCATAATGAGCCTGTGAGTGTCTGTGTGTTACTCCGGAAATCTATACTGAGATTTACAATTCACCCCTAAACTATATACACCTGCCTGTTATCTTCAGATACAGTACCCTTTTCAGCTTTTTATATTGTGCTCTTATCCATACTGAGCCTGTGAGCGTCTGTGTGTTACTCCAGAAATCTATATGGAGATTTACAATTTACCCCTATACACCTGTTATCTTTAGATACAGTACCCTTTTTCAGCTTTTTATATTGTGTTCTAATCCATACTGAGCCTGTGAGCGTCTGTGTGTTACTCCAGAAATCTATATGGAGATTTACAATTTACCCCTATACACCTGTTATCTTTAGATACAGTACCCTTTTTCAGCTTTTATATTGTGGTCTAATCCATACTGAGACTGTCAGCGTCTGTGTGTTACTCTGAAAATCTATACAGAGATTTACAATTAACCACTATACACCTGTTATCTTCACATACAGTACCATTTTTCAGCTTTTTTAATTGTGGTCTAATCCATACTGAGCCTGTGAGCATCTGTGTGTTACTCCGGAAATCTATATGGCGATTTACAATTTACCCCTAAACTATATACACCTGTTACCTTCAGATACAGTACCCTTTTTCAGCTTTTTATATTGTGGTCTAATCCATACTGAGCCTGTGAGCGTCTGTGTGTTACTCCGGAAATCTATACGGAGATTTACAATTAACCCCTATACACCTGTTATCTTCAGATACAGTACCCTTTTTCAGCTTTGTATATTGTGGTCTAATCCATACTGAGCCTGTGAGCGTCTGTGTGTTACTCCGGAAATCTATAAGGAGATTTACAATTTACCCCTATACACCTATTATCTTCAGATACAGTACCCTTTTTCAGCTTTTTATATTGTGGTCTTATCCATACTGAGCCTGTGAGCATCTGTGTGTTACTCCGGAAATCTATACGGAGATTTACAATTTACCCCTAAACTATATACACCTGTTATCTTCAGATACAGTACCCTTTTTCAGCTTTTATATATTGTGGTCTAATCCATACTGAGCCTGTGAGCGTCTGTGTGTTACTCCGGATATCTATATGGAGATTTACAATTTACCCTTATACTATATACACCTGTTATCTTCAGATACATTACCCTTTTTCAGCTTTTTATATTGTGGTCTAATCCATGCTGAGCTTGTGAGGTCTGTGTGTTACTCTGGAAATCTATACGGAGATTTACAATTTACCCCTAAACAACCTGTTATCTTCAGATACAGTACCCTTTTTCAGCTTTTTATACTGTGGTCTAATCCATACTGAGCCTGTGAGCGTCTGTGTGTTACTCCGGAAATCTATACGGGATTTACAATTTACCCCTATACTATAACACTGTTATCTTCAGATACAGTACCTTTTTGCAGCTTTTTATATTGTGGTCTAATCCATACTGAGCCTGTGAGCGTCTGTGTGTTACTCCGGAAATCTATACAGAGATTTACAATTTGCCCCTATACACCTGTTATCTTTAGATACAGTACCCTTTTCAGCTTTTTATATTGTGCTCTAATCCATAATGAGCCTGTGAGTGTCTGTGTGTTACTCCGGAAATCTATACTGAGATTTACAATTCACCCCTAAACTATATACACCTGCCTGTTATCTTCAGATACAGTACCCTTTTCAGCTTTTTATATTGTGCTCTTATCCATACTGAGCCTGTGAGCGTCTGTGTGTTACTCCAGAAATCTATATGGAGATTTACAATTTACCCCTATACACCTGTTATCTTTAGATACAGTACCCTTTTTCAGCTTTTTATATTGTGTTCTAATCCATACTGAGCCTGTGAGCGTCTGTGTGTTACTCCGGAAATCTATACAGAGATTTACAATTTACCACTATACTATTTACACCTGTTATCTTCAGATACAGTACCCTTTTCAGCTTTTTATATTGTGCTCTAATCCATAATGAGCCTGTGAGCGTCTGTGTTTTACTCCGGAAATCTATATGGAGATTTACAATTTTCCCCTATACTATATACACCTGTTATCTTCAGATACAGTACCATATATCTGCTGGTATTTTTGGTACATTTTCCAAAACATGAGGAAGTATGGTGGAAGAGGCCGCAGACTTGGGCGGGGGGGGGGGCAGCTGGTACTGATGGTGGTGGTGGTGCATCTGCTGGTAGTGCCAAAAGCACAATAGCACCTAAGGCAGGAGGTGTTGAGCCTCCGTCATAGTCTGGCTCAAGAAGGCATGGAAGGCTCCCTTTTCTGGGAGTAGGTAAACCGCTTTTAAAGCCGGAGCATCAGGAACAGGTTTTGGCTTACATTGCCGAAATAGCCTCCAGCTCTATCGCCTCCTCTTCTGAAGTTTCAAAAAATGCAAGCACTGAGTCGTCAGTGCAGGCTCCTGGTCAGGAACAACACCTTTCCTTGTGTCCTTCACCCCCACCAAAAGTGAAGGATGCGGCAGGCCACACTTCAGATTACTCCATGGAGCTCTTTTCACATACCATGCCTGGGTTATCAAGTCAAATCCTGAATTCCCCAGTCCAAGATGAATCTGACATGGAGTGAACTGATGCACAGCCACTGCTAGATGATTCTGCTGGTACATTGACCCAGAGCACTACATTGCCCTCGCAGTCTACTGAGCCAGAATCTGACCCTGATGAAACTCCGGTGCCCCTCCCCGCATACTATACCACCTTACTCGGTGACAGAGAGGAAGGTGCAGATGAAATTGAAGAGGAGGTGATGGATGACCCAGTTGTTGACCCGGATTGGCATTAAATTGAGGGAAGAGGGTGCCGCTGGCAATAGCTCAGAAGAGAAGGATCCGCAGCAGGCATCGACATCACAGCAGCGGTTATCTGGCAGGCCCGCAGCTGTCCAAAAACGTGTTAAAAAAACAAAAAGAGTTGCAGGACAGCTTGGCCAGATGGTCCAATTAGCACAGCGTGCAAGCCCTCAAAGTTTATACCATAGTAGGAAGAGTGCAGTGTGGCACTTTTTTGACCAAAATCCTATTGATGAGGCAAAGGTTATCTGTAAGAAGTGCGGAAGGACCTTTAGCCGAGGGAAAAATCTCCGAAATTTGAATACCAGTTGCATGCTTAGACATTTAATGACCATGCACTTGCAAGCGTGGACGGACTACAAAACCTCAGGCAGCACCTGCTCCGACTGAAGGTAGCCAGCAACGCTCCATCGCTTCCCCCACAGTAAGCCCACCGGTTAGCACACCACCAGCAAGAAATCTTGAGGTGTCGTCGCAAGGCCAAAGCAGTCAGGGAATCACAATGTTTTTGCAATGAAAGACTGAATCTAGGCCATCACCACCACCACCACCATCACCAACCCCCTCTCAGTCCGTCTTGTCCACCGCTAGTTACCCCATATGCAGCTCTCAAGTCCAGCTCACCCTAGCAGACACTCTGAGTAGGACAAGAAAGTACTCATCCTCTCATCCACGTACACTGGCTTTGAACGCCTACATTGCCAAACTTATCTCATTAGAGTTGATGCCCTTCCGTTTGGTTGAAAGCGCAGCGTTCCGAGAGCTCATGGCCTACGCTGTCCCATGCTATGACCTACCCAGTTGGCACTTCTTTTCTAGAAAAGCCATCCCTACCCTCCACCTGCATGTGAAAGATCGCATTGTCCATGCACTCAAACAATCAGTGAGTGGAAAGGTGCACCTCACAACAGATGCATGGACCAGTAGGCATGGCCATGGCCATTACGTGTCCATCACTGCGCACTGGGTTAATGTGGTGGATGCAGGGTCCACAGGGGACAGGGGTGGTGGGACAGTGCTGCCTAGCGAAAGCTCGTCGACAGAGCGCAGTCGCACGAGCACTCCATCCGCAGCTGACAGTGTTGCACACGAGGTGTCCCACTATCGAGCAGCTAGTGGTAAGCATCAGCAGGCTGTTTTAAAGATGATGTCTTTGGGCGACAACAGACGTACCGCGGAGGTACTGGCAGACTACTTGCACCGAGAAACTGAGTCATGGCTGGGCAGTCTACATCTTGAGCCAGGCAAGGTAGTCAGTGATAATGGCCGTAATTTTGTGGCGGCCATAGCCCTGGCAACACTCAAACACATACCTTGCCTGGCTCACACCTTGAACCTGGTGGTGCAGTGCTTCCTAAATAATTATCCGGAGTTAACAGCCCTGCTCCATAAGGTGCGAAGACTGTGCTCGCACATCCATCGCTCGCCCGTAGACTCCAGTCGTATGCAGAGGCTGCAGCGATCGCTCCACCTCCCCAAGCACCGCCTAATCATAGACGTTGCAACAAGGTGGAACTCCACCATGCACATGGTTGAGAGGCTGTGCGAACAGAGACAGGATGTAATGCATTGTTGGGAGGATACACGAGCAGGCAGTTTGAGGGCAGACATGGAGTTGTCGGGTGTGCAGTGGTCAAAGCTGAAAGACCTCTGTAAAGTCCTTCAGTGTTTTGAGGAATGCACACGGCTGGTAAGCGCAGATGACGCCATCATAAGCATGAGCATCTCACTTATGCGTCTGCTCATGCAAACTTTGACACACATTAAGGATCAGGCATCTGCAGCGGAAGAGGAGGAGGAGGGAAGCCTTGATGACAGTCAGCCATTGTCTGCTCAGGGAACTGTCCTGGACGAGGTGGAGGAAAAACAGGAAGAGGAGGAGGAGGAAGAGGAGGTGGAGGATGAGGGGATGATTATTTTGGGGAGGAGGATGCTTCTCAGGGGGCAAGCGAAAATGTTGGCTTGCCAAGGTCAGGTACAGGGTTTGTGCGTGACTGTAGGAGTGTGGATTTGGCAGAAAGTGCTCCTTCACCCACCACTGGCAGTGCATCATTGACACCTGGAACATTGGCCCACATGTGTGATTATGTCTTGCGTATCCTAAAAAGGGACCCCCGCATTCCAAAATGATGAAGGATGACGACTACTGGCAGGCCAGCATCCTCGATCCACGCTATAAAGGCAAATTACAGAACATCATGCCATAGGAGAACCTAGAGCTAATATTGGCGAGCAAACAAGCAACTCTTGTAAAACGTTTGTTAGAGGCATTCCCAGCACACAGCAGCGGTGCAGGTTCTACCACGAGCCGTAATGGGACAAATGGAAGAGGTGTTTGTGGTGCACACAGCCGAAGTGGCATTGGAGACAGGGGTTTCATGACCATGTTGTGGACTGATTTCTCAAGTACCGCTCAGCTCACACGACTGTTAATACTGAATCGATTAAAACAGACAGGAGACAGCAGTTGTCAACTATGGTTCAAAATTACATCTCCTCCCCTATCGATGTTCTCCCTCACAGTTCATTCCCCTTTGATTACTGGGCCTGTAAACTGGACACCTGGCCTGAATTGGCACAATATACCTTACAGGAGCTAACTTGCCCTGCTGGTAGTGTGCTATCAGAAAGAGTCTTCAGTGCTGCTGGATCAATACTGACAGAAAGAAGGACCAGGCTGTCGACCCAAAATGCTGATGATCTCATCTTCATTAAAATGAACCATGCCTGGGTTTCAAAGGATTTTGTACCACCTTCCCCTGATGACACATAGGTTGCCAGAAAAATGGCTCACTTTGTCCTCCTCTTACTCCGAGTTCTCCAATTCCTCCATTTGCAGATGCTGAACGTCCAGCCTACACCTCAACATATGCCAGTTTTTGCACCTCCCTAACTGGGCTGTACCCCCCAGGGCCGGCGTCACCACCTGGTGCACCAGGTCAAGTGCCGGTGCCCTGAGCAGGTGGGGGGGACCACTCGTGGGTGACGGCACTGGCACAGGGCCCCTAATAGTACGCCGGTGTCTCTGACGGTGGGGGGGCCCACTCGCCGTCAGAGACACCCTGGCGTACTATGAGGGGCCCTGTACCAGTGCCGTCGCCCACGAGTGGGCCCCCCCTGCTTGCTCAGGGCTCCAGCACTTGCAATACTTACCTCTCCCTGCTCCACCGCTGTGACATCTTACGTGTTTCCTGACAGTTACATTCAGGTTAGAGAGCGCGTTGACGTCACAGTGCAGAGAGCTGGAAGATGGCGACTGTAAGGTTCTGTGTATATGTTTCTGAAACTCAGTTTGTTCGTCAGCCATTTTACTTTCTGTCTTGCTGCAGCTATCTTGCCCTCAGTCAAAATGGAGTTTTCAGCTTGCATGTTCCCGCCCTGATTCTCTCCTTTTGCTTCTTAAGCAGCCACAGCTGAGCAATCAGTGCTTCAGAACTAGCCTGCAGTGAACCTGTGACTTGACTTGACTCCTGTAAGCCTTGGACCTTGTACTCCAGCTATTCCTACTGAGGAACTCTGAAGCACTTGTGGACTCTGAACCCTGCTCTTTGAAAGACCCACGTTTGCATGGACTCACGGTAACAGAGAAGAAGATCCTGAATCTATTGTGAGAGTGATTGCTGAGCTTAGATTACTCTGGCCTGCTGTGTCTCCTGCTTCTGTGTCCGCAAACTGTGTGACTATATTTTGCCAACTTGTATGAAGTAATACAGGACTTTCTATATCAAACCTGTGTCTCATGTATGTTCATCGCACCCAAGCACAAGACGCTATATGAACTGTACTACATACATTACAAGATTCTGAAGCCAAACGTTAGTGTCTGCTGGGTCTGGAAAGGCTGTGTCTGCTGTAACTGTGGATATCAGACGTCCGGTTGTACTCTCTGTGATGACAGTGGTTGTGACTTCTCACAACCATTCCAGGTGAGCAATTCCCTTAAGTTTTTTCTTTCTGCAAGTGTTACCACAGGTAAACACTATTGTTTTTTTTTTCTTTCTTTTCTCTTTTTTGTCTGCTGTAACTCTGGATATCAGATGTCTGGTTGAACTTTCTGTGATGATAGTGGTTGTGACTTCTCACAACCATTCCAGGTGAGCAGTTCCCTTAATTTTTTTTTTTTCTCTGCAAGTGTTACCACAGGTAAACACTATTGTTTTTTTTTTCTCCTCTTTTTCCAGTAATCCTGTCTTAAAAGATCTGGAAAATGGAGGCCCGCATAAAGGAACTTTGCGGAGTGACTGATAATATCCTTGCAGATTTGCAGAATATAAAGACCCGTTTTACAAATCTACAGGACCTCAATAATCACAATTTGCAAGTGGTTGGACAGACTACCCAGGATTTGCGAGCCAGGATTGAGGTTCTAGAGGGGCGAGTCCAGGCTCCTGCCGTAGCCCCGAGTTCTGGGATTCCCAAGTTGCCCCCTTTTCGTTTTGGCGGTGAACGTGAGAAATTCAGGGGATTTATTAATCAATGCAATCTTTTTTTTTCTGCACATGCTTCACAATTTCCCACTGAACGATCTAAGGTGCTTACTATAATTATGTTGCTTACCAACAAGGCTTTGATGTGGGCAAACCCTCTGATTGAGACTGAGGATGATTGTTTGAATCACCTTGATGATTTTATTTCAGCCATGGGGCAAGTGTTTGATGACCCTAATCGAGGTGCAACAGCTGAAGCAGCCATGTTAGCTTTGCGCCAAGGTAAGCACTCGGTAGCTGAATATGCCTTGGATTTCAGGAGATGGGCCCTTGATACCACCTGGGACAGTTCCGCCAAAAAATCTATTTTTCGAAAGGGGTTATCTCCACTGATTAAGGATGAACTTGCTCGTGCCGACCCTCCCACTGCGTTAGGTGACTTTATTAACTACTGCATCTGTATTGATACTCGTCTGACTGAACGCAAGAGAGATGGTTCGAAAGCAATCGCACTAACCTTTTCCTACCTTCCTCTCCAGCTAAGGAACCTTTGAGTAGGATTACACGGGAACCTGAACCTGAACCCATGCAGGTAGACTCTTTACAACGACGGTTAGTGATGCACGCAAGGAACATCGTTTTAAGGAGAATCTATGTTTCTATTGTGGTAAGTCAGGGCACTTCATTATAAACTGCCCCAGCCGTTCTCGTAAGACTACTGCAGCACTCATTCATTGTGAGTGTTGCGAGAGGGGATCTGTCAGGTCCGAGCCTCAGGCTCCAGAGAGATCTGCAGCAACAGATCTTGATTTCTCGGACTTAAACTCCGTTACCTCTGAGGACGTTGACTGTGTAAACGCTGCCATTTTTCAAGTTTCCTCAGCGGTGTCCCAGCTGAGTTGTAAGAAAAACAATTCTCATTGCTTTCTTTCCATCAAACTCTGGGTTGACTCAGCTTGGGTGTCTAGCTCTGCTATGATCGACTCAGGGGCAAGTGGAAATTTTATGGATGTCTCCTTTGCTCTGAAACAGGGGATACGTTCAGTGAAGAAGGCTACTCCAGTACAGATGGAAACTGTGGATGGCTCCCTGCTGACCTCTGGATCAGTGGATCAGGAAACAGAGCCTTTGAAGGTTCTTATGGGTAAAGATCATCAAGAGAAACTGTCCTTTATGCTTATCTCTTCTCCCCACTTTCCCATTATTCTAGGGCTACCATGGCTGCAGGCTCAGAATCCTACCATTAACTGGGAGACCAAGGAATTACACTTTCCAGAGAAACAGATGAGTCCAAAAGTTTCAGCTTGCTCTGTTCCTAAAGGAACCATGTCAGTCCCTGAACTACCAGCTGTATACCAGGACTATGTGGATTTATGTGACAAGAAGAACGCTGACCAGCTTCCTCCTCAACGTCCATATGATTGTCCAATTGAATTATTGCCTGGAGCAGAGATACCTTTTGGTAAGATCTACCCCCTGGCGGGGCCCGAGTTAAAGGCTTTAAAGGATTACATAGACGAAAATCTAGCCAAGGGCTTCATATGCCCCTCTTCATCTCCTGCAGGTGCACCCATCTTCTTTGTAAAGAAGAAAGATGGATCTCTGAGACCATGCGTAGACTATAGGGAACTCAATAAGGTTACTATTAGAAACCGTTATCCATTGCCTTTAATCCCTGAGTTATTGGAGAGAGTGCGACATGCCAAAATTTTTTCTAAACTAGATCTTCGTGGGGCCTATAACTTAGTCCATATTAGACCTGGGGATGAATGGAAGACTGCATTCAGGTCACGCTATGGACACTTTGAATATCTAGTTATGCCTTTTGGTCTGAGTACCGCCCCAGCCACTTTCCAACACTTGGTGAATGACATCTTCAGGGATCTCCTAGATACATTCGTGGTAATTTATTTGGATGATATTCTAATTTTTTCTAACTCCACAGAGGAACATCATGGACATGTGAGAATGGTCTTGGAACGTCTAAGACAAAATCATCTTTACATCAAACTTGAAAAGTGTGAATTCCATAGGACCGAAATTCAATTTCTGGGGTATGTACTGTCTACACAAGGAATTAGTATGGATGGAAGCAAAACCCAAGCCATCAAGGATTGGCC
Organism: Oophaga sylvatica; assembly: GCA_033576555.1. NCBI lineage: Eukaryota > Metazoa > Chordata > Amphibia > Anura > Dendrobatidae > Oophaga > Oophaga sylvatica. The sequence continues at coordinate 47,829,805 of JARQOD010000007.1, read as the reverse complement.
AAGTCCTAGAAATGTGAAGGAGGTACAGCGCTTCATCGGGTTTGCCAACTTCTATAGACGTTTCATTAGAAATTTCTCTGAGGTAGTGTCACCTATCACCCAACTTACCCGGAAAGAGTCTAAGTTCTCCTGGACTCCCCAAGCCCAGGAAGCATTCTCCCGTCTAAAAGATAAATTTACCACTGCACCTATCCTAATACATCCCAACCCCGAGCTTGCCTTAATAATAGAGGTGGATGCTTCAGACTGTGCCGTTGGAGCTATACTCTCTCAGAGAACAGGTGAGAAGAATGTCTTGCATCCCTGTGCCTTCTTTTCCCAGCAGTTGTCTTCGGCTGAGAGGAACTACGATGTGGGCAATAGAGAGTTGTTGGCCATTATTGCCGCCTTCAAAGAATGGAGACACCTTCTTCAGGGAGCTGCACAGCAAATAGTCGTCCTGACAGACCATCGTAACCTTGAGTTTATCAGGTCGGCTAAGTGCCTGACTCCTCGCCAGGCTCGCTGGAATCTTTTCTTAAACCAATTTAATTTTATCATTTCTTATAGACCAGGATCGCGCAATGGAAAGGCTGATGCACTCTCTAGGATTTACTCAGCAGAGACACGTCCAATTACTCCTCCTAAGACTATTCTTCCTGACTCTAGATTCCTAGGAGTAATTCATAATCAAGACCTACTTAAGGACATCAAGGAAGCATACCATGCGGATTCCTTTTTGGCACAACCCCCAAGGGACGTAAGTCTTGTCTTTAAGAATGGTGTGTGGATTCAGGGACAATGCCTGTATATTCCTGAAACAGTCAGATTGAGAGTATTGCAACTCATTCACGATTCCAAGATAGCTGGGCATAGAGGAATTCTTAAGACACAGGAATTTCTTTCTCGTTTCTTTTGGTGGCCCACTTGCAGGAAGGATGTTTTAAACTATGTCACTTCATGTGAAGTCTGTGCAAGATGCAAAACACCTCGCTCCTCACCAACTGGTCTGTTACAGCCTCTTCCCACCCCGTCCTGCCCGTGGGGATCCATTTCTATGGACTTCATTGTGGAGTTACCAACCTCTCAGGGGAAGAACACCATTCTAGTGGTGGTTGACCGTCTAACAAAGGCAGCTCATTTTATCCCTTGTGTCGGCTTACCCACTGCAAAACAGACATCAGATTTGATGATTAAAGATGTGTTTCGCTTACATGGAGTACCGGATGAGGTTATTTCGGATCGAGGGGTGCAATTCACTTCTAGGTTTTGGCAAAATTTCTGTGCAGCATTGGACATTAAAGTAAACCTTTCTTCTGCTTTTCATCCCCAGACTAATGGACAGACCGAACGAACCAATCAAACCCTGGAGCAGTATCTCCGCTGCTTTATCTGCCACCTACAGGATGATTGGGTGGATCTACTTCCATTAGCTGAGTTCTCGTATAACAACTCTCAGAGTGCCTCCACTAAACAGTCTCCTTTTTACTCCAATCTAGGTTATCATCCTAACATTCTACCACGATTTCCCATAGAAACGCCTTTACCAGCAGTGGCTGAAAGAATCACGTCTTTACAGAAGAATATGGATCTTCTAAAGGAAAATCTGGAATCGGCTCAGGAAAGGTATAAGAAAGCAGCAGATAAATTTCGTAAACCTGCACCAGCTTTCAAGGTAGGAGACTTGGTCTGGCTGTCAACCAGAAATCTTAAGTTAAGGATTCCATCGTCTAAGTTGGGACATAAGTACATTGGACCCTATAAAATCAGTAAAATTATAAGTGCCGTTGCTTGTCGTCTTCAACTGCCCAGGACTATGAGAATCCACCCTGTCTTTCATGTATCCCTACTAAAGGCTGTGACACCCAATACGTTTCCTGGACGTTCTTCTCCTTGCCCTGACCCAGTGCTAGTCGATGGTCAGGAAGAATTTGTGGTGGAAAGGATTTTAGATTCCAGGTTGTATAGAAATCAGTTACAATATCTGATTAAATGGCAGGGCTACCCAGTGGAGGACAACTCATGGGAACCAGTCAATAACGTTAATGCTCCTCGCTTGCTCCGTCAGTTTCATCAGAGGTACCCACACAAGCCTGGTCTGAGGTCATCCGGAGGTTGTCCCTAAGGGGGGAGTAATGTAAGGTTCTGTGTATATGTTTCTGAAACTCAGTTTGTTCGTCAGCCATTTTACTTTCTGTCTTGCTGCAGCTATCTTGCCCTCAGTCAAAATGGAGTTTTCAGCTTGCATGTTCCCGCCCTGATTCTCTCCTTTTGCTTCTTAAGCAGCCACAGCTGAGCAATCAGTGCTTCAGAACTAGCCTGCAGTGAACCTGTGACTTGACTTGACTCCTGTAAGCCTTGGACCTTGTACTCCAGCTATTCCTACTGAGGAACTCTGAAGCACTTGTGGACTCTGAACCCTGCTCTTTGAAAGACCCACGTTTGCATGGACTCACGGTAACAGAGAAGAAGATCCTGAATCTATTGTGAGAGTGATTGCTGAGCTTAGATTACTCTGGCCTGCTGTGTCTCCTGCTTCTGTGTCCGCAAACTGTGTGACTATATTTTGCCAACTTGTATGAAGTAATACAGGACTTTCTATATCAAACCTGTGTCTCATGTATGTTCATCGCACCCAAGCACAAGACGCTATATGAACTGTACTACATACATTACAGCGACGTTGAAGAGTCCAGAGTAGAGCAGTGCCCAGCCAGGAGAGGTATTTCATTTTTTTGGGTAAATCAAGTTTATTTAGGTATTTATACACATCAATCATTAATAACTGGAAGAGAAAAGAACATACCTATTCTGCTATCACAGGCAAATTTTTTTTTATATAGCAACTATATCTTTTCCCAAAAAAGTCATACATATAAAACAAATGTTGGATGAGCGCCTGAGGTGTATGCTCATGTAGGCAATTATCATCAGTATTACTTTGTTTATAAATTTTAAAGAAGAAGGTACCTAGACTAAGACTCTAGGTCTATAAAAGAAAAGAAGATAGAGAAGACACAAGGGGCAAAGAAGGGAAAAGAAAAAAAAAGAAAAGGGGGAGGGGGAAGGATTTTAAGGAGTGGGGTAGGAAATGTGGCTCCATCCAGTAGGTAAACTCATATGACCCATCATCTATGGGTCTATCAACCAAGAGTCCAATTCCGATGATTCTCTAAACATAACCCAGGGGGCCCAAGTGTTATATACCTTTCCTGTGGTACCATTCAGTTGTCCTGTCAGCTGTTCCATTGTTCCATTCTATATATGTCGTTGAGTTCCATCACCAAATCAGAATGCAAGGAAACCTTTTCCTGTTTCCAAAATCTAGTAATCACATTCCTGGTAGCAGTGAGAATATGTCTAAGAAGACCTTTCGTAAATCTAGAAATCGAGGAGCTACACATGGACAGCAAGGCCACCTCCATTGTGGGTGTAATTTTGGTTAGAGACAGCTTGTTGCAGAGATCCAAGGATGCTAACCACAGTTTCTGTATGAGTGGGCAGTGCCACCAAATGTGTACAAATGAACCTCTATCTTTTAAGCATCTCCAGCACGTATCCGGTGTTGTTGGATAAATTACGCTTAAATCTGATGGTCATCTGTACCACCTCGACAAGATTTTGTAGCTCCTCTCCTGTGATGTCGAACAGAGTGATGACCTGAATGTGCATAAGCGAATCTTTGTTCTTTCTTCAACTGATAAGGGTCTACCCAAATCAATCTCCCATTTTGAAAAAATGCTGGGAAATCTCTTGATGGGGTCTGTCCTTCTTGGAAGGTTTTGTATAATAAAGAGATAGTGTGATCTATAGAGTTTGTTGATAAACAAAGAGTCTCAAACGGAGATAATATTCAGTATGGATTGGATTGTTTGGCTAATGTAATAATAAACCTCTTTATTTGTTCATAAAAGAACCATGCACCTGTTGGCGGCTCCTTGTCCCGAAAAATGTCCTGGAGAGACCTCATCCCTGTCCTTGTAACATAATTATGGACTGTGGGGCATGAAGCTCTATTTTTATGTAGATAAGTGTCTCTTTTTGATCCTGCAGGGAAGGATGGATTGTCATATATAGGAGTTAGGGGGCCAGGAGAAGAAGAGACTCCCAGCTCTCGACTCCCTCTTTTGATAAATGATATCATGTTTTTGGTGAGGAAGGGTAAAGGTATATCCTGTTCTTCCGTCGGGGACCAAATAACTATAAGGGAGTCACGTCCATTAAGATCATTTTCTAATGTAACCCATTTTTTTTGTTTTTTATTATGAAACAGCTCTAAAATACATGTACCAATTGCTGCTTGACTATACATAGCAAAATCTGGCAGACCTATCCCCCCTTCTTGCTTCGATCTACTTCACAAAAATATGAAATACGTGCTCGTTTTGTGACCAAATTAAACGAGTAATCGCTTTTTTAAGATGTGAGAAAAAGGAGGCAGGTAAATACAAGGGGATTGTTTGGAAATAATATAGGAGACGGGGTAATAGATCCATTTTAATAGCGCTCACTCTTCCAAACCAAGATAAAAGTAGTTTATGCCATTTTTCTAAGTCGAACTCAGCTTTATTTAAAGCTGTCTTAAAGTTTGCTTCACAAAAATTAAATCCTTTGGCGGTGATTTTTATTCCTAGATAGGTAAGAGAATCTGAACATCACTTAAAGGGAAATTAAGCTGCCAAACTCTCTCCACCTTACTTGGTTGGATTGAGATATTGAGAATCTCCGATTTGTGGGTATTAATTTTGAAATTGCTCAGACGACCAAATCTATGTAATTCTGAGATAATATTTGGGAGACTTATAGTTGGGGAAGAGACATACAATAGGACATCATCTGCAAAAAGTGCCACTTTGTTCTCTTCTGATTGGGCTTTTATGCCTCTAATGGAGGGATTATTCCGTATAGCGGTTGTTAGATGTTCCATAGTGAGTATATAAAGCAAGGGTGAAAGAGGACAGCTTTGCCTCGTGCCGTTCCTAATTAAAAATGTGTTTGAAAGTGCGCCATTCATTTTAACTTGAGCACTGGGAGATGAGTACAGGGCAGAAATTCTACGGAGCATACTTTCTTTTAAGCCAATTCCTTCTAACGTTTGAAATATAAAATCCCAGTGCACCCTGTTGAAAGCCTTTTCTGCGTAAATTGACAGAATGCACATGGGTTCCTCTTTCTTGACCGCCCCATCAATCAAAGAAATAGTTTGGATGGTGGTATTTCATTTTTTTAAATGTTAGGAGCAATATATGGGGAGCATTATACACTGGAGAATTATATACGGGGCCCATCATACACTTGAGCATCATAGATAAGGCCCATTAGAAACTGTAGCATTATATATGGGGCCCATCATACACTGTAGCATTATAAATGTGGCCCATCATAAACTGGAGCATCATCCATGGGGCCCATCATATACTGGAGCATCATATGGGGCCCATCATACACTGTAGCATTATAAATGGGGCCCATCATTCACTGGAGCATCAGCCATGGGGCCCATCATATACTGGAGCATCATATGGGGCCCATTATATATGGAGCATTATATAGGCCCATCATACACTGGAACATCATCCATGGGGCCCATCATATACAAGAGCATCATATGGGGTTCATTATTTATGGGGCATCATAGAGGGTATGGAGCATCATATGGAGCACATATGGGGCCTATTCTGTATGGAGCATTATATGGAGCCCATTCTGTATGGAGCAATATATGGGGCCCATCATATACTGTATGGAGCTTTATAGGTGACTCATTATACTGTATGGAGCAATATGTGGGGCTCATTATACTCTATGGGGACCGTCCTATACTGTATGGCACATTATATGGGGACCATCATATACTGTAGCATTATGTGGAGCTCATCATATACTGTATGGAACATTATATGGGACCAATTATGTATGGAGCAATATATGGGGCTCATTATTCTGTATGGCGCACTATGTGGTGGCCATAATACTGTATGGAGGAATATACTGTCCGGTTTTTGAGCTATTGTAGAATTTAAAATAGATATCAGTCAGGTAATGTAAGAAGTGAAATATTTGTCATTGTACTATACCTATATTTCTGTGCCGTATCGGAGCATCATGAATTGTGGTTTGTGTTAAAGGGGCCCACTGACACTCTTTCACCCGGGGCACACGAAAACCTGGAGCCAGCCCTACCCCCCCCCACAGCTTTAGCCAAATAACCCCCAGTTTTCAATGCGTAACTATTATTATAAAGTACAGTAAATTAAGATTGCCAAGCTTAAGTAATAAGAATTGATGTCGTTGGCATTGAAATGGCCACTGTAGGTGTGTTTACTGTCCTCAACTCCCTGCCGATTTTGCTTCCCCATTGACTTGCATTGGGTTTCATGTTTCAGTCGGACCTCCGACTTTTCCCGATAGTCGGCCGATTTCGTTTGACTCGACTTTTGAGAAAGTCGGGTTTCATGAAACCCGACTCGACACTAAAAAAGGCAAAGTCGCTCATCTCTATAATAAAGGAGTAGTTCTGCAGGGGGTGACCACAGACCTCATCTCAGTACTGGCTGATGTTTTGGTCACTTTTGAATGTTGGTTGTGCTTTCACACTCATGGTAGCATGAGACGGACTCTACAACCCACACAAGTGGCTTAGGTAGTACAGCGCATCCAGGATGGCACATCAATGCGAGCTGTGGCAAGAAGGTTTGCTGTGTCTGTCAGCATAGTGTCCAGAGGCTGGAGGTGCTACCAGGAGACAGGCCAGTACACCAGGAAACGTGGAGGAGGCCATAGATGGGCAACAACCCAGCAGCAGGACTGCTACCTCTGCCTTTGTGCAAGGAGGAACAGCAGGAGCACTGCCAGAGCCCTGCAAAATGACCTCCAGCAGGCCACAAATGTGCATGTGTCTGCACAAAACTGACTCCATGAGGATGGTCTGAGTGCCCGACGTCCACAGATGGGGGTTGTGCTCACAGCCCAACACCGTACAGGATGCTTGGCATTTGCCACAGAACACCAGGATTGGCAAATTGTCCACTGGCGCTCTATGCTCTTCACAGATGAAAGCAGGTTCACACTGAGCACATGTGACAGACGTGACAGAGTCTGGAGATGCCGTGGAAAGCGATCTGCTGCCTGCTACATCCTTCAGCATGACCGGTGGGTCAGTAATGGTGTGGGATGGCATTTCTTTGGAGGGCCGCACAGCCCTCCATGTGCTTGCCAGAGGTAGCCTGACTGCCATTAGGTTCCGAGATCCTCAGACTCCTTGTGAGACCGCTGGTGCGGTTGGCCCACTTAATGCAGGACAATGTCAGACCTCATGTGGCTGGAGTGTGTCAGCATTTCCTGCAAGATGAAGGCATTGAAGCTATTGACTGGCCCAACCGTTCCCCAGACCTGAATCCGATTAAGCACATCTGGGACATCATGTCTCGCTCCATCCACCAACGTCACGTTGCACCACAGACTGTCCAGGAGTTGGCGGATGCTTTAGTCCAGGTCTGGGAGGAGATCCCTCAGGAGACCATCCATCACCTCATCAGGAACATGCCCAGGCGTTGTAAGGAGGTCATGGACGCAAGTGGAGGCCACACACACTACTGAGCATCATTTTGACTTGTTTTAAGGACATTACATTCCACTTTAATTTTGTGTGTGACTCCAAATCCAGGCCTCCATTGGTTAAGAAATTTGATTTCCTTTGATGATTTTTGTGTGATTTTGTTGACAGCACATTCAACTTTGTACAGAACAAAGTATTCAATGAGAATATTTCATTCATTCAGATCTAGGATGTGTTATTTGAGTGTTCCCTTTATTTTTTTGAGCAGAATATATATATATATTGTAACATTTCCAGGGGATATAGCTCTAGGATCGCTGTCTGGGTAGACAGAGTGACACGAAAACAGTTCATTCAGACAGCAGTTCTGGTGAAAACTGGCCGCAACCAGCTTTATTAAAGTCCACAGCAAACAGATAAAAATAAAGCATAAACAGAAAACCTAGGCTTGTCTAGCCACTAATTACACATAGATCGATTTCCCTGTTTATCCGGGTCCAGACTCTACCAGTCTGTGCCCAAAACAACACATATGATATATGTTACCAGTATGGAGTTTCACAGATACTCCTCCTTGTGTCTGAAGGCCCCTTCAGCGTCCAGACTTGAGAGAGATCCACTCCTATTCAGCCGCTATTCGCACGGATTCTCACTGAGACTACTCCTGTGGCCGGGGTACTTCCTGCACCCAGACTGAGATAGCTCACACTCCTGGAGACTGCTTCTTGTGCCGGGACACCTTCCTGTGTCCAGACTAAGCCAGCTCCCACTCCTGGAGACTGCTTCTTGTGCCGGGACACCTCCTGTGTCCAGACTAAGCCAGCTCTCACTCCTGGAGACTGCTTCTTGTGCCGGGACACACTCCTGTGTCCAGACTAAGCCAGCTCCCTGAATGTGTTTGCAGACACCTACTTCTGGTCTCCTAATTAACAGCTGAACGGCTTCAGGCCTGAGCTGCCAGTGTGGGCTGAATGTGAGGTGTAGTGACCTTTCTCTACCACTAGGTTTACAAAGCCACACATTTCCCTTATACCTAGGTGAAATGTACACCCCATTCAACACATATTCCTTCACTGTCTCACATATCCCCTCCCTCTTCTGCAGACCGGAGGGCTGGTCATCCAGACCGGAGGGCTGGTCAACAATCCAACAGAGACAGTGAACTCTGGACCAGTCATGGCCCTCATCAGCTTCATCTTCACCACTGTCATAGCCAACATCAGTTTTCTCTTCATCTGAAGCATCCGCACTACCCTGCACCCTCCCAGGCCTATACTCTCTGCGGGCCTCGGGTATCCTGCACGGTTTCATCTTGACCTTAGGGCCGGGCTCAGTTTCGATATAGTGCCTGGCCAGAGAAGTACGACCCGGCACATCAGAACACTTCTGCTGACTCTTCCTCAGAAATTCACGTGCCTCCTGTGCTACCATGCCTTCCTCATTTGCACTGGTTGCTTTATAGTCATCAGATGATTCACTATCACTATCTGACCCTCTTCTCTCAGCCACATCTGGCTCACCGTCAGGGTTATACAATTCATTTTCATTCACATCCTGCTCACTGTCAGGGTTATACAATTCATTTTCATTCATATCCTGCCCACTGTCAGGGTTATACAATTCATTTTCATTCACATCCTGATCTGGAACCTTAGTTAACATGTCATCCACAACATTAACTTCACCATCTGGTCCCTCAAGTATGTGACTATGTGACAACCCCAGCACTATACTTCTATATAGCTCAGGTACTAGGAGCTGACTCATGACCTCTCCCTGGACTTCAGTGTCCCTATACAATAGGCTATTGTCCATGGCAGCATGAGGAAACCTCTCCTCAGAGCCAGGCTCCTGGGAAACCTCATTTAGAACAATCACATTTTCCTGTGCCGTCCCAAGAGTGGGGTCTCGCCACTGCTCACTCTCAAAACTGTCACAGGACACAGGCAAGTCAGGGACACTCGGTTCCCGAGAACCACCATCCTCGTCTCCCAACATCACCCGCAAAGGAATTTCATCACTATCATAGTCATCATCATTATCATTATCAGCATCAGCATCATTATCATGGTCATCATCATTATCATGATCATCATCATCATCATCATTATCATGGTCATCATCATTATCACATAAGTTTAACGGCCCACTAACATTGTGTTCCGCCCCCCGGGACTGCGCACCCTCAATAGGAGCTTCATCACACTGTCCATCAGAAACATTTTTCCCCCAGAGATCCTTAGACTGGGGAAAGTCATTACCCAATATGACGGGTTGCACCAGGTTCTTCACTACCCCCACTTCACATGAAACCTCCCCGCGTTTGGGGATCAAGTCCACGACAGTCTCTGGGTAGACTTTGGTGTCTCCATGGTCGCACACCACACTCAGGTGCTTATCAGGGATGAAGTCCCTATCAATCAGGCTGTCACATACGGAAGTCACTGGACTCTCTGAGTCCAAGAGGGCCTGTGCTGGGCAGTCATTTACAACCACCGGGGACCCCTGTGGTCCAGTCTCTTCGGCTGAGGTGGACACAAACACAGGTTCTGCGCAGGGAGAGAGGGATCCGCCAACATCACAACACATAGGCTCCCCCTCTATTGGACAGTTGGCTGCAATTTCACAACATCTCCAACACTGTCCACCACAATCACCCTCCCATATGTCCCCTCGGGCCTGAACCCGCTTATCAGCATACCCCATGTCCCCAACAGCTGGAACGCTCTTACCGGGAGAGTTCGGCGTCCGGGAACTCTGAAGTGACGACCTCTCAGACGGCTGTACCTCAGGAGGACATGCTCGGGTGTAGCGGTTCACTATCACCTTTTCAACTCCATAATCAGGCCTGCTGACTGCAGACTCCCAACTGTATCTCCAGTCATGAACTCCCCTGGCACGGGCTGTCACCATAACACCCATCCGGGCAAGAATCTCCGCTTTCAGCTTGGCATAGTCTTGGCTGTCCTGCTCGCTCAGGTCAGCATAGGCCACCTGGGGCACTCCAATCAGATAGGGTGCGACCATCATGGCCCATTCAGATAGGGGCAGATTCTCCTTCTCTGCCAGTCTCTCAAACCTAGTGAGATATACCTCCACATCATCACGAGGTGTCATCTTTTTCAGGGACCGTCTTACCGCCTTCTTTACAGCGGACAACACAGGTGCCTTCACAACATTACTCTGGGACGAGGTGCTGAGAGCTGCAATCTGCTCCAACAACCGGTTATTCTCCTGCTGCTGCTGCTGGTACTGCAGTTGCATGCTCTGCTGGGCCTGTACCAGGTACTCAATGAGCTCCTCCATACTGCCGGACTTATCTGTCTCAACAACGGCAGTCTTCACTCAAGACATACACACTCCACAAAAAATTCAGCTCTGCTGTGCAGACACTTTTTTTTTTTTTTCTTTGCAAAGTCTATTAGGGCTCCTGTCTCTTTAAGACTGCTCCAAACAGACGTTTCTGCTGACACACTTTTTTTTTTTTCTCTGCTGCTATTTCAACAGACTTCACCTTTATTGCTGTCTCTAAGCCACTGTGCTGCATGCACACTCCAGCACTAACTGTATCAGCCACTGCGCTGCCCCAGCATTCTCCGCCAATTGTAACATTTCCAGGGGATATAGCTCTAGGATCGCTGTCTGGGTAGACAGAGTGACACGAAAACAGTTCATTCAGACAGCAGTTCTGGTGAAAACTGGCCGCAACCAGCTTTATTAAAGTCCACAGCAAACAGATAAAAATAAAGCATAAACAGAAAACCTAGGCTTGTCTAACCACTAATTACACATAGATCGATTTCCCTGTTTATCCGGGTCCAGACTCTACCAGTCTGTGCCCAAAACAACACATATGATATATGTTACCAGTATGGAGTTTCACAAATACTCCTCCTTTTGTCTGAAGGCCCCTTCAGCGTCCAGACTTGAGATAGATCCACTCCTATTCAGCCGCTATTCGCACGGATTCTCACTGAGACTACTCCTGTGGCCGGGGTACTTCCTGCACCCAGACTGAGATAGCTCACACTCCTGGAGACTGCTTCTTGTGCCGGGACACCTTCCTGTGTCCAGACTAAGCCAGCTCCCACTCCTGGAGACTGCTTCTTGTGCCGGGACACCTCCTGTGTCCAGACTAAGCCAGCTCTCACTCCTGGAGACTGCTTCTTGTGCCGGGACACCTCCTGTGTCCAGACTAAGCCAGCTCCCTGAATGTGTTTGCAGACACCTACTTCTGGTCTCCTAATTAACAGCTAAACGGCTTCAGGCCTGAGCTGCCAGTGTGGGCTGAATGTGAGGTGTAGTGACCTTTCTCTACCACTAGGTTTACAAAGCCACACATTTCCCTTATACCTAGGTGAAATGCACACCCCATTCAACACATATTCCTTCACTGTCTCACATTATTTTATATATATATATATATATATATATATATATATAGGACTTCAAATCAAGATCAGCAGTTAGAGGATGGGTTTCTCAGCACAACTTGCATATTAGGGTGGCACTTCGCTACCTAGTACTCGAGGTTCTCCCAGCTATACTGTACTGTCTTTTTACAGCTACTGTCTGGTAATTTGTTTTCTGAATGAAGAACAATACCCATGAAAGGTACATGGCCCATACCTAGCCATACTGAACCATACAGATTTTGTACTAATTGGCCACCATTGTTCCAACTAGCCACACATCTTCAATGACACTGGGCAAAAGATGAAAGACCTTTCCGAGAACCTGAGAAAATATTTCTTCAGTAAAATTTCTCTGTCAACTAGCGAAAAATCGGGCAAAATTTTTAACCAGGCCTAACATCTTTCCAGATCTGACATGCACCAACCCACATCATTTTGGTTTAAAGTGTCATTTTTGATCATCTGTAAGGCCCATATACAACATAAAAAGTCAACTCACTGATTTCAGTGGGACAGGTTCAGTATCATATACAAGGGTCCACAGAAAGTTGACGTGGTCCGGCGTGGTGAGACACCGCTGGAGTCATCTTGCAACAGCTTAGTTCTCAGTGAAAAGACAAGAATGGCCAATCTAAGCATGTTCATGTGTATGGTGAAAGGTAGGGTGTTCAGAAGGGATAGCTGGTGGCACACAGTTATCTACAGCGTAGGAGCATCTTTAGGGTATGTTTCCACGGTCAGGAAACCATCAGTATTAGCTGCGGATTGAACGCTGTGTCCTACCGCAGCATTTAATCCACAGTAGCCAGAAGTTCCTGCATAGTGGAGGGGATTTTATGAAATCCCGTCTCCACTATGCGTCCGATTATGCGGGTGACACACCCGCTATACCGGACATGCGGCGTGTCTTTTTAGATTGCAGCATGTCTATTTACCTTTCGGCGATGCTCTGTCGCCGCAAGGTAAATAACACAGTCCTATGTAGGGGTGAATACATCCGGAATCACAGCGCATTCAGAAGGGGGCGGGGCTTTGAGCGGAGCGGGGTTTCCGCTCCGTCCAAAGCGCATTGATTCCGGACCGTGGAACCATACCCTTAGACTAAAGCATATGGCCAGCTTAAAGAGTAATGGTATGTAACTAAATATACATGAAACGTTTCTCGTTTGCCAAGTCTTTCTGTATCAGCTTCACCCATCTACTATACATAACACTTTGTGCAATTTGCTTCACTTTCAAGGTTGTAATCACAATTTCCTTTGTTTGCTTTTTCCTTCAGCATGAGGTATAACAGTCGCAGTCAGATCTCTGCCTGGCTCTTGTCCCAGCTCTGGTTTGGCTTTTGATCCACTACAGAAGAACAACTGATAAGTGACAGTAATTAGCTGCATGACTGCTCTCTCCATAACTATAGATCTCCAGAAAGTGGAAACAATAGATAATGCTTCACATTCACATTCTTCCAATTTCTAAACCTTTATGACAGTTTTGTGATTGAATTGATGAGAATCTCATGATAAAAAGACTGCAGTCCTGCTCATCAATTCAGCGGGATGACAAGGAGGCAGCAATAGAGAGCTGATATAGCATAATCAGGAGGCATGCAATATGCTGCATTATCAAAAGGAACACACATTAGTAAAGCCGGTATGAAAATGTACACTAACCATTAGTGGTCCGGTTGGGAGTTATCTTACTGGAAGACCAATATCAATATATAAAAATTTTAAATAGAAGCAAATTTTTATATTTCATACTTTTACTAATGTGATTGTTAGTTGTACTTTTATCAATAGTAGTAATAACAGCAATTAAAGCATTTCCTCCCCCAGGCACCCAGTTAGGTTAAGGGTATGCCACACTAAACAACATCGCTAACGGGATCGCTAAAAAACGTCACTATTTAGCGATCCCGTTAGCGATGTTGTTGTGTGCGGCATCTACCAGCGACGTGGCCCCTGCTGTGATCTCGTTCATCACAGCGATCGTTCCGGACCCTATTTTTATCGTCGGTGTCCCGCTGGTATCGCTATATCGCTGAGTGTGGCACCTTTTTTAGCGATTTAGCGGTACTTTTGTACCGCTAAAGTCGTTAAGGAGATCGCTAACCGCGATAGCGTCCTTAACGATATCGCTAAATGTGGCCGACACTAGCGATATATAGAAACAATCCCGCTAGCGATCTCATTAGTATGCGACGCTAACGAGATCGCTAGCGGGATTGTGTAGTGTGGCAGTACCTTTAGTCTAATTGTAAAGTAATCTATTCTGCTATTTCTAAACACTGTTTTTCTGTGATCACTTTGTATCTCTGTTCATACTGCACCCACACACACAAATGATACACCATTTGAAAGGTAAACTTGCCCCCTTCAGCAAGAAAATAGCCAAACAAACCACACATCCACGATTTGATCACAAAATGCAGTTTAAACATTAATTTTCATAAACCTGCAGTAAGGAAAAATGACCTGCAGGTGGCTCCACACTAACCCAAAGCACACTACCACAAAGCTGCTTACAGACATCACAAACAAATCCAAACATTTGACTTGGGGGCTTTCCAGCTTGCCAAACTGCTTGCCCAGCCTATTTTAGCCAAATTGGAATATTGCACACTTCACTGCAGGTGAGGCACATATGCAAACAAACACATTTGTAAACATGCACTGCCTATTGAATTGCACACTTGCTCCGTACATACTCCACCCACACAAACAAATGATACACCATTTGAAAGGTCAAATTACCTGCAGGTGGCAGCACACTACCACAAAGCTGCTTACAGACATCACAAACAAATCCAAACATTTGCCTTGGTGTCTTTCCAGCTTGCTCAAGTGCTTGCCCAGCCTATTTCAGGCACATTGGAGGATTGCACACTTCACTGCAGGTGAGTCACATATGCAAACACATTTGTATACATGCACTGCTTTTTCGGTGATTACTTCAACTCACACACACAAATGATGAGTCACATATGCAAACACATTTGTATACATGCACTGCTTTTTCACTGATTACTTCACCCCACACACACAAATGATACACCATTTGAAAGGTAAACTTGCTCCCTTCAGGAATAAAAGCCAAACAAACCACACATTTACGATTTCATCACTAAATACAGTTTAAACATTTATTTTCATAAACCTACAGAAAGACACAATGACCTGCAGGTGGCACCTCAACCGGAAGACATTTTTTGGCCTCTACTTAACAAACCAATTTATTGTAATACCAAGCTACATATATAAATACCTGTCTGTGTTCATCATCTCATGAAATACATTTACATTTGACCAGCTTACTTTTTCTGAAATTGTCTGCGCCCCCAACGACCAATGTGTGAAAATTTTGCACGGGCCAAGCTAGTTATGTTTAATAGCAAAATTTACAAACGTTCTACTCTTTGCCCCTTTTAGCTACTATGACCTGCAGCAATCCTGATGCTTCTGGCAGAGTTACTGAGGGATCTTAGCACATTCCTCATGGAACAATGGCCTCTAGTTCACTAATGTGCTGCAATCACCTTCTTCAAATCCCACAAAAGATATTCTACGGTGTTCAAGCCATACAACTATGATGGTCACTCCAGAATCTTCCAGGAATTCTTCTAAAACTAATAGAAGTAGTAGTGAAACTGGCACTCAAAAGGATATTCATAGGGGATGACACTTTAAATGGATTGAAGGTGACTGAGCGCTTCCTGACTGTGGCTTTTAGCCACCATACCCCAGCGCAGACATACCTCTTACCACCTTCAGTCATCCCCTATGAGTATTGACTACTCATCTTCCACTTCAACAACACAGCATTTATCTGATGAAGGTCCATGTGGTCTGAAACGTTATCCACTAACTGTTGATCCATGGACTGTAAAATAAATTCACCTTGTTTTGCAAAATATCCTTTTGCTGCTATCGAGGAGAATGGGCATACGATGATGACAGAAGCACTTTCATCAGCAAATGCTTGTGACAGGTGGTAACCTTTTTACCGCCAGTCACAGTTGCTGGCTCACCTGCTGTCATCTGTATGACAGCGTGGGAGCAGCAGTGCTCTGACCTTTTTACCGCCAATGAGAACCAGTGTTTCTCGCGCTGTCACACAGATGAAAGCATGGGAAACATTGGATGCTTGGGCCCCCTATTCATTGAATGGGGTCCAGGTTCAGGCACCATTTTGGCCCCCGAACCAAACTTTTTTAAAATGTTCGGCTGAACCCAAACATTCACGGGTTTGCCAATAACTACTACCTTTTGGAAGGTCCAATGAATTTTCATCTTCCTCATAGGAAGCATGATGTTTTTTTCCTAGAATTTTTTGATACTTGATTATATCCATCTTATTCTTCAGACGCTGCAAGTTTCCAGTACCAGAGAACGAACGCAGCCTCAAAGCATCAGAAGCTTTCACCATGCTTTGCTATAGGCAGGGTGTTCTTTACAGTAATTTTTTTATTTTTCCTTTTTCAGAAATACTGCTGATCCACAGGCCTGAAAAGTTCCCTTCTTCCAAGAGCCATAACTTTTTTATTTTTTCATAAATATAGCTGCATGAGGGCTTCTTTTTTGAGGGACGAGTTGTACTTTTGAACGACTACATTCATTCTACCACATAATGTACTGGAAAATGGGAAAAAAATTCCAAGGGCGTTAAAATTGCAAAAAAAGACCAATTTCACAATTGTTTTTTTGTTCACTATATGGTAAAACTGATCTGACAACATGATTCTCCAGGTCAGTATGAGTACTAACATGATACTAAACATGTATAGCTTTTTTTGTTATTTAGGTGGATAAAAAAAATCATATCTGCAAATTTCCTCTTTGAACTCTAAAGCGCCATCTGTTGCAAAGAGGTTAAATGTGGAGTGGAGCTCTGCCAGTGGCTGTTAGAGGCACATGATGGCTGTTTAAATCAGCTGTCATGTGCAGGGAAAGATGCTGGCTCGGCATGTGAGCCCGCATCAAATGCAAGGACAAGACATATGGCGTTAGCTTACGCCATATGTTGTGAAGGAGTTAAGGTGCAAATTAAAATCTCATTGTTTGCTACCACCAAATCTTCTTGCGGGTCTTTGCAGTCACTCAAAGGTTTTTGACTACTCGTCAGCTCAAGAATCTGGTGGAAGTTGGTGATAGCTTCATCTTTCCATCACATTCAGTTCGTATTGCAAGGGTTATCTCCCTCATCTTTGAACGTGCTAACTATCTTTAGGAGCAGTGCTTTTGCTATTTTTATGACTAAACTTCCTTTTCTCAACTTTTTAGAGCACTCTCTTCACTTGCATCTTATTTAGTCATAGTTTAACGTGCACTCAAATGTTACAGTCAATTTAACCTAGCCAGGCCAGGTATTTGATGTATTTTATCTCAAGCAAACTGGATATAAATAATGAAGCTGTTGATTAGTTACATCAGGAGTGCTTGTGCTTGAGACATTATCTGAATTGAAAATACATGCTCTTATGAGGAATTATATTCAGAGAGTTGAATAATTCAGAGACTCCTGTAGTCATTAAAAATAGCATTTTGTATTGCATCTGAAGAAACCACTTGTTTAACTAGTGGTGTTGAAGTATGTAAATTGGTCTTGTTTGATTGGTTTATTGCAAATAGCAGAAAGTTGTTAAATTATGCAAATAGATCTAATTTGCAATGTGGGTTGAATACTTTTGATTGCAATTTGATCCTTGCTATAATGTAAATCTGCTACCTATTCATTGACTTGCTAGTGACCTTGTGGTGAAGCAAATCTGAAGAGAATAGAGAGCTCAGCAGCCTGAACCTATGATGAGACAGCGGGTGTGTCTCAGACTACCACAGGCTCACTGCAGACACGGTAGCTAAATTATAGTCATACATCACAAGTCTGCCCTAATGGAGTAGTCAAAAAAACCTGACTGGCACATCCAGACTAATGTGAACTAGGTGCAAACCAAGGGGAGCTACCCCCATACAAAACATATGCCCTAATGGAGTAGAGATTAAAAATTAGCCCACCAGCAAGATCTTAGCAAGATAAATAAAATAAAAAAATAGATAGCAGGACGTAATCACAGCCATAAATAAGATCAACGAATGTCTCCTACTGGGCAGATCCTAGAGCCTGTGTGTTCAAGTCAGAACCAGTCAATGGTTGATAACCCCACCCAGGAACAAAGAGATTGACCCACTATAGAATCTGTAAAAGTGTGAATCATGAGTCATTTCATATACAGGTTCTTGGACAAACCATAGGTGGCAGATGCGGCCTTCTATAGCATAGCTTCTGTGAGGTGGGTCTCACCAGTGAACTGCCCTCTAGTTGTTGTGAGGCCCTGCTGAGGAAGTTTTAACCAAAGTGATTATAACTTACACAGTCTTTCAAATGTCAGCTCCAAAGTATGGTTTAGCAGCTTAGTTGACCAATTTTGTGCTTATTTTATGTTAACTAGACTTTAGGAGATAAAATGAAAATTGTGCACAATTCTTAATTTTGTCATTGCCTTTGACAAGAGATGGTGGGACCCAGGCATTATGTTTGTCCATTTCCTCAGCAGTTAAAGTTCTAGATGACACTCATAAAACTCTCAGTGAATGTTTGGGGTAAATAATAATAATAATAATACCGTATATACTCGAGTATAAGCCAAGTTTTTGAGAACAATTTTTTGTGCTGAAAACGCCCCCTTCGGCTTATACTCAAGTCATTGTCCCAGAAGACTGCAGGGGAGGGGTAGCGGCAGAGCAGCGGGTCACAGGAGGCAGGAGCCGGCCGCTGTGGCTAAGTTCTGTGATCGCTGCTAAAGAGAAATGAATATTTATTGCACTGGCAATGAATATTCATTTCTCTTATAGCGCGCACAGTGTCAGCTGCAGCCGCTGACTTCCAGCAGCTGCCAGGCGATCACGGGTTCGCGTTACTTAAGGGTTATGAATATTCACCCCTCTCCACTCTCAAAGACATGGAGTGAAGTGAATATTCATTCCCTTAATGAGCGGGGACACGTGTTCTCCCGGCCGCTGGAGCTGCTGGCACCGGAACAAGACGCTGAGAGGTCGCGCAGGGAAGGTAAGTAGGATGGAGTTTTTTATGCTTTTCTCAGGGGGGCCATGCGACAAGTATGGGGATGAGGAACCATGCATACCAGGATAGGGATGATGGGACAATGCATACCCGGCTTACACTCGAGTCAATAAGTTTTCCCCAGTTTTTTGTGGCAAAATTAGGTGCTTCAGCTTATACTTGGGTCAGCTTACACACAAGTATATATGGTAATCATTTTTATTTCTATAGCGCCAACATATTCCACAGTACTTTAAATTTCAAAGGGGACTTGTACAGACAATAATGACATTACAGAATAACACATAACTCAGATACCAAAAGTAGCGAGGGCCCAGCTAACAAGTTTACAACCCCAACTCTAGGCTATAGCTGTATTTTAGATGCTTCAAGGAACATTTTAACCAAACTAATCTGTTTATGGTTGCCAATTATGACCTCTTCTACACCCCAACTTTACTCTTGCAAAAATCCTCAAAGGGGTTGTCCAATTTTATGATAACATTCTGCAGCCATTCTATTTTTCCGCAGACTACTTAATCCTTAACCCCTTCATGACGGAGCCCTTTTTCGTTTTTGCATTTCTGTTTTTCGCTCCCCTTCTTCCCAGAGCCATAACTTTTTTATTTTTACATCAATATGGCCATGTGAGGGCTTGTTTTGCAGGATGAGCTGTACTTTTGAACTACACCATTGGGTTTACCATATTGTGCACTCAAAAATGTGAAAAAAAATTCCAAGTGCGGTGAAACTGCAAAAAAAGTGCAATTCTACAACTGATTTTTGGATATTTTTTTCCATGTTCACCAAATGCTACAACTGACCTTCCATTATGATTCTCCAGGTCATTACGAGTTCATAGACACCAAACATGTCTAGGTTCTTTTTATTTAAGTGGTGAAAAAAATCCAAAGTTTGTTAGAAAAAACAAATTGCGTCATTTTCCGAGACCAGTAGCGTCTCCATTTTTCGTGATCTTGGGTTGGGTGAGGGGTTATTTTTTGCGTGTCGAGCTGACGTTTTAATGACACCATTTTGGTGCAGCTACGATCTTTTGATCGCACGTTATTGCATTTTAATGCAATGTTGTGGAGACCAAAAAAACGTAATTCTGGCATTTTAACTTTTCTTCTCACCACGCCATTTAGCTATCAGGTTAACCCTTTTTTATATTGATAGATCTAGCAATTCTGAATGCGGCGATACCAAATATGTGTATGTTTGATTTTTTTATTGCTTTATTTTGAATGGGGCGAAAAGGGGGTGATTTAGACTTTTGTATTTGTTTTAATATTTTTAAAAACATTTTTTTTTACTTTTGGCATGATTCAATAGTCTCCATGGGAGACTAGAAGCTGCCATAACCCAATCGGCTCTGCTACACACAGGCGATGATCAGATCATCTGTATGTAGCAGAATTGCTGACTTGCTATGAGCTCCAACCACCAGGCGGCGCTCATAGCAATCCAGCATTGACAACCATAGAAGTCTCCAGGAGATTGCCGGAAGCACATGTTAAACGCCGCTGTAAGAGTTTGACAGCATAATTTAATGGGTTAATAGACGCGGGTGGATCGTGATTCCACCGATAGCTGTTCCAGGCACATGTCAGCTGTTCAAAACAGCTGACATGTACCGGGAAAGATGTGGGCTCACCGCCGGAGCCCACACCAAAGGGGGGACACAACATGCGCCGTACTAGTACAGCGCATGCCATGAAGGGTTATAGTGTACGGTACATGCGTCAGGATTCATCGATATTGCTAGTGAGAGGTGACCACAAGTATGCGCTACGTAGGGAAGGAGAAAATATAGTAATCAGCTCACCTTCTAGGGAGGGCAATTCAGTGTGAAAATCACTTATATTCAAATAGGAACCCTGGCAGACCTTTTTTGGTCAGAGTGTGGTGCCAGGAGTATAGAAGCACACCAGGCTGGTGTCCAGGTCAGAAATGGAAGAAAGGTCCACTAGACACCAGCACCAATGACAAAATGTTAAAACATAACTTTTACTATACAATTAAAAACAGGGTGAGAAAAAGCAAAAAAAGATCAAAATTATTATGGATTCAAAAGCTTACGCGTTTTGGGTAAGCAACCCTTATTCACAGCTGTCTTTTTTGCTTTTTCTTATCATTTTTTTAATTGCAAAGAAAAAGTTATATTTTAACATTTTCTCATTGGGGTTTGAGCCCAGTCCTCATGGACTCTTCTCCTCATGGACTCTTCTTCTATACTTGGTTATCTGCCAACTAGACATGCTCGGGTTGTGACTGCCTGCTCTCACTGGCAATACTGGTGATTCCTGACAGCTTGCACAATGCACGTTGTCAGGATCCACAGATATTTCTGCTGAGAATGGGCAGTCACGGGCAAACTGTCAGGATTCTTTAATGTTAATTTTACTATCTAATAAATTCTGCATTAAATGAATTGAATTATTTGCATCTCCCATAATTCGTTATATGTATTTTCTCCTGAAACAAAGTCCAAAACCATCAGCTCGAATGTGGTCTAGCCTATTAGCAAGACAGAAAATACTGGAAGAATGCTGCCATTATGGCTGACATGTCAGAAGTCTAAAGTAGATATTCACAGCCCTCCCGTAGACAATAAGACTATCATTCCTATCCTACTGTTTCTATGATCTTGAAAAAAAAAAACTTCAAAAGAAAATCAAGCAGATTCGGTATACACAGATTCATTTTTATAATTGTCTCTAAGAGGCGCCTGCATTAAATTCCACTTATGGATATATCTTGAATATTTCATCAGGGCTTAGAACCAGCCTGATAAACTCTGCATGTAACAGTGCGCTCCTACTGACATTTTAATCAAGCTCCTCTTCTGCTTTCTTAATACTGAATGGAAGGCTGAATTAAACATGTGTGTATGCGTTAAGGAGATTGTTTATATTCGTTGCTATATAATCCAGGCTGAAGATGCTGCTGAAATATTTAGCAATTGTTTTTTCTTTTTTGCCTGCTTAAATTTATGTTTACGTCTACTCCATTATATCCCTCTCCTACCCCTCCCTAAAAGCTTCCTGAATCCTGGACGTCTCGCTTTCCGCAGACAAATTACAATTACAATTTGCAGAGCAGCGATTATTGCATTTTATTCTGCAAATATTAAATATGTTTGACGCGCTTCCTGTAAACAAGGCTGTACGAGATATTATAATGTGAGATATTATAATGCTTCAGAATGGATATACAACGCACTCGTTCTCAGCCCAAAGGAGAGAGATTTTGTTTTTACTTCAATATGATAATAAATAAAATACATTACGGTAAGGAAAAAAAATAGGATTCTGAAAAATGTATAACCCTGTTCTAGTGGCCAGATAAATGTGAGGTCAGAGTTGAGAAGAATATTGATGCCAGTACAGTCAGACCATGGTCTTCATTTACTAAGACTAGAATATTTAGGTACGCAAAGACCTAACTTCATCATGGTGTTTACGACAGAATTTTAACTTATAACTAGAGTTGAGCGACTTTGTTCGGATTCGGTCGCCGAATCTGAATTTGCAATATTCGTGACGAATGTTTGTTTGATGATCGGTTCTGAATATATTCGGTAATTTCTACTTTTATTGACTCTAATGACATTCGTCTGTGTTCGACGAATATTGTAAAAACATTATTCACTGCTGATTGTATTCGGAACCGAATCTGAACAAATTCGCTACCGAATCCGAACAAATTCGCTCAACTGTACTTATAACACTTTCGAGCATCACATTTTTTCACAACACAAAATTGTTAAAAAAATTTGTGACTTCTGGCATTTTCATGCCAGTTTTGGGCAGCTGCGGAGAATCTGGGACATGTCCACCCTACAAATTTGTTAAAAGTGTTGGCATTTCTTACCCAACAACTTACTCCAATTCCTGAATGAAGTATCATTATTGGCAATCTGCATGCTACTGAAAAGTTGCGATTAGTTCTTTCATTGCTGGGCACGTCTTAATAAATTGGAAGCATCTTACTCCTGCACACCCAACATTAAGATTGGCATACAAAATGGGTCAAAAGTGTTTTGGGTGTTTTTCTCCCAAATTATTTAAAACCAAATACCTATTAAGAAATCCTACCTGACTACCTTGTGCTGACTGTAAATTTTGGTGTAAAGGGTCGGCCTCAGCCCCTTAGTTCCAGTGAAAAGAAATGTTAATATGCTTAAACATACATGACATATTTGACATTTACGTTTCGGATTTCTCTGAACAGTTTGGCAAATACCCTTTTCTATTCCAGCATCATTGTGCTCGGTGCACCAAGCAAGGTCCATAAAGGTATGGTTGGGGAGTTTGGTGTGGAAGAACTTGATTGGTTGGACAGAGACCGGACCTCAGCCCCATCCAACACCTTTTGGATAAACTAAAAAGGTGATTGCGAACCAACTGATCTCTCTGTGTGCCTGATCTCAACGTCTGGATAAATAGACAAAATTTCCAAAGATCCACTATAAAACCTTGTAGAAAGCCTTCCCAGAAGAGGGGAAGTTATTTTGCTCCAGTGGGGGAACCAACTCCATTTTGATTGGAATGGATGTAGGATGGGAGGACATAACACTCCTGTAGGTGTAATGTGCAGTAATTCAAGATTTTGTTTTATTTAGCATACATCTCCTTTGGACACTATGCACCCATTCCAATTTTGGCAAACAAGGAGAAAAGTTACAATTTTTAGAGGTAAAATGTCATATCATCAACTGCAATATTTTAGGGGTGTGGATTATGAAAAACTGCTCTATAGATATAGGCCATTGTATAGTCAACTATAGAAAATTCACATCTTCTTGTTTCGGGACACAAAATAAATATACGTACATCAGTCTTCCCCATGTACTAAAGCAGGTGCCCCCAGGGCAATGTGGCACCGTTTGGAAAAAGGGACCCATCGTACCCAGTCAGTATGCTTTATACTCTCCCGTGGTTGACTTTGTAAGACACTGACTTCTCTACTCCATTGGAGCAGTGAAAGCATAACCTAAAGCTCAGCAATCTGGTGAGAACTCTGCTTTTTTGATAACCTTAAACATGCATTGATATCCTAAATAGCAGGAAATCTGAGTGGTGATAATGTTTTCCGCCTGAATTTTTCCGAAACCGTAACAAAACACTGGTGTGGTGCTGTAATTAAGGAAATATCAAGGCAAAATGAGCACAACATGAGAATACATCTAATAGAAAATTTCAAAATGGATTACCGTAATCATAATGTCCCTTATCTACGGTGTATAACCTGTTTTTGGCTTTTAATTTTTAAAATGGACAAATTAAGAAGAAAAATTACTAAATGATATATAAAAAAGTGCCTGCTTATCATACAATTGCAGTCGGTCTGAGAAATTAAGATATAAAAAGCAAAAACTGGATAAGGTGGAGTGGGCACTGCAGCATTTTAATTGAACACATCTAGATTTTTTTTCTTTCTAAAGTAGAATTCAATTAATGGTTAATTCAATCTGCCAGGGCTCCTAGAAGGTGATGCAAATATTAACGCTTATATCCAAGGTGCTGTGGGACCCACATCCCAATATAAAGCAGCACATCAGCACTTCGAGAATTAGCAGTTGTGCTGGAGGTACTGAAGTGTGCACGCTGAGGCATAAATCATTCGACTGGAAGCGACATTTATACAAATGGGAGAACAAACTGTTTTCATTTAAAAAGTTAACACATTTTAAGGCAAAGTACAAGGGACTGATTGCTAAGCTAACTGCAGTGGTCAGAGGCCGTGTGGGTAGTGGCCGAGAGCTCCGGCGGCTCCGTAGGCAAAGATAACTCACATGAGACTGATACATTAGAGCCGGATTTCGTAAATTGATGCAAATAAGGAACAGAGCTACTTTAATCATAAAAGGAATATACTGTATGCCACTGTGTGCAGATTAAAGGGACAATACGGCCCATTTGTGAGCAGAGAGCACTTTTGCTTCTTTTCTACAGATGTTCAAAAGAACTATAGCTAG
Organism: Oophaga sylvatica; assembly: GCA_033576555.1. Classification (NCBI taxonomy): domain Eukaryota; kingdom Metazoa; phylum Chordata; class Amphibia; order Anura; family Dendrobatidae; genus Oophaga; species Oophaga sylvatica. The sequence continues at coordinate 47,804,817 of JARQOD010000007.1, read as the reverse complement.
ATCTTCTTATACATTGTAAAACTTTCTACTTTTGACTTAATTATATTATGAAATACAGAAAACAACTGCTTTGAAGAGGATGTAGAGCTTAATACAATACTACTTAATGGCCAAGTTTCCGAGGATACATTTCCATTAGTGTTGAGCGATATTGCTCGATATCTAAAAATATCGTATCGAAATTGTATCGCCGATAGCACTAAATATCGTCGATATCTGATTCCGATTGCGGAAGTCCAATGTAAGTCTATGGGAACAAAATATCGAAACAAAAAAAACCCTTTCTTACGTTGTAAACACAAAATATACACACATAGATACATATATATATATATATATATATATATATATATATATATACATGTCATTGTGACATATATACATATATTTATAGTTTATACACTTCTACATAGTAAAATAGACTCTGATTCAATTGCCGGGTAAAGCCGTGACATACCCCATAGAAGTCGACGGGCTCGGTGCCGAGTACCCCCAAAACCTCTGGCTCTGTGCGACTCAACTTGGGCGTCACGAACAGGATTCTGTAGCTCGCTATAAGCGAGTCCTGTGTGCCTGAATTGAACTGGTTTTGTGCTTGAGAATTGCTAAAATCATCAGAGAATGTATTTGCCATTTTTCCGCCATATCTGCGTCACGACGAGGCACTGGTGAAGAAGAAGGGCGTGCTCTTCATGGGTGTACTGTACACTCACTCAGTGACGCGAAAACGATGGCTCTAAATGGTACTGCAATGTAAGATCGTGCCCCACAGCTCTTCAGTTCCGCCTCCTCATCCTCCTCAGTGTGTGGAAACTAACACGAAGGTCCCGCCTCCCTACAAAAGAGGGGCCCTCTCCAGATGCTAATGATGACACATGTGACTTGGCAGAGATGGCTAATGGACACGAGCAGAAGTGTGAAGGGATGGAGCAGTCAGAGCTCTCCCCCCACGGAAGTGACCCGATCGCCACGGAACCACCGTTGGGCACCCGGCCTGGAAACCCTCCTACGCTGCAAGAAGCGGCGGATACCCTAAGAGGCCTGGCCCGGCACCGGGAGGAGGTCGCCAGGATGGAAGCGAGCTGGCGTGCACTAAAACTAAACTTGGAGCGGCGCCAATCCCTCTTACCTGAATTGTCTGTACCGGAAGGTGAGGCACCCGTTCTAGTAGAGGAGTCCTTGCAATGTGATCCGGTTGACGTTGTCGCAGTGGAGGCACCCGTTCCTGCAAAAACCGCAGCACCGTCAGCACCCCAGATCCCGCTGTCTGCCCTCGTCGCTGAGACAGAAGAAGCGACACCCGTCCTCATGGAGGAGGCCGCGCAGGCACCAGAGCACTATCTGCCTGTACCCGAGCCCCGACTGTCATCTGATTTAGAGCCGTCTGCTTCCTCCGCAGGGGAGCGCCGCCAGGACTGGGGGGCGACAGGAGAGCTGCCGCAAACCGGACACTGTAAGCTGCAGTGGAGTGGATGGAGACATGGAGCAGCTGGTGGAGGAGAATTTCAACCGGCGTCAGGAGGAAGAGTGGAGACGTTGGGAGCGGGAAGCAGAGCGACAAAGGGAGCAGCGAGAATCCCAAAAACTTCGGCAACGTAACCTGGAGAAGGACCGGGCAGATAAGGACCGGATGAGAAAGGATAAAGGAACCCTGTGTGAGCCGCGGCGTAAGGGTGCAGTACGGAGCTTTAAATTGAAAGGTGGTTGGGGCTTCATCAAGGAGCCTGGACTTTATTTAGAAGTCTTTGTGAACCGGCGGGACGTGGAGGCTCACCTCCCAGAAGGACACCCGGGAGGGACCTGTTGCCAGGAGACTTGGTGACTTACACCCGACACTGGGGTTACAATGGATGGTACGCCCTAAATGTTACCAGGTGCGACCCCTACTCCCCAGTGTGTCAGGAACCTGTGAGACCCTCGGAGCCTTCAGCCTCCCACATCCAGGCCTCTGCAAAAGTGCCCACCCCACGCCGTAAATCTCCCAAGCCTCCCTCAGTGGTCTCCTCAGCAGCCCCAGCTATGACATGATAAGTATAGCTGGCCCGTACCCGGCGCCTGTTAGGCCCCCTGGGGTTCGTTCAGTCCGGGACATAGGGTTCCAGACCCGGAGGGAGATGAAAGAGGTGGCCACACAGACCCAGATAGCGGGTCACGACTTGACTGTACAGGCCACACGACGTCATCAGGTCCTGGTGGTCCTTGGTGCCTCGGATGTTTGGCAAGCATCAGAAGAGTACCAGGTGGTACCTGGAACACCCCTGCCAAAGAAGTATAAATAACCCGGACAGGGTCCCTGTATGTAAATAGTTAAATTGTTGATAAATAGTTAAATTGTTTATGTACCCGACGGGTGAATGTTTATAAAAAAGTTTTTTAATTTAATAAAAAAAACAAAACACAGTTTTCATTACTTTTATTACAGTCTCATCCTGCGACGCCATCGATCTCCTGTAAAAAAATGAAAAAAAAAAAAAGTATACCACCTGACCGACGCAGTCCATAGTAACGAGTGTCCCACGACGATCCAGCTCTGCTACATCAGAATCCCGGCGCAGCACAGCTGATTACCTGCTTCCCCGGCGGTGACGTCATCGGGCTGGTTTACGGCCGGGATTACCCTGCAGTCACTGCAGTTATCGCGAAAAACTGCATGTGACCGCCAGGGAGAAGATAATGGCGGCCATCAAGCAGTCCAGGACGTGACCGCCGGAGATCTTCTGCCAGGTAAGTGCCGCTGACTCCTGACAGACCCGACCGACGGACACTCACAGTGACAGTGACAAATCCGATTCCGGTATTCGATAAGACGAAAATATCGAAACGAATTATCGAAAGGCCGATAGAGCTAATATCGGCCGATAGCCGATATTTGCATTATCGTATCGCTCAACACTAATTTTCCATGCATACATTCCATACAGACAGAACCACCTTTATGCTATCCATATTTTTCATGGCTAAAATACTTCCCATTATAGCCTATGTGGCTGCTCACATATTCATGGTTTTTAGCGCATAGTGGGTCTGCTAAAAAATCACAGCGACACGTCCAATTTTGATCCTAGTCATGGATCAAAATCATCCATACAACTCTATGGGGCCGGGCAAAATCAGTAACAGATGTCATCCGTGTGCAGTCTGTATGTTGTCCGTTTTTAATTTAGCCACGAGTAGGAGTCGTTTGTAATTTAATTATTTTTTCATATGGGAAAATCACTGATGAAACACTGATGGTAAAAACTGACCCACTGACTAAACACTAATGAAACTCGGATCAAAAAAAAACTAATGAAAATCAGACAATTTTTTTTTTTTGCCTACCCGAAAAATCAACGACATCTAAATGAAGCCTTAAAGCGGTATTCACATGTCCAGGATCCTATCCTGATTGAAGTAGGTGTAATATTTATAATTTTAGCAAATACCTCCATTTAGAATTGTAGCATAGTTCTTCAGATTCACTATGTTGCTTACCTCATGAAAGGCATTGCTGTAGCTTAGGTGTCCTTGGTTACGACCACTCATACAGTGACAGTTAGTTAGACAGCTCTTAATGGTCATAACCATGGATACCGAAGCTAATGCAATGCCTGCACATGAGATAAGCGACATAGTGAATCAGAAGAACTATACTACATTTCTAATTGGAGGTATTTGCTAACATTACTAATATTACACATACTAGATATTGAGATAGGATATTGGAGATGGGAATACCCCTTTAAGCTTGCTACTTTATGAGGCCAATTTAAGATGGTTCTAATTTGGTCACCTTTTAGGGTATGTGCAGATGATCAGGAATTGGCAGCGCTTTGGACGCAGTAGACATGCGTTGCGTACAAAGAACTGCCAATTCCTGATCATCTGCACATACCTTAAAAGGTGGCCAAATTAGAGCCATCTTAGATGCAGCTTTAAAAATTTAGCAGCGATTAATCATTATTTTCAAGGAAATTTACAAAACTAAGTTTTTTTAAAGACCTATTCAGTTTTGAAGTGACTTAGGGGAGCTACATACACTGCTCAAAAAAATAAAGGGAACACTCAAATAACACATCCTAGATCTGAATGAATGAAATATTTTCATTGAATATTTTGTTCTGTACAAAGTTGAATGTGCTGACTACAAAATCACACAAAAAATCATCAATGGAAATCAAATTTATTAACCAATGGAGGCCTGGACTTGGAGTCACACCCAAAATGAAAGTGGAATGTACTGTCTTTAAAACAAGTCAAAATGATGCTCAGTAGACAGTACATGTGGCCTCCATGTGCTTGCATGACCATCCTACTGTACAACGCCTGGGCATGCTCCTGATGAGGCGGCGGATGGTCTCCTGAGGGATCTCCTCCCAGACCTAGACTGAAGCATCCGCAAACTCCTGGACAGTCTGTGGTGCAGAAAGAGGGCTTTTCCAGTGTGAGACATGTAATGACTGACAGTCTGCTCTCCATGATCTACATGTCTCAAACTGTAAAACCTTCATGAAAACCATACTAGAACACATTCATCAAAGTGAGAAAATAATTGTCAAAATATGCGTGGCCAAAAAGTATCATATGTCTCAAACTGGTAACGCCCCCTTTCATTTAAAGTAGGCCCTGAAGGCAGATTCTCAGGGAGATCTATATTCGGCCTGTGGCTCTTTACAGCTCATTTACATATAAGAAATGTGTGAATTTCTCTGGAATAAATGTGCTTTCCCATTGCGTTGTATGTCCCCTTTGGGGCATATGTCCAAAATCCTACTCAAAACAGGGCCCAGACGCATGCGCTGCAACCAGACTGAAATGGTGACATCAGAGGGAACGTGCGCTCTGCCTTGCTCTTTTTTCGGGAGTGTACTCAGTCTACTACATCTGAGTGTCCGCCTCCTGTAGGTGTACACTCCCGAAAAAAGGTCACGGCAGAATGCACGTTCGCTCTAACATCACCATTACAATCTATAACCCCATTGGTGCATGCGTCTGGACCCTGTTTTGCGGGGGATTTTGGACATATGCTATGACCGGGACACAGACCGCAATGTGAAAGCACCCTAAGACATCAGATTACAGATATGAAGGTACCTTTTTATTCAACTTTCTATGACCAACATGCCCATATAGATGGCTTGGGAGGATTGAACTTACTGATAGATTAATTTAAGGGGTTACAACTATGAATCTTTATTCCATTTCAATAAAATCCACATTGTAACACCTACGCAGGAACACATGATTTACCCATTGACTACATGTCGAAAACATATTCAGTGATTATTGGAACATTCCATTTATTTTAAACTTTAAAAAAAATTTAAGATTAGAGATCTACAATATTTTGAGAAAAATGATCACATAAAATTATGATATAATGGCCTCATCGCTAAAGTATATCATGCTCTTCTGTGGCCTATTTTAGAGATAGGGTTTCTCTTTGTGAAGATTTGTTTCTAACAAGGTTTGAACTGCGGCATATTGATAAAAATGGATTCTCATGATACAGGGTCAAACCCTTTCATTATAAGTTGTAAGATTCAACTATCATTATATCACACAGCATGGGTACGCCTTTGTCTAAGCCAACTTAAAAAAAACTGGAATTGGTTGTTTGAGGATGAATTGGTTATAAAAGTGTTAACTATCGCATCAATTTTTAAGATTTTCTAGCAATTCCATGCTTCAACTGCAAGTGGGCTGGTGATGTTAGAGTAGGTTGCCTGGTAATAGTTCTACATCAAGAAGTAAATAAATGAGCTAGAACTCCCCACTCAATCATAATTACATCCACACTAATGCAAGACATCTCCGCTGTAGACGCTTCATGCAAAGCAGTTGAGACCTTTCGCCGACTCGCATGCATAAGAAAAAAAGAGGCATCCTGCCATTTAATTCCTTCCAATGTCACCTTTCACCAGACACAAAAAATCCTCGAAAAGAATAAATTCTTAAATATTCTTACTAGTATAATCCAAAAAGTCAACAGATTGCGGTTCTTGGCAGTCGCGTCATGTATTCAATATTCGCATTTGGATTTTGTCTGTTAGAAGAGCTTCTTTCTGCCCTTAAATTAGTAATACAGGGAAGAGGATTGTAGTTGTGATATTGTGTGATGCAGAAGGCGCCACAAAGAAAGCTGCAGATTTCACTGCGACTTAGCTGTAATGCTACACTAAAGCTTATGAGCTTTATAGTAACCGCCGAGCCAGTGACAGAACCACTTATAGTGTATAATGTAGAGAACACAACACATGCTCAACATTCACGTTCCATTCTAAGCTCGCTTTTTTAGGTTGAGGTTTTCCATTTTACTTGCCATAATAAGTAGTACAGTATCGTTATTCAATGGGTGGGATACTCTCGTTTAATGTGTACGGCGTAGATGTCAATGATTGGAACACCGCTCTTATTTGTACACATTTACAATATGAGTAGAAAAGGTGCAGTGGTTTGAATCTGGTGTCTTCTAGAACAAAATCAAGGTCCAAAACCACTGATAATATCAGGTAAAGGAATAATAATTTGAAGGGACTCTGTAATACTACTCTTGGTGCTATTATGTCTAGTGGTTTCTATAATGAGTTAAGAAAACTAATTACTGTGATTGGAAAGCCGGTAGAAACTATCAGGCCAAAACTAAGGTCAGTATCCCAATAGTCCATATATGTGACCTACCCTATTTGACAAACCAGACACAACTTTGTCTGTTTTAGCCAAAGAGCGCCCATAATGTTCACTGTTTATCTGATGAGGTGTTTGTGAACGATTTCTAACTGTGCAACTGATAAGACAGGATCGACATTTATATAGTGCCTTTGGCACGACTATTTCCCTATTTGCATTGTCATAGTTGTTAAGGTTTTCTTTTGGATTACTTTTTGGTCATGTATACCTATTTGTTGTTATTTAACTATTCACAGTGGTGCAACCTTTTTGCAGGGTCAAATAGAGTCACTAAGGATGAGCCACATCGTTCCTTTGGGTGCCAACCTCCGCGGTAAGGTAATGTTAGCATTAGGCAGAAATTATGGCGAGTATCCCTATTGCTCATTTCTGTGACCTACCTCTGCTTGACAAAAAGCCCCCCTTTGAATATTGATCAATTAAAGTTGTATATAGTAGGTGGGTCTTTCGTAGTGTTTTTTATTTGCTTGGGACCCGATTAGGTATCTGATTTATGTGCTTTTTTTATTATAACCAATCCATTATTTTTTGTTTTGTTTCATTCCCCTTTTCTTTGATCGTCCACATATCACATTTATCCCACATTGGGCCGGTCTCTTTTTGCCCTTATTTACACTTGTCCTCCCATTTCCACTCATTTTCCCTCTCCCGTTTTCAATTATTCGTCATACACACCTCTCTGGTTCAAATTCTCTCCATACAGAGGCATCTGTTATTTAATTCTGTCCCGACAGACACACCAAAGATGGCCACGCCCTCCGGAGCTATAACATCATGGACGCCACTTTGTGTGCATGCCCGATGCATCGTATGCCTTGGTATCCAGCACCAGCTATCAATGACGTGTCATGCGCATGTTACTGACGTCAGAGGGTTTTTCTTATACCCCGCATGCGTGTGACACGGTGATGGCGATGGGCGGCTCTACCGCAATTGCGCGATCACCGGACATGCGCCACGTAATGGCCGCACCTGTTGATTCCATATTTATAAACTCCATCTGGCAAGCACATCACAAACACCTCTACTTGAAAAATCAATAGCGAAACGCGCTTTGGGGCTGCGTGGGGCACTCCACTTTACTTCCTCATGGGTAAGTGTTAGATTGCTGTTATGTGACATGGTCAATATATACCTCAGAGACACATGCTGGCACTCAGGCTGTGATACGCCTGTATGACTTGATCAGGATACTACTCCATGCATGCAATTCACGTCTCCATACTTATTGTTAGCACTTTATTTCCAGGCACATGCACTTTCTTTAATCAGGTTTACTGAGCTACATTTAGAACTGGGCACATTTAGAATTGACATTTATTGGGTGTCTCTTTTCCTATGACATTAACTATGATCATGGTCTGCCCCTCCTTTTGGTTGTTTCACCTTTCTGTTCTCATGACCTAAACAATATTTTGTACTTGATATTTTAATGATTATTTGTTAATAAAGCTCTTGTTTTTACTTCACCCTGTGTTTTATGGCTACTCCATTTTTCCCTCCCTGTTTAGAAATGTAGGATTAAAGTTTGAATTTGATGGCTCTGTGTCTTCTTTTCAACTTTTTCACCTAAATTACATTCAATACCTAATGCCTAATTAAAACTTCACAAAAAGTAGATGCAGTACTGAAAATGATTGGTCGCATCTGACAAGTAATGTATGCACTGGAGCAACAAGTCACATTAATATATGGCCAATCCAAACCTATTCTACATTCTACTAGTTCCAGAAACTCATCTTTAAAGCATATCATTAAAACAAACGACATGACATATACAGTAGCTGTGAATTTTATTAAAGACTCATTCTCACATTTTACTAATATATAAGGTAATTAATACAGTGATATATTACTTAACATCAGATTTATTGATGATCCTGTGTCACTTTGCTTGTAATTCAATTTGCAATCAGAAGCATGTGGACAAGTTTCTAAAATGTTCTTTCATTTCCAAGTGCCAGGTGGGGCTGGTGGTCACTCTACATATTAAAGATGCCTATTTTTTTTTTCTCAAAGAGCCAGGGATCTTTGGGTCAGACTGCCTGCCTGTGTGTAGGACAGTCCTATTCATTAGCCTCGCGCTAGTAAGTACATGTCAAACTGCGATACCAATTAGATCAACTTCGGTGATGTTTTGGAGCTAATTAGCAGAAGATTACAGTCTTGTGTTAGGAAAAGATTTCCAACTCATGCTGTGCAAATTGTGATGTGCGTTGACAGATATTTTCCTTGTCCCTTCAGCATGCGCCCTTTCATAGTCGCAAAAAATGTTTTGTTTTAATATTTCATACTTTTTTTAGTGTATTTAGTTTTCATTTACTAGTAATATATAGTAATATGCTTATGATTAAGTCACAAATCTAAAGTTTCATTTACACTGTATTATCGGGAACGCACGTTTCGCAGTAAACTAAACAGGCTGACGATCACTTGACAAATGAGCAAAACACTCAATTGTCAGGAGAAACAATCTTTGGTTTACACGGAATATTATCATTCTCGGCAGCGCACTGAATTATATAAACAGGACTTATGCTGCTGAGAATGATAACAGCACACGCGCACTGAACAGTGTATTACTGATCGTTCACTGTGCATCTGAAGTGTGGTCTGCTTGTGTAAAGAAGCTATCAAACGACAGCTGACCAGTAAAACGTTCCGAGTTTCCTGGTAAATCATGCACTCTAAACAGGCTGATGATCACTTGACAAATGAGCGAAACAGTTGATCATCAGGTGAAACAATCTTAGGTCTACACAGAAGATTATTGTTCCTCGGCAGCACATCATGTTGTGTAAACAGGACTTGCACTGTTGAGAACAATAACAGTCCACGTGCACTGGACGATCTACTACTGATTGATCAGTACACATCAAAAGTGCGGTCTGCTTGTATAAAGTGGCTATAAAAAGACAGATGACCAGTAAATACTTACTGATTGGCAGTCATTTAACACCACAAAAGCTGATCATGTAGACGCCTTTCAGGGATTCCATACACATAAGGCCAACATTGGTCAAACCTGCCTATTTCGGTAAGACAAGCCTACCATCTAATGTACATGAGTTGTTTGTGGTTTCCCAACCAACTGTATGGGAAGAAGGATTGAGCAAGTTAGATTTTAAATTTGACTTACACCTACCTAAGGTGTATAGGAACCTTAAAAGGTCATTCTCATCTCAGCCTTGGTTGAAACAGGAAAAAACATGGCTCACACCACAGATATTGGAGCTATGGAAACAGCAGAGATTGGCTGAGCTACACGGTTTACTTCACTAACATACTGTAGAAATAAGTAGGAATTAAAGAAACAATGTGGCACTGCTGTTTTTCTATTTCTCGAGTTAAAGGGGTTTTAGCAAGAACAAAAGTACATTTTAATCAACAGATCTTGGAATAAAAATAATTTCCACAATTGGATGTGTTTAAATAAAATGTTCCTGTGCTGAGATAATCTTACAAATGTGTACCTGCTGTGTACTATGTAATGGCTGTGTCTTACCGTAAAGGAACATGGTCTGATCATACCACAGCTCCTGGGCAGGGGAGGAAGCAAAAGAGAGGATACAGACAGGACGGCATGGGATCACTGCTGATTCTTTCATTGAGGTAAAATATTGTTTAAAAAACAGGTAGGAAAATGTTTTATCTCACAAAAAGAATCAGCTGTGATCCTGTGTTGTCCTATCTGTATACTCTCTTGCTTCCAGGAGCTGTGGCATGATCAGACCATGTTCCTGCACTGTAAGACACAGCCCTTACACAGTACACAGCAGGGGCATATTTATAAGATTACATCAGCACAGGAACATTTTTTTAACAAATTCAATGTTGGAAATTGTAATTATTCCAAGATCTATTGCTTAAAATGTACTTTTGTTCATGGAAAAACCCCATTTAAGGAAACATAACAGATTGTCATGCAAGGCTTTTTTTTGCAACTTCTATTCAGTTCAATGGGAGTAATGAAAACAGCACAGCTCCACTCTTAGCTGTTCCATAGCTTTATCTCCTGTGGTTGGAGTCTAGAGTTATTTCCATCTCTGCCATAAAAGGTCCTTTAAGACAATAATCCTTTAAGAAAATAACATGCATTAAAACTCAGAATGACAGAATCAATGATCAGATTAGAAATACTTTATATGCAAGAAATTCCTATACTTTTAAAAAGATACATGTAAATATATTTATATAAAAAAGACAAAAGTAATCTAGGAGTAATATAATACTATTTATGTTTTTTTTTATATATAAAAGTATTTTCTTGGGCCAATCACAATGTATATTTTGCTGTCCATCATTTTAAAAAATACACGTGGCAGATGTACAGAAGGTGAGAGTACCTTGAAGCAGTTTATTTGGTTAGGGGAACTTGATTTAGGAATATTGTGAAGTCTAGGTGAAAATACGCTCTGCAATGCACAGTCATGAAAGACATTAAATATATTGTAGTTGTTAAAAAAATACAACTAGTAAACAGAAAACGAGGGCATCCAGAATTTCGTTGAACCATTTCCAAAATGTGGTATTTTTTGTTATCATTAGCTTTAACTTTAAGAGTTTGCGATAAGCTAAGAGCTTAACTGATGCAAAGCTTGCCACCATGGAGCATATAGTCAAACTAACATTATAACCAAATCCCTTTGCCTCGGGGAACCATAATTACATTTGACACTTCAGGTCCTTGAAAGATTTCTGTGCTTTATGGTTTTAATTTGTAGTTTTGATTAACAAATCAGATTTTCTCTGCACTGGGAAAGTGACTGAGCGGAAATAATCACTACAATTAAAGAGGTTGTCCACTACTTTTTCATTGATGAGCTATCCTTAAAATAGGTCAATTTCTGATCAGCCGGGGTCCGACACCAGGCACCCCCGCAGATCAGCTGTAATTGGTGACGTGTCGGTGTTTATATTGGCTGACGCATTTCGGAGTCAATCCAACTCTTTCCTCCAAAATGCGTCATGCAATAAAAACTCTTCATCTAGCTGACTTTGGACATCCTTCATCCACTGACAGTGCCTGGAATATTCCGCAAGTTTTTTCTGATTCACATATGTATTTTTCACAAACTGACTTAAAATAAGGAGATTGTCATCAGGACAACCCTTTCAAATGAGTCCATATAATACGGAAAAGCTATTAGTTCAATCTACTTACTGGCCTCCCATATCGCCTCATTACATCAGGTGCATGATATTTGCAAGTGCGGCACAATCCTTTTCAATAAACCCTTTCATCTATTCAGAAACTAAATACATCATTACTAGTGATGAGCGAGAAGCATTGTTGCTCGGGTCTCCCCGAGCATGCTTGAGTGATCTCCGAGTATTTGGGTGTGCTCGGAGATTTCGTTTTCGTCTTCTCAGCTGCATGGTTTGCGACTTGTATACAGGCTTGATGCATGTGGGAATTCCCTAACAAACAGGCATTCCACACATGTATTCAAGCTGTCTAGCAGTCGCAAATCATACAGCTGAGGCGAGGAAAACTAAATCTCCGAGCATGCCAAAATACTCGGAGATCACCCGAGCCTGCTTGGGGAGACCCGATCAACGAGCATACTCGCTCATCACTAAGATTCATTAAAAGTAGCTAGTGCCTCAGACATGTTGATGGAGCAGAGAAACATGTAAGCCCTCGGAACACCTGACTGCACCTGCTTATTCTCTTGTTTGGGACCTCAGTGAGTAGTTTATTGGATTCAGCAGCATTGCTTTCCTGAGTAATCTTACAGGTGTCTTACAAATGTTTATTCACTTTCAGAATGAGAATCCAGCAGAAATCCTTAATTTAGCCGAGCTTATTTTAAGGCATTTAATTACAAGTAGCAAGTAAAATAATTTGTTAAGTGTGTATATCTTTCATCTGTCTGTTATAAATTAGGTATTGTAAACTGATGTGTCAAGTCATTTTATAAAATATCAAACTTAGGGCCATTGTAAAATACCAAAACTACAATTATCTCACATTAATGGCATCAGAAGCTAAGGATCCAATTAAGTGCCGCTGAACCAAGTGAAGACGAGCAATAAGCTCCTATAACTCAAACATGAAAGCCATTATATAAAGCACTTGTTCTGTTTGATTATGAAGAATTCTGAGCCTTTCATAAAAACATTGAAACTAGAATTGATACCGGGGATGATAAGAAAATGAGTAATTACTTTAGTCAATAATTAATTCCTCCAAAATAGATACATTTGTATAAAAGAAAAAAAAGTCCAGTTGTGGATGAAGACCAGCCTCACATCCAGCTCAACAACCAAGAAACAGATAAGACTATTGGTTAAATATGAAAATCCTTCAAAGAGTACATTCTCCTTCCTTTTAGCATTTTATAGGGATCTCTGCTTTCAGATTCCCATCAACTGCTAACATTAAGCAGCAGAAGCTTTAAAGGGGTGGTCTGATGCCCATAGAGCTCTTTATAAATACATACCTTTATGCCTTAACCACTTTTGTAATTAGCTTTATTATTAAACTCTCTACACTTTTTCCTATCCTGTTATTTACTATATGTGGTTTTTACTTTCTATTGTTTCATTCGAAAGTTGTCCCAAATGGGAAGTTACTGGAGGCTGGGGCTGCACTCGCTTCTCTGCAACATCTATCTGTCACGCTGTCTCTGTATACAGGAGAACCGGGGTCTATGCTGACCCTTAAGGTACTGCCACACTAAGCTATCCCGCTAGCGATCTCGTTAGCGTTGCATACTAATGAGATCGCTAGCGGGATTGTTTCTATATCGCTAAATGCAGTCACATTTAGCGATATAGTTAACGACGCTATCGCCGTTAGCGATCTTCTTAACGACTTTAGCGGTACAAAAGTACCGCTAAATCGCTAAGAAAAGGTGCCACACAGAGATTAGATACTTACCCAGCGGGAGTGCCGACGAGAAAATAGGGTCCGGAACGATTCCAGCGACGAGCGAGATCACAGCAGGAAGCTCGTCGCTGGAAGCTGCCGCACTGAACAATATCGCTAACGGGATCGCTAAATAGTGACGTTTTTTAGCGATCCCGTTAGCGATATTGTTTAGTGTGGCATACCCTTAAGCTGGGGCCTGACTAATCCCTCTACCTGGAGGTACTGTTGATGGTACAGAGGTCCAGGCCGCCAGCGTAACCCTATCTCCTGTGAATCCCTAACCACTGTAATCCAGTCCTGAGAAGGACCCTGATTACCACCACAGGGATAAGGAAGGTATCTGCCTTCACACACAGTATAAGACAAACTAGACAGTACAAGGGGTAAATTAAAGAACACCTTGCATACAAAACTACCAATACAGAGGGAACACAAAAGGGTAGGGAGATAACTAATAAAGCGAGAAGAGGAGAAAACCACAACAGGTATTCTTAGCTTAGACTTCTCAATACGATCCGCTCTGCTGGTCTGCATGAATGCTTTCACCGACACTTCCCCGCAGACAGGCAGGTATTTAAAGGAAACCAATTAACAAAACATTAATTGCAGCTGAGCGAGGCTGGTCAGTCCAGCACAGAGAGAGAAAGAATTAACTCCCTCAGTGCCGAAAAACACCCAGCACCAGAAACTCAGCTGTGCGAAGTCAGGGTGTGCAATCGCGACGATCTTCGCAGCGACACACCCGTGACACTATCACCCCTTCTGAAACAGGATGTCATCAGGGGCAGCACTGCGATCACTTATCACAGATTCTGTCACCGTCATCCTCTGCTGACATCCTGGTTCAGTAGAGGTGATCGTGAAGTGACTGACCAAATCTTCAGTTGTCTTTTTTATTGCGGTAATTCAACACTGCAGTTAATTTTGTCATGCCACCTTTTATACATACAAACATAAATATGTTCCATATGAGCCAAGTTCACAAAATATAATATGTATTAAGCTATTTGACATTTGCCATGTTTAGAAACTATAAGTACACTGTGTCATGATCCTGTGTTTGAACCCTTGACCCCCTTGTCAGACAAACCTCCCAGAAAGGAGCAAACACGAAACGCGCGTTGGGGCTCAGGACTGCACCTCAGGTCATATATCTATCTACATTTACCTTTAATTTATGACATATTTTCATGCATCTCTCCATGGGTATACCAGGATATTCAGTGCTCTTCATGTTTTGCTGCTACTGACACTTATGCACTTTTTTGGTAGACTGTACTTACAGCTAATTTGACACACATCAGTGGGCCATGTACTTAATCAAACACTATGCCATATATATGACCCACCCTTGTTAAACCATGCATTGAGCAATTTATTTATCAATGTCAACTAAAGTCACGTTGATGCTGAATTATGCACTAAGCACCTTTGCATTGTATACCAGTTGAAAGTTACTTTAATATGCAACTGACCATCCGAAGAGATATATCTTTTATGTGGTGTTTCTTTAAATACTAGCATCTATGTACTCTGTATTTGTTAAGACTAAGCCTGTGTGGTATACACCTAGCAATGTATGAAACTTACTAAGCTTTGATCCACAAAAGGAATTGATATAAGAAATCCTCTGAAATAGGATTTATACACACCTGTTGTGTGCAGTATATTTTGTATCTGTACCTCCGTCATTAATTTAAAAAAAAAATTATATTGTGTACGGTTAATAAAGGAATAATTTTTCATTACTTGGCATCGACTTCCCTCTACTTGTAGGATAGTAGTGATCCTTAAAGGAGTTGTCTGGGCCAAATCAAAAAGTCTGCAGTCACTCGGAGCCAATTTCTGACCTGGAACCGGAGGTTATGTATACGTTATACATACTTCTGGCCAGAGCTCATCCAGTGGGTGCGGCCTCGCTTCATACAGTAGTATGGAGCGATGCCGCGCTCTCTAGTTGGCCACGACCACTGGATGGCTGTGCCTTTAGTCGGGGCGCGGCTCTGTCTGGGAGTATGTATAACACATATGTACCCTTCATGCCCGGCTCAGAAACACAGTGCACAGTGCGGGGGATTCATAATTGTGCGGTCACACAGAGTGACTGCAGGCTTATCGATTTGGACCAGACAACCCTTTAATGCATTAGAATGCAGTCAGAAAATGTTCTCTGGATTTGGTTAGCTTGATTGTATTAATTTTTCCTTATTTTACATTATACATTCTTCTACATCATATATACGTGAAACTTTTTTATATATACAGTTGTGCTCAAAAGTTTACATACCCCGGCAGAATTTTTTCTTTCCTAACCTTTTTTCAGAGAATATGAATGATAACACCAAAACTTTTCCTCCACTCATGGTTAGTGGTTGGGTGAAGCCATTTATTGTCAAACTACTGTGTTTTCTCTTTTTAAATCATAATGACAACCCAAAACAGCAAAATGACCCTGATCAAAAGTTTACATACCCTGGTGATTTTGGCCTGATAGCATGCACAGAAGTTGACACAAATGGGTTTGAATGGCTACTAAAGGTAACTGTCACGGGTGTGTCGCGGCGGAAATCGTCGCGATTGCACACCCTGACTTCGCACAGCTGAGTTTCTAGTGCTGGGTGTTTTTCGGTACTGAGGGAGTTAATTCTTTCTCGGTGATGGGCTGACCAGCCTCGCCCAGCTGCGATTGATGTTTTGTTAATTAGCTTCCTTCATATACCTGCTGGTCTGCTGGGGAAGTTGCCGGTGAAAGCATTCATTCAGACCAGCAGAGCGGATCGTTTCTGAGAAGACTTAAGCTAAGAGTGCCTGTTGTGGTTTTTCCTCTCCTCGCTTATTGTTTATCTCCTTAACCTTTTGTGTTCCTCTGTAGTGGAAGTGTTGTATGCAAGGCTGTGTTTTCTTTACCCCTTGTCTGTCTCGTTTGTCTTAGACTGTGTGTAAGCTGTGACCTGCCCATTCCCTGTGGTGGTAATCAGGGTCCTTCTCAGGACTAGATTACAGTGGTCAGGGATCTACAGGAGACAGGGTTACGCTGGCGGCCTGGACCTCTGTACCATTAACAGTACCTCCAGGTAGAGGGACTAGTCAGGACCCCAGTTCAGGGTCAGCATAGACCCCGGTCCACCTCTATCCAGAGACAGCGTGACACGTACACAGTATTGACCCACAATACATAGGATATTATGTCAGGTAAGACATTGCTGGCAGATACTATGTATACATGTTGATTTTCTCTATTATATGAAATTTAGAATGATGTCACATTAGATATAGGTTGCTATCATTGAATATATCTGTTATACGTCGTGACATTTTCACCGGCCCCTCTAAAGATTCTCCCCAGCCACCATGGATCCAGTAGCCCATTTAGCTCAGCAGTTGCAGAGTTTGTCCATGGAGCTGACGGACGTTAAATCCAAGGTTTTGTACCCCCGGGAGCAAACCAGATCTGAACCTAAAGTAGCTCTCCCGGACAGGTTCACTGGTGGGCGGGACAAGTTTTTTACTTTCCGGGAAGCATGTAAATTGTATTTTCGGCTGTGGCCGCAGTCGTCGGGGAGTGAGGATCAGAGGGTGGGAATTGTCATCTCGCTCTTACAAGGGGACCCTCAATCCTGGGCGTTCTCTCTCCCCCCAGGCTCCCCGGCTCTCCAGTCAGTGGACCGATTTTTTACAGCCCTGGGTCTGGTATATGATGACCCGGATCGGGTCTCCCTTGCTGAAATGAAGTTACGTAGGATACAGCAGGGAGATCGTCCGGCGGAGGAATTTTCTTCAGAGTTCCGTAGGTGGGCCACGGATACTCAGTGGAATGACCCGGCTCTTAAGAGCCAGTTTTGTCAAGGTTTATCTGACAAATTAAAAGATGTGTTGGCTCAGTATGATTCTCCCCCGTCACTGGAGGCCGCTATGGCTCTTGCTATTCGCATTGATAGACGGCTTCGGGAGAGGTGTGGGGTAACTCCGCCCCCTGTGATGACTCCACCTCCTTCTAAAGTCCCTAATATTGAGGTTCCCCTGGTTTGTTCCGAGGAACCTATGCAGTTGGGAGGGACATCATTCCGAGGGAGGGGATCGGCGGTGCGCCGCAAAACAAGAAGGTGTTTCTTCTGCGGGAGAAAGGGACATTTTATTGAGGGGTGTCCATCCCGTACTGTACTGAGCAAGAAGTCGCCGGAAAACTATTAATCCCAGGTTGTGTGGTGGACGACAATCTGGGAGTATGTATTTCGTCCCCAAGTCCGTCTCAGTTTCTCGTACCAGCGGAGGTGGTGGTAGGTACGAGAACTGAGAGGATTTCTGTTCTTCTGGATAGTGGGGCCGCGGCTAATCTGGTGGACGCTCGGTTTGCCTAGGTGCAAGGTATGCAACTGAGTGTATTGGCCAAACCTATCCCTATATTCTCTATTGACGCCAGGCCTCTCGGTCAAGGTAGCTTTGTGCAAGCCGAGCATAACATAGACCTTCGAGTGGGGGCAATACATAAAGAACTATTGTCTTGTTATGTGTTGGAGGGCCTTCCCACTCCTATTGTGTTGGGACTTCCTTGGTTAACTAAACATAACCCGGTTATTAATTGGCAATCCAGAGAGATAAGCCAGTGGGGTGAATTTTGCAATAGTAACTGCATGAACACGGTCATCGGTACGGTCGTGCCTAGAACCTTACCTCCTTTTCTGGAGGACTTTGAGGATGTGTTTTCAGAGGAAGGGTGTCAAGAATTACCTCCTCATCGCGCATATGACTGTGCTATAAAATTGCTTCCTGATGCTAAGTTACCAAAATCTAGGTTATATAACCTTTCTGGTCCTGAGAGGCAAGCTATGAAGGATTACATTTCGGAAAGTCTGGCCAAGGGGCATATTAGACCTTCATCTTCCCCAGTGGCCGCGGGGTTCTTCTTTGTGAAGAAAAAAGATGGAGGCCTACGCCCTTGCCTGGATTTCCGTGAGCTTAATCGGATTACGGTCCGAGATCCGTATCCGCTCCCACTTATTCCTGATCTCTTCAATCAGATTGTGGGCGCCAAATGGTTCTCTAAGTTGGATCTCAGGGGGGCGTATAATCTGATTAGGATAAAGGAGGGGGATGAGTGGAAGACGGCGTTTAACACTCCGGAGGGACATTATGAGAACCTTGTCATGCCTTTCGGTCTGACTACTGCCCCGGCGGTGTTTCAACATTTTGTTAATGACATCTTTCGCCACCTAGTGGGACAGTTTGTTGTCATTTATCTAGATGACATCTTAATTTACTCGCCGGATCTTGTGTCTCATCAGGAGCATGTGAGACAAGTGTTGCAGATCTTGCGAGATAATAAACTGTACGCCAAATGGGAGAAGTGTGTATTCGCCGTACAAGAACTTCAGTTTTTAGGATTCCTGGTGTCAGCCTCCGGTTTCCGTATGGACCCTGGGAAAGTGAAGGCTGTGCTTGAATGGGATCGGCCAGAGGATCTTAAAGCACTGCAGCGTTTCCTGGGGTTTGCTAACTACTACCGGAAATTTATTCGTAATTTCTCATCCGTTGTCAAACCTCTCACTGACATGACAAAAAAAGGGACGGATTTTTCTAGGTGGTCTGACAAAGCTTGTCAAGCATTTTCCTCCTTGAAAAAATGTTTTGCTTCAGCTCCCATACTCATCCAACCTGATGCATCACAACCGTTCATTGTGGAGGTAGACGCATCTGACGTAGGAGTGGGTGCGGTATTATCTCAAGGTCCGTCCCCTGGTAAATGGCATCCGTGCGTTTTCTTCTCTAAAAAATTGTCGTCCGCCGAGAGGAATTATGATGTCGGCAATAGGGAACTCTTGGCCATTAAGTTGGCTTTTGAAGAGTGGCGTCACTTTTTGGAGGGGGCAGTCCACCCGGTCACCGTCATTACTGATCACAAGAACCTGCTGTATTTAGAGTCTGCAAAACGTCTGAATTGCAGACAAGCTAGATGGTCGTTGTTTTTTACCAGGTTTAATTTTGTCGTCACATATCGTCCTGGGTCAAAAAATGTAAAGGCTGAAGCCTTATCTCGTAGTTTCCCGGGGGCCGGGAAGACGGATGACCCGGTTCCTATTCTTCAGGAGGGAGTTGTGGTGTCGGCTGTATGCTCTGAGCTTGAGGAGGAGGTATTGGAGGCTCAGGGGGACGCCCCTGTAGGACCTCCAGGGAAACTGTTTGTTCCAGATCAGTTAAGACAAAAGGTTATCGAGGCACATCATAATTCTGCTTTGGCAGGACACCCAGGGAGTAAAGCAACTGTAGATCTCGTTTCTCACCGGTTTTGGTGGCCTAACTTAAATAAAGAGGTGGTAACTTTTGTCGCGTCCTGTGGGGTATGTGCGCGCTCTAAGACCCCACATACCCGTCCGTCTGGGGCCCTTTTACCGTTGAAAATCCCGGAGCGTCCATGGACCCATCTGTCTATGGACTTCATTACGGACCTTCCTCCTGTCTTCAGGTAAAACTGTCATACTAGTTGTAGTTGACATGTTCAGCAAAATGGCACATTTTATTGCTCTTCCTGCTCTTCCTAATGCTAAAACTCTGGCGCAGGTGTTCATTGGGGAGATTGTGAGACTTCACGGGTTGCCTTCCGATGTGGTGTCGGATCGGGGGTCTCAGTTTGTGTCCAAATTCTGGAAGGCATTTTGTTCTCGTCGGGGGATGCAGTTGTCATTTTCTTCGGCTTTTCATCCGCAGACCAATGGTCAGACAGAGCGTCTGAATCAGAGCTTAGAGACATATCTCCGGTGTTTTGTCTCAGAGAACCAAGAGGACTGGTCTTCTTTCTTGCCTCTGGCAGAGTTCGCTCTTAACAATAGGCGGAGCGAGTCCACTGGTAAGTCCCCGTTTTTTGGGGCATATGGTTTTCACCCCCAGTTTTGTACTTTCAATGGGGGGGGCTCTTCTGGGGTTCCTGAGGAGGAACGATTTTCGTCGTCACTTGCTTCAGTGTGGAGAGGAGTGCTTAATAATCTGAGCACTATGGGGAACCGATACAAACGTATGGCTGATAGGAGGAGAGTGTCTGGTCCGGACCTAAGTGTGAACGATCTGGTATGGTTGTCTACCAAGAATAAAAAACTTAAGGTTCCCTCCTGGAAACTGGGTCCCAGGTTCATCGGGCCATACAGGATCAGTTCAATAGTTAATCCGGTGGCTTTCCGTCTTGACCTCCCTCCTACATTTAAAATCCACAATGTGTTCCACAAATCGTTGCTTAAGAGGTACGTGGCACCAGTTATACCGTCACCTCTACCTCCTCCTCCAGTGGTGGTCAATGGTAATTTGGAGTTTCAGGTATCGAACATCATTGACTCACGTCTGAATCGCCGGTCCCTTCAGTACCTTGTTCATTGGAGGGGGTATGGTCCTGAGGAGAGGATGTGGGTTTCTGCGTCGGATATTAACGCAGACCGTTTGGTTCGGGCCTTCCACACTACTCACCCAGATAGACCAGGCCCTGAGGGTCCAGAGGCCCCTCTTAGAAGGGGGGGTACTGTCACGGGTGTGTCGCGGCGGAGATCGTCGCGATTGCACACCCTGACTTCGCACAGCTGAGTTTCTGGTGCTGGGTGTTTTTCAGTACTGAGGGAGTTAATTCTTTCTCGGTGCTGGGCTGACCAGCCTCGCCCAGCTGCGATTGATGTTTTGTTAATTAGCTTCCTTCATATACCTGCTGGTCTGCTGGGGAAGTTGCCGGTGAAAGCATTCATTCAGACCAGCAGAGCGGATCGTTTCTGAGAAGACTTAAGCTAAGAGTGCCTGTTGTGGTTTTTCATCTCCTCGCTTATTGTTTATCTCCTTAACCTTTTGTGTTCCTCTGTAGTGGAAGTGTTGTATGCAAGGCTGTGTTTTCTTTACCCCTTGTCTGTCTCGTTTGTCTTAGACTGTGTGTAAGCTGTGACCTGCCCATTCCCTGTGGTGGTAATCAGGGTCCTTCTCAGGACTAGATTACAGTGGTCAGGGATCTACAGGAGACAGGGTTACGCTGGCGGCCTGGACCTCTGTACCATTAACAGTACCTCCAGGTAGAGGGACTAGTCAGGACCCCAGTTCAGGGTCAGCATAGACCCCGGTCCACCTCTATCCAGAGACAGCGTGACACGTACACAGTATTGACCCACAATACATAGGATATTATGTCAGGTAAGACATTGCTGGCAGATACTATGTATACATGTTGATTTTCTCTATTATATGAAATTTAGAATGATGTAACATTAGATATAGGTTGCTATCATTGAATATATCTGTTATACGTCGTGACAGTAACATCCTCACCTGTGACCTGTTTGCTTGTAATCAGTGTGTGTGCATTAAAGCTGAGTGAGTTTCTGGGATCCAGACAGACTCTTGCATCTTTCATCCAGCCACTGACGTTTCTGGATTGTGAGTCATGGGGAAATCAAAAGAAGGTAGTTGAACTGTATAAAACAGGAAAGGGATACAAAAAGATATCCAAAGAATTGGTAATGCCAGTCAGAAGTGTTCAAACTGGGATTAACAAATGGAAAATCGGGGGCTTTGTAAAAACAAATCCATGGTCAGGTAGACCAACTAAAATTTCGTCCACAACTGACAGGAAAATTGTTCAGGATGCAAAGAAAAACCCACAAATAACATCAGCTTAAATACTGGACTCTCTGAAAACTAGCGGTTTGACTGTTTCAAGATGCACAAAAAGGAAGCGCTTGAAGAAAAATGGGCTGCATGGTCAAGTTGCCAGAAGAAAGCCATTACTGCGCAAATGCCACAGAGTATCTTGCCTACAATATGCAAAACAGCACAGAGACAAGCCTCAAAAGTTCTGGAACAAGGTAATTTGGAGTGATGAGACCAAAATTGAATTTTTTGGCCACAACCATAAACGTTACATTTGGAGAGAGGTCAACAAGGCCTATGATGATAGGAACATCATTCCTACTGTAAAGCATGGAGGAGGACCGCTGATGTTTTGGGGATGTGGGGACTACAAAGGCACAGGAAACTTGGTCAAAGTTGAAGGAAAGATTAATGCATCATGTTATCAGCAAATTCTGGAAGCAAATTTGCAATCATCAGCCCGGAAGCTGCGCATTTGACATACTTGGATGTTCTAACATGACAACAATTCAAAACACAAGGCCAAGTCGACCTGTCATTGGCTACAGCAGAACAAAGTGAAGGTTCTGGAGTGGCCATCTCAGTCTCCTGACCTCAATATCATTGAGCCACTCTGGGGAGATCTCAAGCGTGCAGCTCTTGCTAGACAGCCCGGGAATTTACAGGAACTGGAGGCTTTTGCCAAGAAGAGTGGGCAGCTTTGCCATCTGAGAAAATAAAGAACCTCATCCACAACTACCTCAAAAGACTTCAAGCTGTCATTGATGTTAGAGGGGGCAATACACGGTATTAAGAAATGGATTATGTAAACTTTTGATCAGGGTCATTTGGATGTTTTGGGTTGTCATTATGATTTAAAAAGAGAAAACACAGTAGTTTGACAATAAAGACTTCACCTAAACACTAACCATGAGTGGTTAAAAAGTTTTGGTGTTATTATTCATACTCTCTGAAAAAAGGCCAAGAAAGCAAAAATTCTGCCAGAGTATGTAAACTTTTCAGCACAACTATATATATATCAACATAAAGCATTGAGATGCTTTTAGTTTTTCAGTGAAATAAACTTGTTGAAGGGCACCCAATGGTTAATGTGACATAAGAAGCAATATGCATGTGAATAATGACATGTTCATGGTCCATCTTGTCGGCATCATGAACACCTGACTAGCAATTTATGACCTACTCACAGCTCTTGTGACATGACCAGAAATGCAGTAAGGAAGGGAATTCTATATCACAAAGTTGGATTTTGGTTTGTGTGCTAATATGGATTATGTGTGTGTAATCCTATTACAGAGAAGGGTGTTTAAAAAAGGATTTAACAGAGAGCAATAATACAGAGTTGTGTGCAGTACGATGGTTGTCTGGGAACCTGAGCAGTGCCGTCTTCACTGTGCACACAATCTATGGTATTATTCGACACTGCGGGAAATGGTAGAGTAGTTGACCCTCTCAAAAGAAAAAAATTGGCCATCTCAGTATAAGGAAACTTCTTTATTCTGTACGTGAATTCAGTTAGGCTTCCTTCTAAACTCAGATTCAGATACGGACTAACTCTCCCTAAAATCATCACATCTAAGAGACCATATGGTGTCTCAATGAATATTGATATGTCTGTAAGAAAACACTGTAGGAGCTTAGAAAACAGATGGATTTTTTATGCTCTTCAGGGCAATAGTAAAAAAAAATCCAAATTGTTTAACAAAGAAACTATTTTTTTACCATTGTTTGCAATGCACACTAAAGATCCCTAAAGACTTACTGTACCTGGAGTTTTCAAAGTTTAAAAGGCTTTTTCAACCCTTCAAAATAAAGGTAAATATCTGTAAAATAACAAACTATCATACTTTCCATTTAAACTCTGCAATCTGTTTGGGCTCTGTTTTGTGCCAGTTTCTAGAATGCAAGAAAAAGTTCTGCATGAAGGTGACAAAGAAGACAGAATGTAGCTGCTCAGAATTATCGTTATACTTAGCACTTCGTCACCACAGTCCCTGTCTAAGAGCGCAGCAGCTAATGACAAATACACCTGTACTGCTGTGCTCTGCAAAGTTATTGCAGTCGGCAGTAAACGACTGCCTTTAGTTTGAGGGAAGCTAATGTCTGCAGGTCTCTGGGCAATCACTATTCCTGTGCGCAATTAAAAGCGGCATTTGCCGGACGATCAGTGAAGATTTCCTATGGGCTGGTTTTGACATCCTAGATCATACTGACTGTTGGAGAGGGGGTGTCCAAAAATTGTACAGCTTTTCTGAATTTGGCGCCTGGGCTGACCAACCTGGCCAATACCCAGGCTATGCCACTGCTGCATGCTCTCCTTTTCAGCATTATGATGTGTCTTTTGTGGGTATATTACTATACGGGAAATCAATGTCTGCCGTTGTGATGTCAACATTTACCAATAATTTAAGAAAACTGTTTTTTTAAAGTAAACACTGTAATTAAAGCGATATTAACCACTATTAGAAACAACTATATAGACATCATCTAATTCTGAATATTTTATATTTGCAGAAATAGTTTTTGCCAGCTGCCTCCGGACCGTCCTTAAACTTCAAACGTCCTGGTGGTCCTGTTCTTACTCTATAGTAAAGTACTAAAATGGGATCGCATGTAGCTGGGGAGTGGGAATCCGGCTGTCAGAGACAACCAGAGTTCCCGTAAAGGAGGTACAGATGGTTTAGAATTGTCTGTGCCCTCTCTATCACTGTGTACACAGGACTAAACAAGCATTATGTATACAGTAATAGGAAGGTCTGACGGTGCTCCCTCTTCCATACACAGATGTCATGTGATCGTTGTACAAAGGGCATTGGGGAGGAGCAGGAGCTGCTGGGTCATAGGAGAGCAGACAGCTCTTCCATGCAGCCATGGGGCTGCATTTCCCTTGTAACTGGGGCCACTACACAGCCCCAGTTACAAGAGGAATAAGATGAAAATAAAAATATTTAAATATTCAAATGCCCCCCAAAGGTCATTTATGACCTACAGGGGAGCTCAATGTGTAAAATAAATGAAAACTAAAATGAAGAAATAAATAAATAAAAAAATAGCATGTAAAAAAATAAATAAAATGCCACTGTCAATCCAAATCGTTGATACTAGGCCCGCCCCCATAAAAAATACCCTGTCTATTATATCAAAATAATTGTTACAAAATGGAGCACACATTTTTATATATATTTTAGTGGTACTTTGTACAATAAAAAATAAATTCTAAAACTGGGAAAAACATTCGTTATTTTTCCACTGATATTGCCTGATATCAGAAAAAGAAGAGAATAAAAGAGTGGCAGAAAATAATATCCCATGTATCACAAAAATAAATGACACAGGGACGCTTCATCCACGCGAAGCAAGCAGGAGGACGGTGATCGTAAGAAGATTGGAGGCGCCGGACCAAGAACATTGACACCTATCAGACTGAACCACCATGCAGGTGAATATAATAAAAGTTATTTTTCTTCTTTTACAAGTCAGGTTGAGGGCAGATATACAGCATTATAGAATGCTATATAACTCGTATCAGCACTGAAAGGTGGTGGCCGTATCTCATATCAGCCAAACCTGGTTCCCTTTAAGCAATCAGGTCACTATATAAAAAGTGGAGAAAATATGGCCTATGAACAATAATCCTCAGAAGATCTGAATTCATATAATAAGTGAAGACCAGGCAATCAGAAATGAGGTACAGGCAGTTTGGGGAACCAGAGAGAAGAGGGATTATTCCACCTAGATATAAATGTATCCATGTATGAATTAAATGACCTCAGTTTTCGGTCTCACCCTTCCTCATTTCGTCATGGCACTGCGGTTTTGTTCAGCGCAAACCAAGCATGGCAGGAAGAAGCTGTAGCTGCGTGTCAGCATGAGAACTAGGAAACACATACAGTGGGGAAAATAAGTATTTGATACACTGACAGAATATCGCATTGCATGATTTTTACATAATTAAATTACATTTTACTGCATGAAATAAGTATTTGATCACCTACCAACCAGCAAGAATTCTGGCTCTCACAGACCTGTTAGTTTTTCTTTAAGAAGCCTCCTACTCTGCACTCATTACCTGTATTAATTGCACCTGTTTGAACTCATTATCTGTATAAAAGACACCCGTCCACACAATCAATCACTCCATCCTCTCCACCATGGTGAAGACCAAAAACTGTCTAAGGACACCAAGGACAAAATTGCAGACCTGCACAAGGCTGGGATGGGCTGAAGAACAATAGGCAAGCAGCTTGGTGAGAAGGCAACAACTGTTGGCACAATTATTAGAAAATGGAAAAAAAGACAAGATGACTATAAATCTTCCTCGGTCTGAGGTTTCATGCAAAGTCTCACCCTATGGGGTAAGGATGATTCTGAGAAAGGTCAGGAATCACTCAAGAACTACATGGGTGGACCTGGACAATGACCTGTTTAGAGCAAGGAACACAGTCTCAAACATTACCATTAGTAACACACTACGCCATCATGGATTAAAATCCTGCAGAGCACACAAGGTCCCCCTGTTCATGCCAACACATGTGCAGGCCCATTTGAAGTTTGCCTATGACCATCTGGATGATGCAAAGGAGGCGTGGGAAAAAGTCATGTGGCCTGATGAGACCAAAATAGAACTTTTTGTTATCAACTCCACTCACCGTGTTTGGAGGCAGAAGAAGGATGAGTACAACTCCAAGAACACCATCTCAACCGTGACGCATGGTGGGGAAACATCATACTTTGGGGGTGTATTTTTGCAAAAGTGACAGGACGACAGTACCATATTGAAGGGAAGATGGATGGGGATTAGTGAGTATGCCCGTTGCTCAGGTTTTCCCGAGCATGCTCGGGTGTTTTCCAAGTATTAGGACGTGCTCAGAGATTTAGTTTGTGTCACCGAAGCTGCATGATTTGCGGCTGCTAGACAGCCTGAATACATGTGGGGAAATTTAAAGGGGTCTGAATACTTTCCGTAGCCACTGTACACTATGTTCACACGCAGCGTTTTTACAGCATTTTTATGAAAATAAGTAGCTGCATTTTTCAGCACCATCTAAAGCTATGAGATTTCAGACGTCTCATGCACACTCTTGTTTTTTCTGTAGCGTTTTTGAAATCTGCAGCATTTTAATTATTTCAGTGTTTTGCAGCATCTTGTCACTAACAGAAAGCAATGAAAAAGTGCAAAAACGCTGTAAAAAAAACTAAGCAAACAGGTTTTGATTCATTTTTGGTGAATAAAACTAACTTTATTAAACATGTACTGTGGACAAAACCCACGTGCAATCTGCACTCCAATAAAATGCAGTAAAACCTGCATACATATAGTTTTTACTACCAAGAGAGCAGGTTTTGGCTGCAGAAAAAAAAGCTGTAAAAACGCTGTATTTAACCTTAAGAGCAAGAATAATTTTATCAGCAGGCTACACAGCAGTATTCCCAATCGCTAAGTAGGATAACTGTTCTTAAATATTTTAACCCCACTCCTGCCAGTAATGTATACACATATGTACCATTAATCACCAGCATATGTACAGGTATTTCCAAGTGAGATTCTTTATAGAATTTGAAAGGGATGTGGAGCAGCATGAAATTCAGCGGGGGACTTGCTGTCTCTTTTGCTGTAAAACAGCAGAGCACATGGAATGGCACAATGATCACTGGTTCAATGCTATCTTTTCTGCCATAAGGGATCTCAGTATGAGAGTCGGGCCAGATGCAGGATTCAGAGCTGTGGGGTGTTCAACTACCACAAACTTCTCTGTTTGAGCTAGCAAATTAGTGTCTGCTTCTTGTGGAAATTCTGTTCTGTGAAGGGTTGGTATGGACAAACAATGTCTGCACATCTGACTTGGTTTCCTTTGGTTTAAATAATTTAAACATTTGCACAGGGTTTTTTGATGGGAAGAGGACATAGGCCATAGAGCAGCTTTCTAATATGCCGTGTAAACAAGAACCAGGCACAAAACTGTTCAATTTAACTTTCAAATGATCCGAATTTCAAGCTGTTTATTGACCCTGCTAAAACACATAGTACTGTGCAATAGTTTTAGGCAAGCCTGGAAAAAATGCTGCAAAGTATGAATGCTTTCCAAGATAAAATTAACAAAATACAAAGTGAATGATCAAAAATCTAAATAAATTCAATATTTGGTGTGACCAGGATTTGCCTTCTTAGAGCATCAATTCTTTTTGCTACTCTTGTACAAAGTTTATTGAAGGAACTCAGCAGGGAGGTTGTTTATACATCTTGAAGAACTAACCACAGATTAGTAGCACAGTGGCCCAGGGATCAGCACTGTTGGCCTGATGTGCCGGGGTCCTGGGTTCAAATGCCACCTAGGACATCTGCAAAAAAATTGGCTGTTCTCCTCATGTTTGCATGGGTTTCCTGTAGATGTTCTGGATTTATCCCATAGCCAAAAACATACTGATAGGGAATCTAGATTGTGAGCACCATTCGGGACAGTAATGCTGATGTGGGTAAAGTACTGTGGAATTAATGGCCAAAGATAAGCGAGTAAAATGAATAAATCTGCTATGATTGCAGACTTACACAAATCCTTCTCTTTCTATTATGAAGAAGGCATCCAATTTGCTCCAAATGTAATCCAGAGGGATGACCAAAAATAAACTGCCAAAGTAATTAAGAGCTTCGTGCTCAGTTTTGTAAATTTTTGCTTAGCTGTAGTAAATGAAAGAATATGCTTTGGATGTGTGGTCCATGTCTTCTTCTACAATTATGTTATGTAGCATAGCCTGTCCTTTCTCTTTTTTTGTTTTACTTGGCCTGCACTGCACCCATTTGGCCCAGATGATTTTAAATTAGCAGGAGACTTCAGGATGGGTTCTGCCTATTTTGTTCTTAGCTTTTTGCCTGAGATCGTGAGGGGTGTTTTTAGATATTTAGACTTGATGTTGGTTCTGTGTGGTGGGCATTGTGGTGCTGTGCTTTTAGGATAGTCTGATTTTAATCCATAGGGGCTTTGATTTGCAGCATGGGTGCTGTGGAGCACTTGGGTCATTTCCCCTTACTGGTGGATTATCGCTTTGGCGGTGGAAGGTTAGTGAAAGACATACGGTAAGTATCGACTCATCAAGACTGGAAATTTTATTGATAAGGAGTAGTGTTGAGCATTCCGATACTGCAAATATCGGGTATCGGCCGATATTAGCTGTATCGGAATTCCGATTCCGAGTTCCGATATTTTCGTCTTATCGGATACCGGAATCGGGATTGTCACTGTCACTGTCAGTGTCCGTCGGTCGGGTCTGTCAGGAGTCAGCGGCACTTACCTGGCAGAAGATCTCCGGCGGTCACATCCCGGACTGCTTAATGGCCGCCATCCTCTTCTCCCCGGCGGTCACATGCAGTATCTCGCGATAACTGCAGTGACTGCTGGGTAATCCCGGCCGTAAAGCAGTCAGTCCGATGACGTCACCGCCGGGGAAGCAGGTAATCAGCTGTGCTGCGCCGGGATGTCAGGCTCTGCCTGTCATTGCGATGTAGCAGAGTTGGATCGTCGTGGGACAATCGTTACTATGGACTGCGTCGGACAGGTGGTATACTGTTGGTTTGTTTTTTTTCTTTTTTTACAGGAGATCGATGGCGTCGCAGGAATGAGAGAGTAATAAAAGAAATGAAAACTGTGTTGTCTCTTTTATTTCATTAAAATACTTTTTTCTTGCTGTGTCTTTTTTTTATACATTTAATAACTTTGGGATTAATAATGGATCGGTGTCTTATTGACACCTCTCCATTATTAACCGGGCTTATTGTCACCGTGCAATCAACGGTGACATTAACCCCTTATTACCCCGCTTGCCACCGCTACAGGGCAAGTGGGAAGAGCCGGGTAAAGTGCCACAATTGGCACATCTTTTGATGCGCCAAATGTGGGGCTGCTGTAGCCTGGTATTATCAGGCTGTTGAGGGCCAAAATCCATGGGCCTTGACAGTCTTTTAATACCAGGCCGCAGCAGTCTGCATTTTACTTGGCTGGTTAACAAAAATAGGGGGGATCCCCACGCCGTTTTTTTTTTCGAGGGGATCCCCTATTTTTGTTAACCAGCCAAGCTAAGCAGACTGCTGTGGCCTGGTATTATCAGGCTTGCAAGGTCCATGGATATTGGATCCTTACCAGCCTGAAAAACCAGGCCTCAGCGGTCTGCTTCATCTGGCTAGTTAACAAAAATAGGGGGGACCCCACGCCAATTTTTTTCGAGGGGATCCCCTATTTTTGTTAATCAGCCAAGATATGCAGACTGCTGTGGCCTGGTATTATCAGGCTGGCAAGGTCCATGGATCTTGGCTCCTTAACAGCCTGAAAATCCAGGCCTCAGCGGTCTGCTTCATCTGGCTGGTTAACAAAAATAGGGGGGACCCCACGCCAATTTTTTTCGAGGGGATCCCCTATTTTTGTTAATCAGCCAAGATATGCAGACTGCTGTGGCCTGGTATTATCAGGCTGGCAAGGTCCATGGATCTTGGCTCCTTAACAGCCTGAAAATCCAGGCCTCAGCGGTCTGCTTCATCTGGCTGGTTAACAAAAATAGGGGGGACCCCACGCCAATTTTTTTCGAGGGGATCCCCTATTTTTGTTAATCAGCCAAGATATGCAGACTGCTGTGGCCTGGTATTATCAGGCTGGCAAGGTCCATGGATCTTGGCTCCTTAACAGCCTGAAAATCCAGGCCTCAGCGGTCTGCTTCATCTGGCTGGTTAACAAAAATAGGGGGGACCCCACGCCATTTTTTTTTCGAAGGGAACCCCTATTTTTGTTAATCAGTTCCCTCTGACGTCACTGATTGTGTCCCTGGCTGACCTGAAGTGAAAGTGGAAAGCAATCAATTAAGCTTTCCACTTAAGGGCCCGTCTCACATAGCGATATCGCTACCGAGATCGCTGCTGAGTCACTAGTTTTGTGACGCAGCAGCGAGCTCACCAGCGATATCGCTGTGTGTGACATTCAGCGACGATCAGCCCACCTGCCGGGTATCGCTGATCGTCGCTGAAATGTCAGGACCTTTGATCGCTGGTTTCCCGCTGACAGGCACACATCGCTGCGTGTGACAGGCGGGAGACCAGCGATCCGCTGGTAACCAAGGTACACAGCGGGTTTCCAGGCGCGGGGCTGTGCCTAGAAACCCGCTGTGTACCTTGGATACCAGCGCCCTGATGCAGGGAGCTGGTATCCAAGGTACACAGCGGGTTTCCAAGCGCTGCGCGGTGCCTGGAAACCCGCTGTGTACCTTGGTTACCAGCGGATCGCTGGTCTCCCGCCTGTCACACGCAGCGATGCGTGCCTGTCAGAGGGAAACCAGCGATCAAAAAAAGGTCCTGACATTTCTGCGACGATCAGCGATACCCGGCAGGGGGCTGATCGTCGCTGAATGTCACACACAGCGATATCGCTGGTGAGCTCGCTGCTGCGTCACAAAACTAGTGACTCAGCAGCGATCTCGGTAGCGATATCGCTATGTGAGACGGGCCCTTAAGCGATGTTACCCGCAGTGTCGCTGTCCCAGATCGCTGCCTGAGCTGCCTGTTTGGCAGCTCAGCAGCGATCATGTAGCGATACACCAGCGATCCTGACAAGTGCATATCGTTGTCGGGATCGCTGGTGTATCGTTATGTGACACCCAGCCTTTACTGTCCTGTCAGGCAGGAGAGGAACTCATTCATTTGGGTTTACTGTGAGGCTGCAGCATTAGCTGCGGTCCCTGCAGTAAACATTAACCCTTTCTGAAGGATTACACCGTGGGACCTGACTGTGCATGGGATAGGTAAGAATAATTTTGCTTTTTTATTTTATTTTTATTACAGGAAATGGTTTTTGCAGTAAAATAAAAGATGGTCAAAAACATGTGTCTTTATTTCATTAAAATGATTTTTAATTAAAGTGTGTGTGTTTTATTTTTATTTCATGCAATAGGATTAATTATTGATAGTTGTCTAATTGACAGCTCTCAATTATTAACCTGGCTTAAGGTCACCTTTCAATAGCAAGGTGGCTTTAACCCCATATTAACCCATTCGCCACCGCTACAGGGCAATGGGAATAGACGGGCAAAGTGCCAGAAAGGGCGAATCTAATTATAGATTTGTCTTTCCTGGGGTGTCTGGGGGCAGATGTTAGTAGCCGGGGGGGGGCAAAAATAATGGTCCCTCTCTGGGCTATTATTATCTGCCCCCACTCACTGGCTTTGTCTGTCTGGTTGCGAAAATAGGGCGGGAGCCCACGCATTTTTTTTCAGCAATTTTACACCTCATATATATATATACATGTCATTGAATTTGTGACACATATATATATATATATTTATATTTGTAGTTCATACACTTCTACATAGTATAATAGCCGCTAATTCAATTGCCGGCTTTTGTGAAAATGCAGAACCCGACATGAAATGACACTTGGTGTACATAGGGTTAACCATGTCTTTTCATGTCCTTTGCTATCTAAGGCCGGAGTCACACTGGCGACAAAATCGGACGACTGCAATGCGATGAAATATCGCATTGCAGTCGGACCTATGTTAATCTATGGAGCAGCTCCCAGTATCAGATTTTTTGTGGTCCGTTTTAAACGTCCGTGTACAATCGCAGCATGCTGCGATTGTCACCGATTGTCGGTCGACAATCGCCAATGCAAGTCTATGGGAGCGATGAAAAATCTGATTACAAACGGACCACACTGTGTGACTTGCGATGAAATCGCATCGGTGTCCTTTAGAAAAGCCGGCAATTCATCCCCGCCTATACTGTAAAATCACACTGACAGCTTTAATAAAGACTAGAAAGAATAGATATATACACATAGAACACATACATATATATATACATGTCATTGTGACATGTATATATACATATATTTATAGTTCCTAGACTTCTACATACTGTAATAGCCGCTAATTCAATTGCCGGGTTTTGTGAAATCACAGAAGCCGACATGAAATGATACATTGTTTCCACACATTTAACCATGTAATTTCATGTATTTTTATATATGTTTGAAACATACAATTACATGAGTGTATTTGTGCAAAATTTCAGACATGTAGGGGTTAATTAAAGGTGTAATTTCGTTGAAAAAAAATGCGTGGGCTCCCGCTGTATTTTCTCCACCAGACAGACAAAGCAAAGCGAGTGGGGGCAGATAATAATAGCCCAGGGAGGGTGCATTTTTTTGTGCCCCCCCTGGCTACTAACATCTGCCCCCAGACACCCCAGAAAGGGCAAATCTATAATTAGATTCGCCCTTTCTGGCACTTTGCCCGTCTATTCCCATTGCCCTGTAGCGGTGGCGAATGGGTTAATCTCACCTTACTGTCACCTTGCAATTGAAAGGTGACCTTAAGGCAGGTTAATGATTGATAGCTGTCAATTAGACAACTATCAATTATTAATCCTATTGAAGTAAATAAAAAAACACACACACACTTTAAGAATAAATAATTTTAATGAAATAAAAACACATTTTTTTGACCATATTTTATTTTACACTAAATCCGTGCGAAGCCATTGATCTCCTAAAATAAAGAAAAAGAAATAAAACAACATTATTCTTACCTATTCCGCCGATCTGTCACGTCCCACGCTGTAATCCTTCACAAAGGGTTAACTAGCTTTGAGCCAAGCAGTGCAAGTAATCCTGCATGCTCAGCTCAAAGCTCATGAATGAATAAGTTCCTCTCCTGGTGACAGGAGAGGATGTGTTTCATGAATGAAGCTTAATTGATTGTGTCCACTTTCCCTTTAGGTCAGGTCACTACAGTTAAATTGGCAATAAATCAATTAAGCTCCATTCATGAATCTATTCCTCTACTTTCGCTGGGAGAGGAAGTTATTCATTCAGGGGAATACAGGTCTGAGACAGCATTATTAGCTCTCTGCGACCTTTAACCTGTTAACCCTTTCTGATGGATTACACCGTGGGACCTGACTGTACATCGGATTGGTAAGTATAATTTTGCTTTTTTATTTTATTTTTATTACAGGAAATGGTTTTAGCAGGAAAAAAAATATGGTCAAAAACTGTGTGATTATTTAATTAAACTTATTTTTTATTAAAGTGTGTGTGTTTGATTTTTCTTTCATACAATAGGATTAATAATTGATAGTTGCCTAATTGACAGGTATCAATTATTAACCTGGCTTAAAGTGACCTTTCAATTGCAAGGTCATTTTAACCCCTTATTAACCCATTCGCCACCGCTACAGGGCAATGGGAATAGACGGGCAAAGTGCCAGAAAGGGCGAATCTAATTATAGATTTGCCCTTTCTGGGGTGTCTGGGGCAGATGTTAGTAGCCAGGGGGGGCACAAAAAAAATGTACCCTCCCTAGGCTATTATTATCTGCCCCCACTCGCTTGCTTTGTCTGTCTGGTGGAGAAAATACAGCGGGAGCCCACGCATTTTTTTTTAACGAATTTACACCTTTAATTAACCCCTACATGTCTGAAATTTAGCACACATATACTCATGTAATTGTATGTTTCAAACATATATAAAAATACATGAAATTACATGGTTAAATGTGTGGAAACAATGTATCATTTCATGTCGGCTTCTGTGATTTCACTGAAGCCGGCAATTGAATTAGCGGCTATAACAGTATGTAGAAGTGTAAGAACTATAAATATATGTATATATATATATATGTCACAATGACATATATATATATATATATATATGTGCTCTATGTGTATATATCTATTCTTTCTTTTGGCATTTAAATACTATTCTTTTGGATCCATTATATGTCAGTTTTGCAAGCCTGCGAGAAAATCTCGCAAGTCGGATGAAAATCGGATGTTACAAGGTACACACACATGCGATTAAATCGCATCTTTGAAGGAAAATCGGATGCCAGAAGGATGTGTGATGTTTTTATTTTGATCCGATTGTCGACCGTCTAAAACGGACCGATTTTTTGTGGTTGTGTGTGACTCCAGCCTAATTTGCACAAACAATTAAATCAGACTATGTGTGCAAAATTTCACACCTGTAGGGGTTAATTAAAGGTGTAAATTCGTAGCAAAAAAGTCCGTTTTTTTTACAACGAATTTACACCTTTAGTTAACCCCTACAGGTGTGAAATTTTGCACACATAGTCTGATTTAATTGTTTGTGCAAATCAGATAGCAAACGACATGAAAAGACATGGTTAACCCTATGTACACCAAGTGTCATTTCATGTCGGGTGCTTCTGTCTTTTCACTGAAGCCGGCTTTACCCGGCAATTGAATGAGAGGATATTTTACTATGTAGAAGTGTATAAACTATACATATATGTATATATATATGTCACAATGACATGTATATTATATATATGTATTCTATGTGTGTATATTTAGTGTTTACAAGGAAAGAATGGGTTTTTTTTAGTTGCGATATTTTGTTCCCATAGACTTACATGGGACTTCCGGTATCGGTATCGGGTATCGCCGATATTTTAGTGATATCGGCGATACCATTCCGATTCCGATACTTTAGGATATCGGAAAGTATCGCTCAACTCTAATAAGGAGGCATGTAGGAGTCAGAAGTTCATGATGCATTAAATGGGTTGTCCACTACTAGAACAACCTCTTCTCGATCTAAATGCCGTACCCAGATGCTCAGAGTACGGACCCTCCAGCCAACCAGACAACGCCCCCATAGGATGAGGGTAGCTTGCACATGGACCCCCTCATCTCCTTACCCCCAACTCCCAGTTGCATAGTGCAGGGGGACATAAAATCGATTTCCAAGTAGATACAGGGGCCGTCAATTCAGTAATTACGCGAGGTGATTGGCCATACACTGACACTGATTTTTCACATCATGTCATTGCCACTCCTTTCAATTCCCCATCTGTCCTGCTCCCTGTCACTAAAAAAAATTCCCCTGCAAATTCAAGGAGCTACTGTACATAGTCAGCTCATGGTATCGCCCCGAGGCCAATGTAACCTTTTGGGAAACAATGTATCGTCTCAATTACAAGCACATATCGAATATCATCCTGATGGCACTGTCACCATGACCCCAGGTTTAAAACCAAGCACCCTTTGCAAAATTATGTCACTAGATATTGCCAGCATAGAAGAGACAAACGATTTTCCCCTGATATTGGATCAGGCTGTACCATACGACTTTTGGGCCTCAGATAACACAGATGTTGGTAGGATAAGAGTTCAACCACTAATGGTGAATCTAAAACAAGGAGCCATCTTGCCTCAACAGAAGCAGTATCCCCTTAGCTCGGCTCAGGAGAATGCCATAGCCCAGCAAGTCCAAAAATTACTACACAGGGGAGTCCTAGTTAAAACCCAGTCCCCTTGCAACACTCCCCTGTTCCCAGTAAAGAAAAAGAGCGTGCCAGGACAACCAGCTGCATATAGAAAGGTCCATGACCTCCGGTTGGTTAACAAAGCCACAGAACTTCTAACACCAGTTGTGCCCAACCCGCATACTCTTCTGTCACAGATACATTCTAACTCTCTTTGTTTTACAGTGGTCGATTTGGCAAATGCATTTTTCAGTGTACCATTACATCCTGACTGCCAGTACCTGTTTGCTTACACGTTCCAGGGCAGTCAATATACATGGACAGTGTTGCCACAGGGTGCCCAGAATTCACCCACAATGTACACTGCAAGTCTGCTGGAAATACTGGAGGGATGGTCTGAACCACATATCGTTGTTCTGCAATATGTCGATGACCTGCTCATTTGTGAACCCTCCAGGAAACAATGTCATAATGCAACTATATCGCTTATGTTGTTTCTCCATCGCGCTGGCTGCAAGGCGTCGAAAGATAAGCTTCAGTTTTGTAAATCTTCAGTCACCTTTTTGGGACATTGCATTATACCAGGAGCCCGCCATTTGACAAATGCACGTAAACTAGCAGTACAGGCACTCACTGTCCCCATTAATGTTGCAGCCCTCAGAACTTTTCTTGGACTTGTTTCCTATTGCAGACAGTGGATTTATGCTGTCTCTGTTTTAATGCAGCCCCTCTATGACTGTCTTACCTCAACACCTTTTGTACTAACACCAGAGGCAATAGACTGTTTTTACTCTCTCAAAAAAAATATTTTGGCCGCTCCAGCTTTGGGTACACCTAACTGTTATGATTTGGTAGCTGAGGAGTGCAGGTAAAAAAAGGCAATACACCAGAGCAGTTGGAAACTATGAGATTGCAGTACCCTGACTAACCACCACAACTAGAGGCAGCCGTGGAGCGTTCCTACGTTGGTCCTAGACGCCTCGTCACAGCCTGAGAAACTAACTACACCTAAAGATAGATATAGGAAAGCTATCTGCCCCGGAGCAGAACCCCAAAGACAATAGAAAGCCCCCAAACATGTAATGGCGGTTAGACAAGATGAAATACTGACACAGAAAGAAAATAGTATGAGCAAACGCTGGGGCCCAAACTAACTAAATAGAAAAGGATAGGAAGGGTACTTACTGCAATCCCAGAAAACCCTGAAAAGCACCAACACCACTAATTTCAAAAACACCTGAGATCACACGACCTCTACCACCTAAATTAGTTCTCTGGTGTAACAAAATCAAAACAGCAGCCACTGAAAAAACTGGAAAAAGCAAAAGTACAAACATCAGTGGCTGAACAAAACTGAGAGGGCAGAAGCCCCCGGAGGGGACCCTGAAGGCCCCCACAGAAGTGCAGGACAAAAATGCAAAAATATAGCACAAAAAAACAAAAAGAAGAAAATGTCTTATCTGTTAGCAGGAGATGCAGACACGACACAGCAGGCTACAAGGGAAACAGGAATGAAGGATTCAGACCAGAACAATTGATCACCGGCAACCCTGATGGGAAGGTGACTCCCTTATATAAGACCAGTCAGTAACACCTGATTCCCAGTCCTCACAATCTTCACTGGACAGACAAGCACCGCTTGTAACCACCAGAGGAAGCCTCTGTTCAGAACTCATCTCAAACCCATTCACAACAGTACCCCCCCCCCCTTGAGGAGGGGTCACCGAACCCTCATTTGAGCAACCAGGTCGGTCAGGATGAGTTCTATGATACGCACGGATAAGTCTCCTAGCATGGATGTCCGAAGCAAACACCCAAGAATTGTCTTCCTGACCATAACCTCTCCATTTAACCAAATACTGGAGTTTCCGTCTAGAAAAACGAGAATCTAATATTTTCTCAACCACATACTCCAGATTGCCCTCAACCAAAACAGGGTCAGGAGGCACAGCAGCAGGAACCACTGGCTCAACAAACCTCTTCAACAAGGACTTGTGGAACACGTTATGGATCTTAAATGTCCCTGGAAGAAGCAAACGAAAAGAAACAGGATTAATAATCTCCATGATCTTATAAGGTCCAATGAACCTAGGCTTAAATTTAGGAGATGCCACTCTCATAGGAATATTCTTTGAGGACAACCAGACCAAGTCCCCCACTTTAAACCGAGGACCATCAGTCCTATGCCGGTTAGCAAACCGCTGGGCATCTCCTGAGAGAGGGACAACCTCTCCACTACCTGGTCCCAAATCTGTTGCATACGCTCCACAACAGAGTCAACACCTGGACAGACAGAAGCCTCCGATCTGTCCTGAAGAAAATCGAGGGTGAAACCCAGAATTACAGAAAAACGGGGACATCAAAGTGGCAGAGCTAGCCCTATTATTAAGAGCAAACTCAGCCAAAGGCAAAAAAGAGACCCAGTCATCCTGATCAGCAGACACAAAGCATCTTAGATAAGTCTCCAATGTCTGGTTTGTTC
Source organism: Oophaga sylvatica (assembly GCA_033576555.1). Classification (NCBI taxonomy): domain Eukaryota; kingdom Metazoa; phylum Chordata; class Amphibia; order Anura; family Dendrobatidae; genus Oophaga; species Oophaga sylvatica. The sequence goes on along the minus strand of JARQOD010000007.1, from coordinate 47,765,917 downwards.
TCTCAGTTTGACCATTGGTCTGAGGATGAAATGCCGAGGAGAAAGACAATTGAACACCCAGTTTAGAACAAAAAGTCCTCCAAAATCTGGAAACAAACTGGACTCCTCTGTCAGACACAATGTTCTCAGGAATGCCGTGTAAACAAACCACGTGCTGAAGGAACAATGGCACCAATTCAGAGGAGGAAGGCAACTTAGGTAATGGCACAAGATGTATCATTTTGGAAAACCTATCACAAATCACCCAGATGGTGGTCATTCTCTGAGAAACAGGAAGGTCGGAAATGAAATCCATAGAGATATGGGTCCATGGTCTCCTGGGCACAGGCAATGGCATCAACAAACCACTAGAGCGAGAGCAAGGCTTGGAGCGAGAGCAAGTCCCGCAGGACTGCACAAATTCCCTGACATCACGAGACAAGGTAGGCCACCAAAAGGACCTACTAACCAAGTCTCTGGTACCAAAAATTCCGGGATGCCCAGCCAATGCGGAAACAATGAATCTCAGACATCACACTCTTTTTCCACTGATCCGGGACAAACAATTTTCCAACCGGCAGCGCTCGGGCCTATCCTCCTGACACCCCTCCAGAGCAAGTCTCAAATTGGGCGAGATGGCGGAAAGAACTACACCCTCTTTCAAAATAACAGAAGGATCAGATAACTCAGGAGAGTCCGCAAGGAAGCTCCTCGAGAGGGCATCTGCCTTAACATTCTTAGTGCCAGGAAGAAAGGAAACCACAAAATTAAAACGTGTGAAAAACAAGGCCCACCTGGCCTGTCTAGGATTGAGTCGCTTGGCAGATTCCAGATAGACCAGATTCTTATGGTCCGTAAGGACCACCACATATGTTTGGCTCCCTCCAGCCAATGTCTCCACTCTTCAAAAGCCCACTTCATGGCCAATAACTCCCGATTACCCACGTCATAATTACGTTCGGTAGGAGAAAATTTTCGAGAGAAAAAGGCACAAGGGTTACTTTTAGAGGTCTCTGGATCTTTTTGGGACAAAACGGCACCTGCCCCAATTTCAGAGGCATCAACCTCCACCTGAAATGGCAGAGAAACATCAGGCTGCCGTAGAACAGGAGCAGAAGTGAATCTCTGCTTAAGTTCCTGAAATGCAGAGACTGCCTCAGGAGGCCAATTCACCACATCAGAACCCTTTCTGGTCAAATCAGTTAATGGTTTAACAATAACCGAAAAATTACCAATAAATTTACGATAAAAATTGGCAAAACCCAAAAATCTCTGAAGAGCCTTTAATGAAGTAGGTTGGACCCAATCACAGATGGCCTGAACCTTGACCGGGTCCATTTCAATAACAGATGGGGACAAAATGAATCCCAGAAATGAGATCCTCTGTACGCCAAAAAGACACTTTGATCCCTTCACATACAGAGCATTCTCTCTCAAAATCTGGAATACAGTTCGAACATGTTTCACATGAGAGTCCCAGTCATTAGAAAAAATCAAGATATCATCCAAATAAACAATCAGAAATTTGTCCACAAAATCCCTGAAAATGTCATTTATGAAGGACTGGAAGACGGAAGGAGCATTAGTGAGCCCAAAGGGCATCACCAGGTACTCAAAATGCCCTTCAGGGGTATTGAATGCCGTCTTCCATTCATCCCCGTGCTTAATGCGAATAAGGTTATACGCCCCCTGAGGTCAAGCTTGGTAAACCAAGTAGCGTTTTTCACCCTGGAAAACAGGTCAGAAATCAAGGGTAACGGGTATTGATATTTCACAGTAATATTGTTCAAGAGACGATAATCAATACACGGCCTCAATGAACCATCCTTTTTGGCCACAAAGAAAAAACCGGCACCTAAGGGTGAAGAGGATGGTCTGATATGACCCTTCTCCAATGATTCCTTGATATAAGACCGCATAGCGTCATGTTCAGGTACAGACAAGTTAAAAAGGCGACCCTTAGGGAATTTACTACCCGGCACTAATTCAATAGCGCAGTCATAGCTCCTATGGGGAGGCAAGGATGCAGATTTACTTTCGCTAAACACATCAGAAAAATCAATCAAAAAGTCAGGAACATCCTGAGCCTGGGGGAGGCAGAAAAAACAGGAGTGTTGGTATTAACACATTGGCAGCCCCAACTGGTTACAGACACAGATTTCCAATCCAAAACAGGATTATGAGACTGTAACCAAGGGAAACCCAGCACGATAATGTCATGCAGATTATACAGAACCAAAAATTTGCAGCACTCCTGGTGATCAGGTTCAACCCTCATTATCACCTGAGTAGAAAACTGGGGTTTATTCTCAGCCAAAGGGGTAGAATCGATCCCCAGTAGGGGAATAGACTTCTGTAGGGGTATCAAGGAAACCCACAACGTTTAGCAAAATCATAATCCATCAGGTTAATAGCTGCTCCAGAATCAACGAAAGCCTGAGCAGAAAATGAGGACAGAGAGCATATCAGAGTGACAGTTAATAAAAACTTAGTCTGAACACTACCCAAGACAACTGAGCGTGAAAAACGTCTTCCCCGCTTAGGGCAGACTGAAATAGCATGAGAGGCATCACCACAGTAGAAACATAACCCATTGCGCTTTCGAAACTCATGACGCTGTGCCCCAGACACCACTCTATCACACTGCATGGGTCCAGAAGCTGGTTCACAAGGCAACACCATTCCACGCATACTTCTCCGCTCACGCAAACGTCTGTCAATTTGAATCGCTAATGACATAGAATCATTGAGACCAGAGGGGACAGGGAATCCCACCATAACATCCTTTACATTATCTGACAGACCCTTCCGGAAAAGGGCTGCCAAAGCGTCGTCATTCCATTTGGTCAGGACTGCCCACCTACGGAATCTCTGACAGTATAACTCAGCGTCATCAAGCCCCTGATTTAATGCCAACAAGGCTTTTTCAGCTTGATCAGTGACATTAGGCTCATCGTACAATAACCCCAAAGCCTGAAAAAATGCATCAACATCACTCAAAACAGGATCCCCAGGTGTCAGGGAAAAAGCCCAATCCTAAGGATCGCCGCGCAGGAGAGAGATGATAATTTGAACCTGCTGCGCTGCGTTCCCTGAGGACTTAGATTTTAAGGCAAAAAACAATTTACAATTATTTTTGAAATTCTGAAACTTAGCTCGATCCCCTAAAAACAAATCTGGCATGGGAATCCTAGGTTCCACAACAGGCAACCTAGCAAGATAGGTAGCAATACTCTGAACCTCAGTGGCAAGCTGATCCACACGGCCAGACAACTGTGCAAACTCCATTGAGAGAAAAGATCCTCCCCAGCACCCAGAGATACAGAGGGAAAAAAAAAAAAAAATGCAACAAACAAAAAAATATCTCTGACAACTCTGACAACCTTTTTTTTTTTTTTTTTTACAATATTTTTCCCTTCTGTGAGTACCACACAATTTTCAGTTATGGCCGGCGATACTGTTATGATTTGGTAGCTGAGGAGTGCAGGTGAAAAAGGCAATACACCAGAGCAGTTGGAAACTATGAGATTGCAGTACCCTGACTAACCACCACAACTAGAGGCAGCCGTGGAGCGTTCCTACGTTGGTCCTAGACGCCTCGTCAAAGCCTGAGAAACTAACTACACCTAAAGATAGATATAGGAAAGCTATCTGCCCCGGAGCAGAAAGAAAATAGTATGAGCAAACGCTGGGGCCCAAACTAACTAAATAGAAAAGGATAGGAAGGGTACTTACTGCAATCCCAGAAAACCCTGAAAAGCACCAACACCACTAATTTCAAAAACACCTGAGATCACACGACCTCTACCACCTAAATTAGTTCTCTGGTGTAACAAAATCAAAACAGCAGCCACTGAAAAAACTGGAAAAAGCAAAAGTACAAACATCAGTGGCTGAACAAAACTGAGAGGGCAGAAGCCCCCGGAGGGGACACTGAAGGCCCCCACAGAAGTGCAGGACAAAAATGCAAAAAATATAGCACAAAAAACAAAAAGAAGAAAATGTCTTATCTGTTAGCAGGAGATGCAGACACGACACAGCAGGCTACAAGGGAAACAGGAATGAAGGATTCAGACCAGAACAATTGATCACCGGCAACCCTGATGGGAAGGTGACTCCCTTATATAAGACCAGTCAGTAACACCTGATTCCCAGTCCTCACAATCTTCACTGGACAGACCAGCACCGCTTGTAACCACCAGAGGAAGCCTCTGTTCAGAACTCATCTCAAACCCATTCACAACACCTAACTATGAGCTCCCATTTGCTCTGTACCTTCACGAGCAAGCTGGACATTCAGCAAGAGTTTTAACTCAATCACATGGTGACAATCAGAGACCTGTTGCCTATTTTAGTGGCAGGTTAGATGCGGTGGCCAGAGGTGCACCATCCTGTGTACGTGCTCTGCATGCTGTTGGACTGCTACTCCACAAATCTGCAGACATTGTTCTAGATCATCCGCTCACCGTGCTAACACCTCATGATGTCTATACTATATTGAATCAAGTGCAACCCGCTCACCTCTCAGCAGCACGTCATCTCAGGTTACAATGTGCACTGTTAATGCCTCCCAATGTTTCTTTACAGAGGTGTACTACTTTGAATCCAGCAACTTTGTTACTCTCTCGGATCTGAAGGAGGGTCAGGTACTGTGCTATTTAAGGAAGATCCAAGAGAGGATGTTCCTCATGACTGTGTACAAATGATGGCACAAGAAACGGCAGGTTTACCTACTGTATTTGAACATGAATTAAAAAATGTAGATTTTGAATTTTTTGTAGATGGATCCCGTCATCAGGACAATTCAGGTACTTTCCATACTGGATATGCAGTTGTCTCCTTCAATGCAGTAATCAAGGCAGAACCAATGCTCCCACACCATTCGGCTCAAGAGGCCGAACTTAGGGCCCTAACCGAGGCCTGTAAACTAGCAGAAGGTAGTGTTGTTAACATTTACACGGATTCTAGGTACGCATTCGGTATAGCGCATGATTTTGGTCCAATATGGAAATCAAGAGGTTTCCTGACGGCAGCAGGACACCCCATAAAGAATGCTGATGCGGTCCAGCAGTTAACTAATGCGCTACAATTACCCAAACAAGTAGCTGTCATAAAGCTAAGAGCACATACCAGACGCACCGACCAGGTAAGCAGAGGTAATGCGATGACAGATGCAGCAGCAAAAACAGCAGCCTGCAAGCCGCAACAAGGGTCAACAGTACGTCAGTTAAGTGCCCCTAAAAACCCCTTTGTGTCGGAGGACATCTTATCCCAAATGCAGGCTCAGGCTCTGAAGGAGGAGGTTGATAAGTGGTTGTAGGAAGATGCATGCCTGAATGAAGCAAATGGGGTATGGGGAAAGGGACACGACAATGCCATTCAAGGGCACTGTACCCAGCGGCTGCCCAGATGTTACATGGGCCGGTACACCAATCTAAAACGGCTATGATGAATGTGATGCAGAAACATTGGGTGGCACCAGGATTCTCCACCTGTATTGAACAACTGATAAAAGGGTGCATGATATGTGCTACACATAATCAGAGTAGCGTAGTTAAAACACCACCCAAACACACCCCCCGGCCCCTCTATCCATTCCAGAGACTGCAAATTGATTATATTCAGCTGCCAAAGTCAGGATCATGGGAAAATGTGTTGGTCTGTATTGATTTGTTCTCAGGATGGCCAGATGCTTTCCCGATTGCCAAAGCCACGGCTGCTGCAACCGCAAAGAAACTGCTTGCGGAGGTGGTCTGCAGGTATGGGGTACCAGAGGTAATTGAGAGTGACAGAGGTACACACTTCACGGGTGAAATAATGAATGAAGTCATGTCAGCTCCAGGAATTCAACAAGCATTCCACACCCCATATCACCCACAAAGTAGTGGTAAAGTGGAAAGACTGAATGGGACATTGAAATTAAAAATTCAGAAAGTCATGGCTGAGACAGGAAAACCATGGCCGGATTGTTTACTGCTTGCTCTGTTTTCAGTAAGATACACGCCCAATAGAAAGACTGGACCCTCTCCATATGAGATATTGTTTGGAAATGTACCCAGCCTAGGGTGTTTCTATCCGCAAGCATTGGAAATGAACAACCATGTGCTAAGTTCCTACGTGAGGGCTTTACACAAAAAGATTAAGCAAATACATGATAATGTTTTCAGTTCTCTTCCAGATCCAGATCAGGATTCTAGCAGCCATACGCTGCAGCCTGGAGACTGGGTGGTTATAAAAAGACACGTGAGGAAAAGCCTAGATCCACGGTTTGACATACCCTTTCAAGTTCTGCTGACCACAAGCACAGCCGTTAAGCTAGAGGGAAAAGAGGCCTGGATCCACGCGTCCCATTGCAAAAAGATACTAGGAGAACCAGCGGACAAAGAATGAAGACATTGTCTATACTTATCTGCATCCTTGCGACCACAGGTGCATGGACTAAGTTAGGCACCACAGATGGAGATGACAATAGATTCATTAAACACCATCTTGCTCTAATCGATGGACTAAAGGAGCAAAACCAGACTATTGCTAATTGCTGGATATGTACACATGCCCCTGTGACGTCCACTAGCATACCCTTTCTCGCTGTCCCAGTCTCATGGGAAGAGATAAACCTTTGGGTGAACTGTTCAGATACTTGGACCAATAAATCCACACAGAGATTATGGAATACCACTGTTGGGATTCCTGTAGTAGGGTGGACAGAATTTCCTTGCTGGTATAGTGCAAGCTATTTTTCAGGTTTTGCTAATATGTCTTGTGGTTTATTTGGTTCTTAAGCTTTTTCTAATGTGTATTCAGCGCTGTACTAAAAGAAAAAGAAAATATAGAGATTCATATTGATAAATGAAGGAACAAAAGGACGGAATGTTATAGCAGAAAATAAGTTTCCTCAAGTACAAAGACCCCATCTATGTTAAATAAATCTGACGGTTACCTTGGGTCAAAATAACAACTGAATGTTCCTTCCTTGTATCAATAACGTGTCCTTGCTAAGTCATCGGGTGAAATTAGACAAAATGTTTCAAACATAGGCGTCACGGGAATAGAAACCAGTTTTTGTTTGCGCAGCTAAATTGTATGATCGGACCATATATGGTAAATCCTTTTCCTGCCTCCAGGGTGTGTATATAAACCCTATGCTTTGTAATAAAGTTAGAGTCTGTTGACGCATACTACCTGTCTTGTGTCTTATTCTCTCCGGTACCGCATACCAAAGGATGGAAGCAGCAAGAAAGCAGTGATGACACCTGTATTAATTGGTTGAACTCATTACTAGTGATGGGCGAACTCGGCAGGTTCGCCCGAGTGTTTTGTAAAGTTGGAGCTCGAGGTCGGAGAAGACGCGAACTTTGGTCCGAACCCCGAGCTTGGACTTTACAGATACGGGCCATTACAATTATACTTACCTGTCCAGCAGCATTAAAAAAAGGGGGGAAAAAATTTTTAAAATTTTGGCCCCAAAAAAACCCCAATTTAAAAAAAAAGGGGGGGGGTTTTTTTGGGGGGGGTTTTGTTTTTTTTAAAAAAAAAATTTTTTAAAATTTTTTTGGGGATTTTTAAAAGGTTTTTGAATTTTTTTTTCCCCTTTTAAAAAAAAAAAAAATTTTTGGGGGGGAAAAAAAAAAAAAAAAAAAAAACCCCCCCCCCCCAAAAAAAATTTTTTTTAAAAAACCCCGGAAAAGGGCCCCAAAAAACCCCCTTTTTTTTTCCCCCCCTTTTTTGGGGGGTTCTTTAAATTAAAAAGGAAAAAACTTTCCCAAAAAAAATTTTTTGGGCAAAAATTTTAAAAAAAAGGGCCCCCCTTTTCCTTTTTGGGTTTTTCCCCCCCCCAAAAAAAAAGGGGGGCCCCCCTACCCCAAATTTTTTTTCCCGGCCCCAAAAGGGGGAAAAAAAAACAAAAAAATTTTTTTTGGGAAAAACGGGGGGCCCCTTTGGGGGCCCCCCAATTTTTTAAAAAAACCCCAAGGGGGAAAAAAAAAAGGGGGGGAAAACCTTAAATTTCCCAAAAGGGGGCCTTTTAAAAAATTTAAAGGGGCCAAGCCCCCCCCCCCCCCTTTTTAAACCCCCTTTTTAAACCCCCGGGGGAAAATTTTTCCCCCCCCCCGGGGGGGGAAAAAGGGGCGGCCGGGGGGGTTTTAACCCGGGGGGGGGTTTCCCCCTTTTCCCCGGGGGGGGGGGGGGGGCCGGGGAAATTTTAAAAAATTTTAAAAAAACCCCCCCCCCCAAAAAAAAAAAACCCCTTTTTTTTTAAAATTTTGTAAAAAAACCATTTTTTTTAAAAATTTTTTTTTTTTTTTTTCCCCCTATTTTTTTAAAAAAAAAAAAACCCCAAAACCCCCCAATTTTTTTAAAAAAAAAACCGGGGGTTCAAAAAAAAATTTTTTTTCCCTTTTTTCCCTTTTTTTTTTTTGGCCCCCTTTTTAAAAAGGGGGGTTTTTAATTTTTTTTTTTTTAAAAAAAAAATTTTTTTAATTTTTTTTTTTTTTTTTTCCCCCCTTTTTTAATTTTTTTTTTTTTAAAAAAATTTTAAAAAACCCAAAAACCCAAAAAAGTTTTCCCCCCAAAAAAAAAAAAAAAAAAATTTTTTTTTTGGGGGTTTTTTTTTTCCCCCCCCAAAAAAAAAAAAAAATTTTTTTAAATATTTTTTTTAAAAAAAAAAAAAAAGGGGGGGGAAAAAAAATTTTTTTAAAAAAAAAGGGAAAAAAAAATTTTTTTTTGCCCAAAATTTAAAAAAAAAAAAAAAAAAAAAAAATTTTTTAAAAAAAAAAAAAAAAAAAGGGGGGAAAAAAAAAAAAAAAAAAAAAAAAAAAAAAAAAAAAAAAAAAAAAAAAAAAAAAAAAAAAAAAAACCCGCAAAAAAAAAAAAAAACCCCCCCCCCCAAAACCCCCAAAAAAAAAAACCCCAAAAAAAACTTAAAAAAAAAAAAAAAAAAAAAAAAAACTTTTCCCCCCCCCCCCCCCCCGGGGGCCCCCCCTTAAAAAAAACCCTTTTTTTTTTTTTAAAAAAAAAAACCCCAAAAAACCCAAAAAAAAAAAAACCCCCCCAAAAAAAAAAAAAAAAAACCCCTTTTTGGGGGAAAAAAACCCCCAAAAAAAAAACCCCAAAATTAAAAAATTTTTTTGGGCCCGTTTTTTTAAAAAAAAAACCTTACCCCCAAAAAAAAATTTTAAAAAAAAAACCCCCTTTAAAAAAAATTTTTTTTTATTTTGACCAAAAAAAAAACCCCCCCTTTTTTTAAAAAAAACCCCAAACCCCCCCCCCCCCCCCCCCCCCTTTTTTTAAACCCTAAAAACCCCCCCCTTTTGCCCCCCCCTTTTTTTTAAAAACCAAAAACCCCCCCAAAGGGCCCCCCCCCAAAAATTTTTCCCCCCCCCCCCAAAAAAACCCCTTTTTCCCAAAAGGGGGGGGAAAAAAAAAAAAACCCCCCCCTTTTTTCCCCCCTTTTTTTTTTTTTTCCCCCCAAATTTCCCCCCCCCAAAAAATTTAAAAAAATTCTTTTTTTAAAAATTTTATTTTATTTTTTTTTTTTAAAAAAAAAAAGGAAAAAAATTTTTAAAAAAAAAAAAAACCCCGGGGCCCCCCCAAAAAAAAAACCCCCCCAAAAAAAAACCCCGGGAAATTTTTTTAAAAAAATTTTTTTTTGGAAAAAAAAAAAAAAAAATTTCAAAAAACCCAAAAAAAAAAGGGGGTTTTAAAAAAATTTTTTGAAAATAAAAAGGGAAATTTTAAAAAATAAGGGGGTTTTAAAATTTCCCTTAAAAAAACCCCCCCCCAAAAAAGGAAAAAAAGGGGGTTTTTTTAAAAAAAACCCCTTTAAAAGGAAAATTTTTTACATATTCCTTGGTTAAAATTTTGGTTTTAAAAAATTGTTTTAAAAAAGGTTTTTTTTTCCAAAATCATACCTTTATTCATTTCTGAACCCCTGGGAAAAATTTTATTTGGGAGCCTGAAAAAAGTTTTTTTGATTTTTTTTTTGGGGGGGTGACTCTCCCAGTAAAATAGGCTGGATGTGAAACTGTGGTGTTGGTTTTGGGTGGGATTCTGCCCCCAAATTTTTTTTTATTTTTTCAGTAAAACTCTATACAGCACTTATTTCCTCCCTTTTTTGTTTTTTTCTTTATTTTCCCAAAATTTTTCTTTGCCCTCCATAAAAATTTAATAAACCCCCCCAGCAGCCGCCTCCTCTGCAGATCTCAGTATACAAACCCCCCCATCCTGCTATCTCTAACACCCGAGAAAAAGGGGAAAAATGATGGGGAGCAAAAAGAGCTAAAGAAACCAGGGGAAAATCTTTTATTGGGTTTGTACATGTTTTTAAAAAGTACACTAATAAAGGACTTCATTAATTGATATTTTTTTAATGAAGGCAAGGGGGAGAAAGGGGGAAGGGGGACCAAATTTGCAAATTTTGAAAACAAGTTTAAAAATAAAAAAAGATTCTGATGAAGGGGTACATAACTTTAACAATCACTAGGAACAATGCTTTTAAAAAAGGGGAGCTTTTAAAATTAAAAAAAAAATCCAAAATATGGGTACAAAAAATTTTAAGGGGTGTAAACTATGCCTGGCAACCAGCTAACAATCCATTCAGGAGGAGAATTGTGAAGAGATTCTCAGCAGTATAAATGCCACATTTGAATATCCTTTTTGGCTAAATGCCAGCCATTTATACTAGAGTTTAGGCAGCTATTAAAGTGTTATCCACTACACGATGATCACTGCTCTAATCACTTAATGGCCCCATTTAAAATAAAATCAGAGGATAGTCACTTCCCACAATGGCGCTGTTCTTGCTATATTTTGACTGGCATTCCTAGTCGGTCACATGACATTTTTGTGCCACGGTTCTGGCTGCAATTTTTACTCTTAACTCAGAGTGGACGTCCGCTCTGACAAAATATTTAAGAGCTACAGCCAATCAGCGAATGTTGATTGCTGTGTCACGGTTCTGCTGCAGCCAATGTCATATGATTAACCAGGGTTAGGGGCACTGACATAGCTGGAATGGAGCCGCTGTGGGAGACACGCATCCTTTGTTTTTATTCTAAATGGGGTCCTGAAGTGATTTATGCAGGGGTGGTCCAATAGTAGACAACCCCTTTAAAGGAAGTTCATATGTTTTAACCCTTTATGACTTTAAATGAATTACCTGCCTTTAAATTAATGACAATCACTTGTATATAAATGAAACATACAAAGAGACAATCCAACAAGGAAAAGCCAAATACATATATATGTACGTATTGTGAGAAAGTTACTGGTAAGGTGCTGGAGGGGAGATATGTATCGCTGCGCTTACTGGCTTCAGTCATATAAAAACCCCTGGAGAGTGGAGCTCAGTGCTTGTATCCTGTTAAGAAAGTTGAACCTTTGGATGCTGATTTCTCCTCAGCGGGCAGATTTCCCGCACATGAACGGACTGTTTTATACTATTTTGTTTTATTTTCCTGTTTTGCCCTAAGGGTCCATGTTTATGCCGCATGTATATAATAAACCCGTGAAGGACTTTAAGAGACAGTGTTCATGTGCCTACCTCTGTATCAGCTGAGACGCTCTATCACAGTATGTACATAAGTATATATTATAAAAATGAATAAATATTCTAAATATTGTAGCAACTGTACTAAGTTTACACGCAAACAGTAAGGTTATGTACATACGATCGGTAAACGGTGAGGGTTGGACGCTGCGTACTTGTGCAGCATCAAAGCGGCAGCATCCAGATGTTGCAGCATAGTAAATGGGATTTCAAGAAATCCCATGCGCACCATGCGTCCACAGACACCCGTGGCTCACCCGCAGAGACGGACATGCAGCGCGTCTTTCTAGACCGCAGCATGTCAATTTCTCTTGCAGAGACACGAGTCTCTGCAAGAGAAATTTCACCATACAATGTATTGGATGTGGTGAATCGACACAGTTCAGTGAACACATACGGATTCACCTGTGTTCAATAGTTGGCAGTGCTTTGGATGCAGTGAATATGTGCTGCATCCAAAGCGCTGCCAGTTCCGGATCGTGGGCACCTACCCTTAGAACACAATATGACTGTTCATAATTCCATGATTTGAGGTAACAGACTATGGTTTTTGTATCTACAAGAAAACATTTTTTGCAGGGGGATGGGTATAGAAGTGTCAAAGAATACAATGCGAACTACATGCAGTATTTGTTAGTCATCAAGCTTTTTACCACTGTAGACAAGGCTGAAATCGTCTTGAGTACTGCAGAATAGACTGCACACTATGAGAAGTAATTGCATATTTTTACAATAAACTTCACGGTACAGGACTCAGGTAGCCTTTGTTCCGTGACAGGTCTATGCTAGGTGTAGCAGCTTAGAATAGATCTACAAGTGATCTGTCTTATTCCCTGGGGGCCTTACTTGAGCTTGTCATTCCCTAGCTTTTTGTGACTATAGGAGACTATATCACAGAATATTCCTAAGGACTAGAACTAACGGAAGACAAAACTGTTATCAAGGTAGAAAGCGAAGTTTAAAGTCTGGGGAAATAAAAGTGACTATTACTGTAAGCATGTCATTGGCTGCCAAAAAAGAACACTATCTCGTTCATTCTTAAACTGAGAAATTAAAGTTCACGAAAATGAAAACATCACTTGAAGGTAAGAAACAAATGTATTTTCCAATATCTGAACATTCTTTGCTCCTCAAATTGAATTAGGTCATCCATGTCTAATCGAGAACAATGGTACCAAGTCATCATGCTTTTATATAAACCAATTAAATGACCCTATGGCCAAAAACAAAAACTCACTTGTGCCATAATTAAGTAACATATATCAATACCAATTATTATACAGACTTCTTTGCCTCATCTATTCTATTATTTCTAAACACTGTTTTTCGGTGATTACTTTGCATCTCCGTTCATACTGCACCCACACACACAAATGATTCACAATTTGAAAGTAAACTTGCACCCCTCAGCAAGAAATAGCCAAACAAACCACACATCCATAATTTGATAATAAAATACAGTTTAAACATTAATTTCATAAACCTGCAGTAAGGAAAAATGATCTGCAGGTGCACCACACTACCCCAAAGCACACTACCACAAAGCTGCTTACAGACACCACAAACAAATCCAAACATTGCCTTGGGGGCTTGCCAAACTGCTTGCCCAGCCTATTTCAGTCAAATTGGAGGATTGCACACTTCGCAGCAGGTGAGTCACATATGCAAACACATTTGTAAACATGCACTGCCTATTGAATTGCACACTTGCTCTGTTCATACTCCACCCACACAAACAATGATACACCATTTGAAAGGTCAAATGACCTGCAGGTGGCAGAACACTACCCCAAAGCACACTACCACAAAGCTGCTTACAGACATCTTTTTCAGTGATTACTTTGCCCCACACACACAAATGGTGAGTCATATATGCAAACACATTTGTAAACATGCACTGCTTTTTCGCTGATTACTTCGCCCCACACACACAAATGATACACCATTTGAAATGTAAACTTGCTCCCTTCAGCAAGAAAAGAGCCAAACCACACATTCACGATTTTATCACTAAAGACAGTTTAAACATTTATTTTCATAACCCTGCAGAAAGAAACAATGACCTGCAGGTGGCACCTCAACTGGAAGACATTTTGTGGCCTCTACTTATCAAACCAATTTATTGTATTACCAATCTACATATATAAAAACCTGTCTGTGTTCATCATCTCATGAAATACATTTACATTTGACCAGCTTGCTATTTCTGAAATTGCCTGCGCTCCCGACAACCAATGTGCGAAAATTTTGCACGGGCCAAGCTAGTAGATTAGAATTTAGAAACACTTACGGTGTGAACGATCTGGATAAAAGAGTTCACTGATCAAAGGTTCAGTACTAGTCCCTGAGTTCTTACTGCAGGACCTTGTGCCCCATGCTCCATTCTCTGCTTTTTAAGGAGTCATAGTATGAGTCATTTCTATTAAACCTTAAAAGTAGCTAAAGATTGCTGACATCATGCTGTGAAAGGTCGCAGAAGGGCACTAGATCATTTCGGTTACAACTGCTGCAAACATGAATGGCTCACTAGTCCTTGACCTGCTTCACTCGGGTGTAATTTTGAAAAACAGCCATGAAGCTAAATTTTTCCAAATTTTAATAGTACCATTTGGCATTTATCTTAAAGGGGTTGTCCAGCACTTTAATGAGCATGAATTATTTTTAAACAGTAAACAGAAACAGACACACACTAGTCCCCATAAATCCAGCGCAGGGGGCTCCGGAGGTTTACAGCGCTTCTGGAAGCGATGTCCGTGTTGTTTGGAAGTTACCAGGACCACTGCAGTCTGTGACTGGCTGCAAAGATCAAGTGACTTGAAGAACCCAGAAATATTCAATGACTCATTCCACCAGTCAGCTGAGTGCTGCAGCCAATCACAAGTTACAGAGGTCCTGATAACTTCCGTATGGAGCAGACATTACCTCCTCGCCCACATGCACTGGATCAAATGTTGTGCTGAAGGGTGGGTATGTTTGCCTTTTTTATTTTAAAACCATTCATGTAAAAAAAATGTTTTCAAGTATTACACACTCTCTTTACAGTCCTGAAGACATCTATAAAAAACAAAAACTAATTCCATCGACTGTGTAACTCATGCCACATGCTATAGATCTTTTTACAGAGCAAATTAAGGAAACCTGTTTAGCATAGTCCATGTTTGTGCTAATTTTCCTTCTTTTTATTACTTTCATATTTTAATCATGTAATATGCTGGCAACAAATGTCCATCATTTTTTGCGAGTGGAGATATTTCACTCCCAATATTCCACTTCAAAATCTTTTGTGAGATCTATGGCAGTGTTCAAATCACAATTAATGATACGATGTCAAAATAAATGTCACCTGTGCACACTGCAGAAATAGAAAGAAAAATGTTCCAGTGCTCACTGAAACCATATAAATCCAGCAACAGAAGAGAAAAATGATAGGACTGGTGCATAATATAACACAATAGCGATACATATGTCTAGGGGTGCTGTGGGATATATTAATCGCATGCTTTTTTAATTTTTTTTTATTCCATATGAACAGTAGTAGGAAGTAAAATATCTATTTACTAAGATTTTTTGTAATAATTTACATGGTAGTTATACCACTTGTGTTTCCAATTAGCACATGCCTATCCATTGCACCACAAGAACCATTCATTAAACATCTACAAATTTGTGTATTATTCCTATGCAGCACTATGGCCCCAATTCATCAAAGTGTTAACGCCACCGTAAAACACTTTGAAAAGTAGAAACCTTTTTGCAAAAAATCTGCAACTTTTGCTGTTTTCACACCAGTTTTGAGCAACTTTGCCAAAATGTGGTGAGCTGAGGAGTAACCCGAGGTGGGAAGGCACGTGTCTATGTTCTCATGAAAAGTGTGTGTGTGGGGGGTTCTTACGCCAGAGGTGTTATTCTAGCCTCTGTGACTGGAGTAGCATTTCTGATGAAGGGCATGCCTCTGTTAGGATGTGCTGAGTTCATTAAGTGCCATGCACATCTTAGGGAATTAGGCACATTTTATTTCTGCACTTTCCTTATTAAAACTGGGGTAGAAAATTTCAGTTTTAATGGAAGAGGTTGTCCACTACTCGGACAACCCCATCTCAATCAGCATGTTTGCACTGATAAAATAATAACTTTTATACTCACCTCCGATGCCGGCTCTATGCCAGCGGTGTCAGAACTCAGGTCTCATGTCCCATTGCTATATAACACCCAATCAGCTATCGCTCCCTGCCTTCAGACAAATTAAACATCAAGAGGAAGTGAGCGGCCATACACACTTTTTTTATCCTCTTGATTTCTTATTTGTCAAAAGATGGGGAGAAAGTAGCCAACGTTGATTGGATGCAGGGCTCGTGTGACATAACAATGTGATGCGAGCCCCAAGACAGCGAGTGCTGACACTGTTGGAACAGCACCCATATCATAGTTGAGTATAAGAGCACAGTCAGTTGGCCATATAACATGGTTGACAATTGCATCATAATGCTCGGACTGGCCGGTAGCTGTCACGCTCAATTCAGGAGAGCCACCAGTCAGTCCAAGCATTGCGATGAAATTGCCATCTTTGTTATCCGGCCATCTGACTGCACCCTAAGTGTTGCTATTTTACTGGTGTAAACCTGCTGATTGAGATGGGGTTGTCTGAGTAGTTGACAACCCCTAAATTGGGGCCTACACATCTCCATGTTACATTTTACAAACATGCCCTGTGTCACGGGTTTACTGTAACAGAGAGGGCCAGAGGATCGAAGCGTTTGATTTCTCGTACTCCTGCACTGAATAAAAGCACTTCCCCTTCATATTAAATGGTGCAGGTTTCTTTTAGCAGAGCAGGGGTTAAACAGTTCGGCTTAGAGTCTCTGAAGCCATCCTGCTTGGATGATCGCAGCAGTTCAGTATTGGCCCCTTCCCTTTCCTTTATACACTCGCCACTGGCAATCTGGATTGCCAGTGTTATAGTCTTGTACTGCCTGGCATGGTGTGGTGGTGTCAGTTGTTGGTCGAGGCGTTTGGAGTGTTGATCTGCGATTGTTGCATGGTGTTTCTGCTGTGTGCGATTCCTCATTCGCTCCTATTTTGCTTACTTCACTTTACTCCCTGACATTCCTCTCTGTTGTCTGTTAGTGCATATTTATATGTTTGGTATTTTCATTTATTCCTGTACGTCCACCTTTGTTAGTCTGGTTTGTGTATGTAAATACACTATTACTCCCCACTTCCTTCGGTGTCTGAGGGGTTCATATATAGGACTGATTCAGGTCAGCAGCTCTTTTGTCTTCACCATCAGAATAATGTGGGGAGCATGGATAGCTAGGGTGCCCCCGCCCCTAACGTTAGGGACAGGGAAGGAGTCCCTTACCCCGAGTATTCTGACAACAGAGTTGTGACACCCTGTGTATATTCTGATCATAAAGTCATGTGATTCTTCTCTTCCTAACCCTCCATTGTCTGTAGCCATGGTTGCCAACCATCCATAATTTTACAGACAGTCCGTAAAAATCTGGTACTTTACTCTGCCATTTGTAGTGTCCGGTACAAAAAAAGCACTGTCTGCAAATTTTTTTTCCTGCAAAGTTTACTACTGCTTCCACCGCCCTTCATCCTTTCTTCTCAGCCTGCCGACCACAACAAGGACTCCCCTGCCACTGGCCATCTTCTGGCGTGCGGTGCGGATGCAGTCCAGTCGTCACTCGCAGCAAGGAGGAACAAGTCAGGGGAGCAGTGCCACTGTTGCATTGTGTGCACAGATACTCAGAGCCTGGAGGTCTTCTGGGACACAATTGACGGCCTCTTCCTGCGGACTTTGGTGGCATGGCACCATACATGCACAGCGTCCTCCCACACTGCTCGCAGACAGGAGGGTTCTGCTTCCCTGTATTTGTTGCTAGGGGCGGCTTCAGTGCAGTGTGCGGCATCCTGAGTGCGGGAATGTGCCGTGCCCGATAAAATGGCGCTGATCTCCATCAATATGTAGTTGGGAGTCGGACCTTAAGCCATATTTATAAATATTGTCAAAAAGCATTAATAAATCAGCCCTTTTCTTTATTTTAGTAATAATTTGAGCTGCTTAGTTATTTTTCCATTGATAATTATTTTTGTGGGAGAGATGGGGTTAAAATATAAACTGATTCTTTGCACTGATATTTAGACATTAGAGAAAATTACAGCTTTCTGTTGTCTCTAGCAACCAATCACAGAGCAGCTTTCTTTCATCAAGAGCACTATAAGAAATGAAAGCTGCACTGTGACTGGTTTTGATGGGCATGCTGCAGTAAAGCTTCACAGTGTGGATTGTAATGTGCAGGAGTGGCAGAATATTTCTGCCATAATTTATAAGTACATTGTGACAAAAATGCACTTTCCATGTATACTATAAAAGGCACCAGCACCAACAGCATGTATACTATAAAAGGCACCAGCACCACTAGCATGTATACTATAAAAGGCACCAGCACCACTAGCATGTATACTATAAAAGGCTTCAGCACCACCAGCATGTACACTATAAAAGGCACCAGCACCACCATCATGTATACTATAAAAGGCACCAGCACCACTAGCATGTATACTATAAAAGGCACCAGCACCACTAGCATGTATACTATAAAAGGCACCAGCACCACCAGCATGTACACTATAAAAGGCACCAGCACCACCAGTATGTATACTATAAAAGGCACCAGCACCACCAGCATGTATACTATAAAAGACACCAGCATGTATACTATAAAAGGCACCAACACCACCAGCATGTATACTATAAAAGGCACCAGCACCACCAGCATGTATACTATAAAAGGCACCAGCACCACTAGCATGTATACTATAAAAGGCACCAGCACCACCAGCATGTATACTATAAAAGACACCAGCACCACCAGCATGTATACTATAAAAGGCACCAGCACCACCAGCATGTATACTATAAAAGGCACCAGCACCACCAGCATGTATACTATAAAAGGCACCAGCACCACTAGCATGTATACTATAAAAGACACCAGCACCACCAGCATGTATACTATAAAAGGCACCAGCACCACCAGCATGTACACTATAAAAGGCACCAGCATCTATACTATAAAAGGCACCAGCACCACTAGCATGTATACTATAAAAGGCACCAGCACCACCAGTATGTATACTATAAAAGGCACCAGCACCACCAGCATGTATACTATAAAAGACACCAGCACCACCAGCATGTATACTATAAAAGGCACCAGGACCACCAGCATGTATACTATAAAAGACACCAGCACCACCAGTATGTATACTATAAAAGGCACCAGCACCACCAGCATGTATACTATAAAAGACACCAGCACCACCAGCATGTATACTATAAAAGGCACCAGCACCACCAGCATGTATACTATAAAAGGCATGCTGGTCTGGTGTATAATTCCAAGTATCTCATCTGGCTCCTATTCTGGTCATTTTTGGGTGTGGTCTTTAGGGGGTGTGGTCTTACACAACTAACACAGCTGCGGGAACAGACTACGCATAAGTTTTGTTTGTAGTCTGTAACTATGGAGACACACAATAGAATATTTGTATTTAAACATTTTTAAATATTTACAAAGTTGCTTCATTCGAGAATTATACAGCCGATGGTTATAAATGAGCACATATCTTTTAATATCACATACAGTTATTAAAAAAGAGACCCTGAAATAAACAGAAAACTGAATCAATGTTAAATATGTGATGTTATTAAAATGGCACAAGATTCTGGTTTCTACACTATGCGGTCATTAGTTGCATATATTATCTTTATGCAGATTATCAGATAATTCTTGGAAGTAGCTGTGGAATTAAGGGAAGAGTCTGTGAAAGAGAGGAAATGAAACATATTTGATAGAAAAGAAAGAAAATTATGAAGAAACCAGGTCAACAATCCCAACAAATGAAATATGAAAGCAAATTGGATCGAAAGTACAAGCAGCCATGCTAATAAGTGATTGCATTAAGATGCACATTATTAATAATGTTCCTTAGGCTGCTTTCACACATCAGTTTTTTTGTGTCAGGCATAATCCGTTGAATACCTGATAGGACAGATCCGGCGCTGAAATGAAAAAACTGATGCAACGGATCAGTTTTTTTGCTGGATCCGACCTGAACTTTTGAACCTGGAAAAAGAAGTTTTGCAACGGAAAATGCAGGTATTCATGTCCGGACCGAGGAGAGAGAGAGAGAGTGGAAAATGTAGTAGTAGTAGTAATAGTAGCAGTATAGTTTCCAGAATCCAGATGAGTCTTTTGACGGATTGCACAAAAGACTGGTCTGGTATCATAGACTTCTATTATTTCTGCACGCCTGATGCGCCGCTTCAGGCACTATCAGACGGGTCCGGAAAAAAACAAAACGTTGCAATGACCGTTTTGTCCGGCCACCGAAATGTACATTTCCGCCGGATCCGGCCAAAACGGATGCAACGCAACGACATCAGGCGCGATCCGGCGCTAATGAAAGTCAATTACAAAAAAACGCATCCGGTACTGGATCCATTTTTTTAAAAACATGCCGGATCGCGCCTGACGTCAAAAAACTGATGTGTGAAAGTAGCCTTACTTATACAGAACTAATATGTTAAGAAGCCTTTGTAAGAGGAGGTAGCATAAATCTGGATTCCTAACGTTTCTGCACTTTAGGTACATTTACATTAGATGATTTTGCAGCTTTAAGCTACTGCTAATTTATAAATATTTACCAATTTGTTGTATAATAGCCAGTTTATGCTGTCAAATTGCTGTAATAAATCAGTTAGTGCACATAGGCTGCCATTGTTCTCAGTAGCGCAGGTCCCGTTTTTCCACAAGACGATATGCTGCAGAGAACGATGATGTTTTATGCTTCATAAAAGATCATTTCATCCAATGAATGAGCTTCTTACTCATTCATTGGGTGACTGGCCACCTGATTAGACTGCCTAATCATTATGAAACAATTCTGTTCATGACAATTTAGCAGTGTAAATGGACCTTAATAGTTCCGCTTGGATACACAAACATGCACTAAATATGTCACCAGGATTATTTAACTTTTAGTTTTTTAATTCATACTGTGGAAGGTTGGTTCACCTTGCTGCTCCCCGAGGTAGACAAAGGAACACGTTTGGTTACAATCTCTGGGTGGTTTACTGCTTCATAAACCATAAAACCCAACCAGTAAGAGAAAACAGCCTTTCTGGCTCAAATGAAAAACAAAAAAAAGTCTATATAAAGTTCTTCCCAGTATGGCTCCAGCCTTCTGGGACAACAGATGCGGCAGCTCTTGCAGGAGCTTCAGTCTGGAGGCTTCCTCCCTCCAAACAACACAGACAGAGAAAAAAAACCTGTCCGGACATGTAACTCCCTCCAGCCACACCATGGAGGTGGAGATATGGTGGGTAGACGTCCCACCGATCTCTAACCTACCCACCATGAAAGCTGGACCCATATAGCGACTGGATTGCTCTCAACACATATCATGCTGGAGAAAAACTTATGGCTTTCACATCACAGAGGAAAGCAACCTTTGTGGCACATATCTCCACTCATGCACGGCGCCAGTGACCCTGTCACCACATATATGCAGTAACTTTAAAAAAAAGACTCCTGTCTATCTACTGCAGTATTTTTCAGATTTAGCGGTTTGAGGAAAAGCAAAGCAAAATGCAATTTCTATGGCCAACGATTTCCAATTGCGGGCCTATTTATCTACCTCAATTATACGGCATTCATTGCTGAATTAATCATAACCTACATGCTACATGTGATTAGATAAGCATCTAGCTTTTTATTAAATGTGGTCATTATATCTGCCTATATTTATTACCTTTTCTTTTATTTGTATTGCTTAACCCATGTGCATTGTATCACAGTCACTCCGGTATCGATGGTTCCGGCCACTATGGCGTTCCTGGCCGTGCTTACGCAGTTAGTAAGGAGTTTATCATTATCAATGGTTGGGTTCTTGGTAGCATGCATACTTACAGCCTGCGCAGTAGCTCCCTGCCCGGCCACCTCACTCCTGCACTGCACATTATCAATGGTCGGGTTCTTGGTAGCGTGCATACTTACAGCCTGCACAGTAATTCCCTGCATGGCCACCTCACTCCTGCACTGCACATTATCAATGGTTGGATTCTTGGTAGCATGCATACTTACAGCCTGCACAGTAATTCCCTGCCCGGCCACCTCACTCCTGCACTGCACATTATCAATGGTTGGGTTCTTGGTAGCATGCATACTTACAGCCTGCACAGCAGTTCCCTGCCCGGCCACCTCACTCCTGCACTGCACATTATCAATGGTTGGGTTCTTGGTAGCGTGCATACTTACAGCCTGCACAGTAGCTCCCTGCCCGGCCACCTCACTCCTGCACTGCACATTATCAATGGTTGGGTTCTTGGTAGCGTGCATACTTACAGCCTGCGCAGTAGCTCCCTGCCCGGCCACCTCACTCCTGCACTGCACATTATCAATGGTCGGGTTCTTGGTAGCGTGCATACTTACAGCCTGCACAGTAATTCCCTGCATGGCCACCTCACTCCTGCACTGCACATTATCAATGGTTGGATTCTTGGTAGCATGCATACTTACAGCCTGCACAGTAATTCCCTGCATGGCCACCTCACTCCTGCACTGCACATTATCAATGGTTGGATTCTTGGTAGCATGCATACTTACAGCCTGCACAGTAATTCCCTGCCCGGCCACCTCACTCCTGCACTGCACATTATCAATGGTTGGGTTCTTGGTAGCATGCATACTTACAGCCTGCACAGCAGTTCCCTGCCCGGCCACCTCACTCCTGCACTGCACATTATCAATGGTTGGGTTCTTGGTAGCGTGCATACTTACAGCCTGCACAGTAGCTCCCTGCCCGGTCACCTGACTCCTGCACTGCACATTATCAATGGCCAGGTTCTATGTGCACTGACTGCATAGCTGTCCTCTCTGGAAGATCTCCTCATATAAATCTTACTAACTGCGCAAGCACAGCCAGGAACGCCATAGTGGCAGTAACCATAGAGTAATTACTAATAGACAAAAACCTAAAATGTGGCCCAATGATAAAACAGCAGAGATAGTGCCGCTTTCTTGAGGTTTTTATTTCCTAAAACATTGTGAGTGTAAATGCTATACTATGATTAACAGCTCTAGTCTAAGGTATATAGAACTATATATAAAGTTGATGGTGTGCAGTCATCTCCAAACTTTAAAGTGCAAGACATGCACATACATCAACAGTAGGCAGTAGGTAGACCAGTGGATTGAAGCCATTCTCACAACCACCGATGGACCAACATGGGCATCTATCTTGGGTATCAGACATACCGAATGTTTCTTTACATTTTCATGTTGTTTAATCTTGTGTCTATTTTACTGTACAGTATTTAGATGAACCCAGAAAATCCCTTTAAGATTATCATTCTTTTTTTGGTGGGGACGAGGAGGACATGACTTGTTGCTGATAGCCCGATAAGATACTTCTATATAGCCATGAGCTGTAGTAAAGAAATACTGTATATGGCTCCCATTCTGAGAGTTCAGAGAAGTAATCTACCTAGCATCTCGCCTATTCCATGTGTGACGCATCATACGACAGGTCTTTTATCTGTACGGCACATTCAATTATTGCATGTTTTTGTTCCTCTCTGGAATATAATACAGGTAGATGGTATTCTAGATATGGTTTGTTAGGTTTTCTTTCTTAAATAATGAAATCCCCCTACAATAAATGTGTGCTATTGTCTCGCTGTCAGTTGGTGGGAAGCAGAAGATGGAAAGTTCAAGTGACAATTCTCATGTAAACAATTGCTCCGTTATTGTCAACGCTTCAGTCATAGAA
Organism: Oophaga sylvatica; assembly: GCA_033576555.1. Lineage (NCBI taxonomy): Eukaryota > Metazoa > Chordata > Amphibia > Anura > Dendrobatidae > Oophaga > Oophaga sylvatica. Next base: position 47,742,552 of record JARQOD010000007.1, on the reverse strand, counting down.
ACACTGAATGTGGCTCCAACGATTAGTGTTCTACAGTCTCATAGCCATATATTGCTTAGGTAATCACACATTATTGTGGCCCATCAAGAGCCTCTTTTGCACATTCCGTCATTTTTGACATGAAGAAAAGTACAGCATACACAGCTCCTCCCGTCAAGATGCCAAGCGTCACGGAGGAAGAGGCAAGTTATCCTGCTGATATGATGGAACTGAGCAACTAAACTGTTAACTGAACTTTTGATGCATTCCATCCTGGTTAAGAACGATTTCTCTTTAATGTTCTAGACATCTTTCTTCTTTTGTGGCTCAAGTGACAACAATGGCTGGCTTATTGGGTATGGATAAAGGTACTGCCACACTAAACAATCCCGCTAGCGATCACAATAACGACGCATACTAATGCGATCGCTAGCGGGATTGTTTCTATATCGCTAAATGCGGCCACATTTAGCGATATAGTTAACGACGCTATCGCCGTTAGCGATCTTCTTAACGACTTTAGCGGTACAAAAGTACCGCTAAATCGCTAAGAAAAGGTGCCACACAGCGATTAAATACTTACCCAGCGGGAGCGCCAGCGATGAAATAGGGTCCGGAACGATTCCAGCGACGAGCGAGATCACAGCAGGAAGCTCGTCGCTGGAAGCTGCCGCACTGAACAACATCGCTAACGGGATCGCTAAATAGTGACGTTTTTTAGCGATCCCGTTAGCGATATTGTTTAGTGTGGCATACCCTTAAGAGGAAAGGTTGCTTCCAATGTGAAAATCTGATTGAAACTGTGTCAAAATATAGGTGCCCATTTTGCATGGTCTACATAGCTAACAGGATTATCAGCATGACATCGGCAGTCACACTCCATCGAAAGAGCAGAGCAGAACATAAGCTGCTTCTCTGTTGACGTGACATCATCAGAAGCTGCTGAATCGCTGGCAGGAGCGGTCAGTGATCACTCTTTGCCAGCAGAGATCGACTCTGGGCACAACAGGCAGGTAGTTAGCAACTACCTGCCTGTTAGTTCCTAGGTCCACAGTAAAAAAAAAAAAAATAATCCTAGAAAACTCTTTTAAGAACGTTATTAATTGAGACAAGCTGATCTTTTAGTTAAAAAGTGCATTAAAGGTGTCGATACACAACCTGCAATTTTGATATAAGCAGCGGAGTATCTTTTGTATATGGAGGCCTTCAGAGTCTCCCCAAAAGTGTTCAAAGAAGGATTTTGAATTTTTATGTCCTTGGTTCACAGAGGTGACTGGAAGCAGCTGGCTTCATTCTCGCCATTGAGAATGCATGCATGCTCAGCAGAGTCAAGCATGCATATTTATAGTGGGGTCAGGAGAAATAGCTGTCGGCTAAAAAAAAGGGGGCATTTACACTGCAGGATAATCGTGAACGAGCGTTGTTAAAAACACTCATTTCACGATTCTCTTGCTGTGTAGATAGTAAAACGAGTAAAATGCGGTTCCTCAGATTTTGCTGTCTTGTGCAGCACAAATGATCATCATTCTCGGCGAAGCATCGTCCTGTGTAAACAGGGCTCACAATGCCGAGAACTATAGCAGCCTAGGCCCACTAAGCAATCTACTATAACTCACTCAGTGTGCACCGTTTACATAGGTCTGTCTGCGTAAACAGGTACTCAAATGACCACTATTCGGGAAAAATTTGCCGATCAGTGGTCGTATCGTGCCGCTGCTCTGTTCATGTAAATGGTGCTTAAGTGTTTGTCCGGCAGCTACTGAAGGTTTATGGGCAGAGTAACATTTTTTAATTAACTGATTACACATTCTCCAACTCTTGTGGTCCAGATTGTCAGAAGATAAGACAATGCTATTCTTTGTAATTCCATCTCATTCCATGTAGGCTCACACAAAAACCTGCATCATTACTAACAAAACGGTTATGTAGCGCCCTCTGTGACCTCCTGGAATAGTGCACTGCACTTTACATATAATTTGCCTTTTTTCTTTTACCACAAGTATGTTAGCGCTCGCATTTTAATGGAGACAAGAGGCTTACTTGCTGTAGGTAAAGGCTGACAGAAAGACCACGGGCTGATCTTATATTCATGACTATTGTCAGCTTACTGGGTTTACTTATTCCCAGAGCCAATTAAAATGCAAACACAAGATATGAGCGACTGTAGTTTGATAACAAGCTAAGGGACGGATGAACCATGGGGCAGTGTTCAAATATAACTGTTTAATATGAGCATATTAGCAGCAATAATTGGATTTTTGAAATCCCAAGATTTTCAGCTGACACCCTTATAACCCATTAAATGCACTGATACGCTGTGTTGGCGTGACGAGTTTCAATACAATCTTCAGAAATGGAAGTTTATCAATGTAATGATTAAAAGGGAGGGGTGCAGTTGATGTAATAGTCATGGAAGTCTCATAGGGCTTCCATTCTTCTTCTGCAATTTCCCTGTTCGGCACATTTATACTACTGTGTCTTCTTCTAACGCATTTCATGTAGAATTGGTTCATTCAATGACAAGTAAGGCAATCTGCCAGAGATGTCATGAACGATTTATGTCAGGAGAACAGGTTTCCCAGGCAGCTTACATACTGTAAATTATTATCAGTGCATTTTTACCTGATAGCGTTCAGTGAATTATTAACAGATAGTTTGTAAAATTGATGTGATAGAAGATGGTTTTTCTCTCTTCTCTTGAACAGACATAATTATACCAATTTGATGCAAGATCTGCATATATATATACACACATTTATTTTTACACAGTTTTTGGTTTTAGGAAACAATGATGTACAAATACAAGCAGGATCATACCGGCTCCGAGGGTACATGGAACAAGTACTCCAGGTATGCTATATCAGAGCAGGTGAAGATTACCGTATGTTCTCCATCCAAGAAAAGCGGTCCATTTTTTTAATCGAACTCTGATCAGAGTGTGATTCATTTTTCTCGGTTGTGAAGAATTAAAAAAAAAATTCTCAATCTTCTACATTCACGTAAGTGAAAATTTGACTGCACTCAGATGTAATACAAGTGTGGTCTGATGTTTTCCATGGACTCATAGACATGAATGGCCGAGTGCCATTCGATTATCGGAGGCAAATTGTGCATGCGACTTGGTTTGAGGAAAAATAATCAGACGTGCACTTGCTCATTTGGCAAAGTGCGATCCAATGTTTTGACGGATCGCACTCGAACTGAAATTAAGGTGGTCTGCACGAGCCCTTAGACATCTGAATGAAGAGAGACGTGACCAACCATCCATATTAAAAAAAAAATCTTCATTCACATGGATATATTTCCAAAACGTTTCTAGTGCGCAATCCATCCTTAGTCATGGCCAACACAGTGGGGCTGCCCCTAATTTTACTGCTTAATGAAATTGTTTGAAAATGCCATAATAACTGTAGGCTTGAGTATACAACAAGCTTGAGTGGATGAGCTCTTCATAAAACAGCATGCGACAAATTTTCTTTCCATTTTCAAAATGAGAAGAAATACAGTGGGTTCAGAAAGTATTCAGACCCCTTTAATTTTTTTTCATTCTTTGTTTCATTGCAGCAATTTGATAAATTCAAAAAAGTTCATTTTTTTCTCATTAATGTACACTCTGCGCCCCATCTTGACTGAAAAAAAAACAGAAATGCAGAAATTTTTGCAAATTTATTAAAAAAGGAAAACTGAAATATCACATGGTCATAAGTATTCAGACCCTTTGCTCAGTATTGAGTAGAAGCACCCTTTTGAGCTAGTACAGCCATGAGTCTTCTTGGGAATGATGCAACAAGTTTTTCACACCTGGATTTGGGGATCCTCTGCAATTCTTCCTTGCAGATCCTCTCCAGTTCCGTCAGGTTGGATGGTGAACGTTGGTGGACAGCCATTTTCAGGTCTCTCCAGAGATGCTCAATTGGGTTTAGGTCAGGGCTCTAGCTGGGCCAGTCAACAATGGTCACAGAGTTGTTCTGAAGCCACTACTTTGTTATTTTAGCTGTGTGCTTAGTGTCATTGTCTTGTTGGAAGGTGAACCTTCGGCCAAGTCTGAGGCCCAGAGCACTCTGGAAGAAGTTTTCATCCAAGATATCTCTGTACTTGGCGGCATTCATGTTTCCTTCAATTGCAACCAGTCGTCCTGTCCCTGCAGCTGAAAAAGACCCCCATGGTATGATGCTGCCACCACCATGTTTCACTGTTGGAATTGTATTGGGCAGGTGATGAGTAGTGCCTGGTTTTCTCCACACATACCACTTAGAATTATCAGCTAAAAGTTCTAGCTTCGCCTCATCAGACCAGAGAATCTTATTTCTCATAGTCTGGGAGTCCTTCATGTGTTTTTTTTTTTAGCAAACTCTATGCGGGCTTTCATATGTCTGGCACTGAGGAGAGGCTTCCGTCAGGCCATTCTGCCATAAAGGCCCAAATGGTGTAGTGCTGCAGTGATATTTGACTTTGTGGAACTTTCTCCCATTTCCCTACTGCATCTGTGGAGCTCAGCCACAGTGATCTTGGGGTTCTTCTTTACCACTCTCACCAAGGCTCTTCTCCCACGATTTCTCAGTTTGCCTGGATGGCCAGGTCTAGGAAGACTTCTGGTGGTCCCAAATTTCTTCCATTTAAGGATTATGAAGGCCACTATGCTCTTAGGAACCTTGAGTACTGCAGAAATTCTTTTGTAACCTAGGCCAGATCTTTGCCTTGCCACAATTATGTCTCTGAGCTCCTTGGCTAGTTCCTTCAACCTCATGATTCTCCTTTGGTCTGACATGTATTGTGAGCTGTCAGGTCTTATATAGACAGGTGTGTGCCTTTACAAATCAAGTCCTATCAGTTTAATTAAACACAGCTGGACTCCAATGAAGTAGTAAAACCATCTCAAGAAGGATCACAAGGAAATGGACAGCATGTGACTTAAATATGAGTGCCTGAGCAAAGGGTCTAAATACTTATGACCATGTGATATTTCAGTTTTTCTTTTTTAATAAATTTGCAAAATATTCTACATTTATGGTTTTTATCAGTCAAGATGGGGTGCAGAGTGTACATTAATGAGAAAAAAAACTTTTTGCATTTACCAAATGGCTGCAATGAAACAAAGAGTGAAAAATGTAAAGGGGGTCTGTTAGCGTCTGCGGAACGCACCAAATAAATATAAATAATGGATGCGTTCGCAGCCCGGGGTCCACCGTGCAGGCAGAGCCTGCTGCTAGTAAGATGACAGGAAATGGCGGTATAAGCGAGCTCTGTTGCTTCACAGAGTCGCAGACATAGACGCTGTGGCACTATATAGCGGTATGAGCGAACTCTATTACTTCACAGAGTCGCTAACATAGACGCTGAGATAGATGTGTCCTATTAACACCACAGGAGTACACAGATAACTGCTGAGCGGATAGCAGTCTGTGGTCATGCAGTCAGTAACGCAAACAAGCAACTCCTCACCGGAGTAGCCAATATTCTAGAGGCTATTTCAGCCAAGCCCTGAACACCTGCATACAAAAACTCCTCACCGGAGGTGCCGGTATTCTAGGGGCTTATTTCAGCCGAGCCCTAACCGAATGCATACATAACCACATTGGCGCAAAGCACATAACAGAATTGATACTAGCACATGGCCGTGCGGCCATGCAACCCTTTTATAGCAGCAACTACAAGAACTTCCAGAAAAGGACCAATGAGAAACTGTTCCAGAACACAAGCAGTTTCAGGACCTTCATGGCGGACCAATAGGAGTTGCTGCAGCACCTGAGCATGTGACCCTTGGTATCCAATGGAAGACCTTGCCCTGAGCATGCTCAGAAGGGGAAAAGCAGGACTTAATCTCACAGCCGTCTGCTGGCTGCTGACCAGTACTGGCTACAATGACAGAACCTGGAAAGGCAGCAGTAACCCTTTGTACCGTATCAGGCTGTGCAAGACCCTGGGACAGACGTCTCTGCTGAGGAGGCTCCACTGCGGCCGGAGACGGATGGGGACCGCAGTGGGAATGGCTCGAGATTCCCCCTGTGCAGAAGCGGGAACTCGACCTCTAACAGGGTCTGAATACTTTCCGAACCCACTGTATAAGGCCAAACAAAAAATAAGAACATTTCACAATGATGGTAGCTTTTTTATTTTATCTATCTTTTCTCCAGTGTTCTTTTTGAGGTAGGATTGTTAAAATAGTGTTATTTTCTATTTTGCAATGGAATAAATGAAACATCATATTAATGTAAATATTCCTCCTCGTAACTTCATGTTATTTTTAGTTTTGCTTTATGTTGTGGTACTTTTTATACATGTTTAAAGAGCTCAGAGTTCTTCTCTATTCTTCTGTAAGGCTCCAAATCCTCTGCGTAAGTCTAGACTTAAATGGTGAACTCAGAGTTTGGGAGCTCACTGACTGCTGATCAACGTGATCCTTGGCAGGAAAGTAGATGTGGAGACTGTAAGTGGTTCCAAGCAGTGCTACACTATCTTCTTACTGCACACCATGCTGGACTATTTTTCTTTAAAGGACTAGACAACCCCTTTAAATCTATAAATATTAAAAAAAAAGCTTCAGAACACCCCCTAGTGGCAGCAGCAGGCAGCAGAAATGTTATCATTTAAATGGGTCATTCAGCCTTAAAATAGCTCTCAGCAGATGTAACAGAACAACAGAACTATACAGCTGTTTTCCCTCCTGACAAGCCAGCAGAAAATCTCCATTGCTTTACCTGTAATCAGCATGGAAACCCCGATAGACTAAAGGAGTGTTAAGTTTATTTTGTCATTATAACATCTGCTATGGATTTTAAATCTATTTATACAAGCATGTAACTCTTTCCAAGACAAGTCCAGCAATACCTTTACATGGCCAGTCCGTTTCTCCATTACAGTGAAATCAGCGTTTGAATTTATATGCAAATGAGATGTAGATCTGAAATCTCTGTCACTCCAGCTCTATTCCCCTCCCATTGATACCTCCTCCAGCTTGACTGACAATCTCTATGCTGTGTGATTTCAGGGAAAGGAGCCATCAGTCATGCAGGAAGGAGTCTGTGCTGGGAGGCGAATAGAGCTGGAGTGACAGAGGCTTCAGATATACAGGCTCATTTCCATATTGGTTCAAACGTTGATTTCTCAGCAACAGAGGAAAAGACTGGCCATGTAATGATATTGCTGGACTTGTGTTTTTAAAATCTAAATGTGCATATAAATAGTTTGGGGGATGAAATCCTGCTGAAAGATTCCCTTTAAGGCTGGATAACCCCACTAAATGCTATAGTATGATATAATAATATAATTATGAAATGTTATAAAAAAAGACAACAGAATTTGTAAGGGAAATTTATAAACTATAAATTCACTAATCCAATTTGATTTTAATCCAAGGAATCTGTTCTGTTCCCACATTTCCTGGCACAATATACCATTTCATGAATTTGCCCGATCGGACCGGAGTTGATGAGGATTTAAGACATTTTCAACGGAGACCGGGATAATTATTGAACAGGTGATTAATTAGGACGGATCTTTGAGTTGACAAAGGACAAAGAAATCAAATGACAATCCAAGCAAGACGCAAGAAGTGATGGATCTACGCTGTGGACATGGCCAGCATCTATAGCCAACAATATATTCAGAAAATAGCTTTGTTTTGCGAGGCTGTACAAGTTAGTAATTTGCAAAAATAAGGTCAGCAACCTTTTAATGGTTTTCTACTGCATCAATTACAAAATGTTCTGTTAGAATATAAGATGGGGTGAAAAATGGAAAAAAAAAAAAAACAAAGGCAGTTCATCCAACAATTCACACTTGAGCGGTCCGGGGTACCTTCTAGAATCTGGAATGGCACGAATCATGCCAGACTCAGCTAGTCTGACATGATAAATACGGTTCCCTCTGACTCTAATGACCTGTGTGATCCTCAGCATGCGAGCTGCATATATACTACATAGACATAAATGAATAAATTAATTGATAAATTCACTGCGTGCCTCCTCCTTGTCAAGGATTTCAAAGATGCCCAATTACTATTCCGCGTAGTCCTTTTTGATTATCTTGTGACTAGAAGCAGAGTGTCCAGATGCAAATTTTCCTTTGTGATGCAAATCCGGCAAGCAGAGGAGCAGTGTATGGTGGTAAGACTGCTTAAAATGCTTAGGATCAGTGCCGTGCAAGGAGGAATTGCTGGTTCGTCACCAAAGCCTTTGGGACTTGTGAATGAAACAGTTTCCTGTCGGCATGAAAAGTCCGATTGCATCCATTTTTGTCTGCACAACACAGTACAGGCACTTATCTCAATGGGCAGCACGAGAGGAGACTTCTGCTCTTAGGAATGAGCTTATGGAGAGGGAATTGCTTCTGCAGCCATAAAAAGTGAGCGCTAGAAGTGTACATGTAGAAGGATCTGTGACCTTTTCTTCATCCAAGTTTTATTTAATGTGGCGGTGCCGAAGGAAACATCAGCCCCAGGTGTAATGGTGTATTAGTCTATAAAACAGGCCTAATCAATGTTCTCATAGGTTCTAACCTTTGGCTCTGGAAACATTTTAATGTAACCCATTCAGTGTCAGAAATGTCTTTAATGGGAATCTGTCAGAATGATATACCCCCTCTCACCTCAAAGAATAGTTTATATGGTCATGTTGCCCTCTGGAATAAAATGCCATCCACATCTTTACTTATGCAATCGGTTACATCTTGAAAAATAAATAGCTGTTGTTTAATCCATATGCAAATGAGGCTTATAGGGATTTTCTCAAGTTTGAAAGTTATTCCCTAACCATTGGATAAGTTATAACTTTGTGATCGCTGGGTCTTTAGCTGATCCCCAGAATTGGAGCTCTTCTCGTGTGAATGGAGTGGAAGTCAATTATGCACACTGCCGCTCCATTCATTCATATGGGGGTGCCAAAGCTTTCTCCGGTGGTTCCATTAAGAATGAATGGAATGACAGTGTGCATGATTGACCACCACCCAGGTTCTCAGCATCAGCAAGGGTCTCAGCAGTTGAACCGCTAGCAATCAGGAAGATATCACATATCTAATGGACCCAAAAGACCCTGCATAAGACCAGATCCTTGTATAGGGTTAAAGGCTAATGGTCACTAACATAGGAGTGAAAATGTCTTACTTACCCTGGTCTGTTTCTTTGTTTAGCTCAGAATCCTGAATCTCCTAGTTATTAGTTAGTGGCCTTGATTATATTTCTGACTCCCCGATTGTCTCATGATTCTGTCCATGACCTTGACCTTCTGGTTTAGACCTGACTAGGGAAGGGCGAACCCGAACTGTAAAGTTCGGGACCGTACTGAACACATAGTGTTAGGTCACACGGTCCCGAACACGGGTTTCCATGGGAAACCCTTGTTACAGTTCGGTTCCAGGGCAATTAATTATACCTACCTACACAGCGATGCATCCTCCCGTCCAGCGACGCATCCTCCCGCCCCGAGTGCAGTGAATACTGCCGGCAGCTAATGAGCGGCCCCAGAAGCAGATGCGGCAGCGGGACGGGAGGCCACGTCGCTGGATAGGTAAGTATAATTATAATGGCCATATCTGTAAAGTTCAAGTTCGGGGTTCGAACACAAGTTCGTGTCATCTCCGACCCCGAACTGAACTTTGCAAAACACTCGGGCGAACCCTCCGATCCTGAACATTGGGGGGTTCGCCCATCACTAGACCTGACATCACAACAATTCTCTGCCAGCCCATTCCACAGGCCAGCAGCCACTCATTGGACGTAACCCAGGGTGCCCCGGTGTAAGTCCTATTTTTACAGGTGTTAAGAGGTGAAGGTCAGTGTTCTTCTGGGACCTGATAAATGGAGTAGTTTGTGCAAAGTTTGTCAAAAAACTGCCAACCTTATGTAGTGTGCCATTGCACATATTAATTAAAACAACTATTTTTCAATCATGGAGCAACAGATTGCATAAATAAAGGTGTAGATGACATTTTTCACAGCGCAACTTGACCATACAAACAGTTTGCGGGTCTATCATTCTGACACATTTCTTTTCAATAAATGTAAATTGTGAGAGGTGAAGGCATTTGAAGACATTTTTCCTACAGGAGAACAGAAATTATGTCAGCAAACTATGTACAGAAAAAAAGACGCTAAACAACTAATACAACATATTTATCTAGATTTTAGATCATGAATTCTTTTACAGAACATTTCTTGTATTATAAGAGAGTTTAATAAATATGGAATAGCTTAATAGTTATAAGACATGTTTTAAAAAGTATCTGCTACCATATTTCTCTGTACAAACTGCATTTAATAGTACATAGATCTCTTAGACCTGGTGAAACTTGTGCACTTACTATGAAAATCTATGTATATATCGTTGGATAATCTTGATGTGGAAACGAGCATTTTATGAGTCTAGCTATAGGGTGAGAGAGCTCACGGGTCCAAGTGTATTCAGTCCCAGCTCACCCAACTGGACTAATAGATGCAGCTTGTACTGAGCAATGTTAATCTCAGCAACAGGGAAGAGGGACACTGAGAAATTGTCAGTCAGGCAGGGTGGGTGGAGGCTGAATATAGTTGGACTCGTGAGCTCTTTCTCTCTCATTAGCTGAACTCATAAAATGATCCATGGCTTATTTCCAACATAGATTTTCAAAGCACACCAGCCTCATAAGATCTAAGAGACATATCTAATAATGTATGCAGCTCAAAAGGTGGAATCTAGTGACACTTTTTTTAAGGACACTTGTCACCATAATTCTTTTTAATAATTAAAACCACATAGTGGTACATGTTTTTTTCTGCAAATTTTTTTTAATTTCAGGTAATATATTTTTTCCTTTATACAAGATTATGGGGGTAGTCTTCTTTCCTGATCTTCTGTTAATAGCATTTTGAAATATGTCGTACAGCAGACAGTCATGTACATCAATAGATAATCTCTGAACTATTAATTTGTATGAGAGTATTTTCTAGAAATGATCTGTGCTGAGTTGATTGTACAGGGAGGGAGGGAGGTGAGCTGTGACCATCAGCTATTGTGAAAAGTGTGATCCTATTGAATATAGAGCTGTTAACGGCAGCATCCCGTCTGTGATGGTAAGGAGATGACAGCTAAATTGTAATCTCTAAAGAACAGGAAATATGAGTCTAATGCTAGCCTTAATGGATAGTGTGAAAATATATATACAAAGCCTGCATAGTGCCGAACCGGGGTGCAAAGGGCTCACGAGTAACATTGACTCTTGAGCCCACAGATCAACTACGGTACATTCAAAATTACATTACCTTCATTAACAAATGTACCTATGCTCTTATATAATAATATATTATGTGGTTTGTTAATTGAATGATGACATGCTGCCATTGTCTGCACATATATGGGAGTGAGGGCCCACCAAGGGATTCCCCAGTTCCCCTCTGGTCAGTCCAAGCCTGTGTCTGCACACTCTACAATAGTTTTGCATTATGATTTCATTTTTTTTAAATGCATCTAACACAAAAACTTAATGGGCAGTACTCAGGTTTGAAAGTTATCCCCCACCTATGGGATAGTGGAAAACTTCCCTATAGCTGGGATCTGACAGCTGGGACCCCCACAAATCCCTAGAACTGGGGCTCTGAAGATCCTGATGTAAATGCGGTGGTGGTCGATCATGTGCAAAGAGACTCTATGAATTCTCAATGGAAACAGTGGCAGTAGCTGTGCTGAGCTAGTCTCCAGTCCCATAAAAAAATTAATGGAGCAGCAGTGCACAAGATATGGAAAATTGAAAAAAAAAAACCACATTTTATTTTATTATAAAATTCATTCATTATAGGATCCAATTCAAAGTACTTGTTCTCACCCACAAAGCTCTCCACAGTGCAGCACCCCCCTACATCTCCCTCATTTCTATCTATCGGCCTAACCGACTGCTGCGACTGCTGCGCTCTGCAAACGACTTTCGACTAACCTCTGCACTAATCCGTACCTCCCACTCCCTCAAGATGGCTGGACCATCATTGTAAATGCACCATTGTATATACACACCTGTACTTTGTATCTCCCCCACCTCATTGTAGATTGTAAGCTCTCACGAGCAGGGGCGGCTTATTTTGCTTTAACCCCTTCACCCCCAAGGGTGGTTTGCACGTTAATGACGGGCCAATTTTTACAATTCTGACCACTGTCGCTTTATGAGGTTATAACTCTGGAACGCTTCAACGGATCTTCGCGATTCTGAGACTGTTTTCTCGTGACATATTATACTTCATGTTAGTGGTAAAATTTCTTCGATATAACTTGCGTTTATTTTTGAAAAAACCGCAAATATGGCGAAAATTTTAAAATTTTGCAATTTTCAAACTTTGAATTTTTATTCCCTTAAAACAGAGAAATATATCACACAAAATAGTTAAGAAATACCATTTCCCACATGTCTACTTTACATCAGCACAATTTTGGAACCAAAATTTTTTTTTGTTAGGAAGTTATAAGGGTTAAAAGTTGACCAGCGATTTCTCATTTTTACAGCAAAATTAACAAAGCCATTTTTTTTAGGGACCACCTCACATTTGAAGTCACTTTGAGGGGTCTATATGGCAGAAAATACCCAAAAGTGACACCATTCTAAAAACTGCACCCCTCAAGGTACTCAAAACCACATTCAAGAAGTTTATTAATCCTTCAGGTGCTTCACAGTAACTAAAGCAACGTGGAAGGAAAAAATGAATATTTTACTTTTTAGCCACAAAAATTATCTTTTACAAACTTTTTTTTTATTTTCACAAGGGTAAAAGGAGAAAATGGACAGATAAGGTTGTTATGCAATTTCTCCTGAGTACGCCAATACCCCATATGTGGGGGAAAACCACTGTTTGGGCACACGGCAGAGCTCGTAAGGGAAGGAGCGACGTTTGACTTTTTCAAACTAAAATTGGCTGGAATTTAGATTGGATGCCATGTCGCGTTTGGAGAGCCCCTGATGCACCTAAACAGTGGAAACCCCCCACAAGTGACACCATTTTGGAAACTAGACCCCTAAGGTACTTATCTAGATCTGTTGTGAGCACTTTGAACCCTCAAGTGTTTCACAAAAGTTTATAAAGCCTGGGTGTGAAAAAAAAAAAAAAACAGTTTTCCACAAAAATGATTTTTTAGTCCCAAATTTTTGAATTTTCCCAAGGAAATTGGACCCCAAAAGTTGTTGTCCAATTTGTCCTGAGTACGCTGATACCCCATATGTGGGGGGGGGAAACTGTTTGGGTGCACGGCAGGGCTTGGAAAGGAAGTAGTAACGTTTTGGAATGCAGACGTTAATGGGGGTCATGTTCCGTTTGCAGTGCCCCAGATGAGCCTAAACAGTGGAAACCCCCCACAAGTGACCCCATTTTGGAAACTAGACCCCCTAAGGAACTTATCTAGATCTTTGGTGAGCACTTTGAACCCCCAAGTGCTTCACACAAGTTTATAATGCCCGGGCATGAAAATAAAAAATCCTATTTTTTTCCCACAAAAAATATCTTTTAGTCACTAATTTTTTATTTTCCCAAGGGTAACAGGAGAAATTGGACCACATAAGTTGTTGTACAATTTGTCCTGAGTACGCTGATACCCCATATGTGGGGGGAACCACTGTTTGGGCGCACGCAGAGCTCGGAATGGAAGGAGCACCATTTGACTTTTTCCAACCAAAATTGGCTGGAATTGAGTTTGGATGCCATGTTGCATTTGGAGAGCCCCTGATGTGCCTAAACAGTGGAAACCCCCCACAAATGACCCCATTTGGGAAACTAGACCCCCTAAGGAACTTATCTAGATTTTTGATGAGCAATTTGAACCCCCAAGTGCTTCACACAAGTTTATAACGTAGAGCCGTAAAATTTAAAAATCATATTTTTTCCACAAAAATGATCTTTTCACCACCAATTTTTATTTTTCCAAGGGTAACAAGACTCCAAAAGTTATTGTGCAATTTGTCCTGAGTGCGCTGATACCCCATATGTGGGGGTAAACCACTGTTTGGGTGCATGGCAGAGTTTGGAAGGAAGGAGCGCCGTCTGACTTTTTCAACGCAGAATTGGCTGGATGCCATGTCGTGTTTGGAGAGCTCCTGATCTGCCTAAACAGTGGAAACCCCCATAAATGACACCATTTTGGAAACTAGACCCCTCAAGGAACTTATCTAGATGTGTGGTGAGAACTTTGAACCCCCAAGTGTTTCACTAAAGTTTATAACGTACAGCCGTAAAATAAAAAATCTTTTTTTTTTTTTTACAAAAAGGATTTTTTCGCCCCCAATATTTTATTTTCACAAGGGTAACAGAAGAAATTGGAACGCAAAAGTTGTTGTCCAATTTGTCCTGAGTACACTGATACCCAATATGTGGGCGAAAACTACTGTATGGGCACACGTCGGGGCTCGGAAGGGAAGTAGTGACGTTTTGGATTGCAGACTTTGATGGAATGGTCTGGGGGCGTCATGTCACATTTGGAGAGCCCCTGATGCACCTAAACAGTGGAAACCCCCACAAGTGACCCCATTTTGGCAAATAGACCCCACAAGGAACTTATCTAGATGTGTGGTGAGCACTTTGAACCCCGAAGTGCTTCACAGAAGTTTATAACGCACAGCCATAAAAATAAAAAATCCTTTTTTTTTTTTACAAAAATGATTTTTTCGCCCCCAATATTTTATTTTCACAAGGGTAACAGGAGAAATTGGACCCCAAAAGTTGTTGTCCAATTTGTCCTGAGTACGCTGATACCCAATATGTGGGAGAAAACTACTGTATGGGCGCACGTCAGGGCTCGGAAGGGAAGTAGTGACGTTTTGGATTGCAGACTCTGATGGAATGGTCTGGGTGCGTCATGTCGCATTTGGAGAGCCCCTGATGCGCCTAAACAGTGGAAACCCCCACAAGTGACCCCATTTTGGAAAATAGACCCCACAAGGAACTTATCTAGATGTGTGGTGAGCACTTTGAACCCCGAAGTGCTTCACAGAAGTTTATAACGCACAGCCGTAAAAATAAAAAATCTTTTTTTTTTTTTGCAAAAATGATTTTTTCGCCCCAATATTTTATTTTTACAAGGGTAACAGGAGAAATTGGACCCCAAAAGTTGTTGCCCAATTTGTCCTGAGTACGCTGATACCCAATATGTGGGAGAAAACTACTGTATGGGTACACGTTGGGGCTCGGAAGGAAAGTAGTGACGTTTTGGATTGCAGACTTTGATGGAATGGTCTGGGGGCGTCATGTCGCATTTGGAGAGCCCCTGATGCGCCTAAACAGTGGAAATCCCCAACAAGTGACCCCATTTTGGAAAATAGGCCCCACAAGGAACTTATCTAGGTGTGTGGTGAGCGCTATGAAGCCCCAAGTGCTTCACAGAAGTTTATAATGTACAGCTGTAAAAACAAAAAAATATTTTTTTTTGTACAAAAATGATATTTTCGCCCCCAGTTTTTTATTTTCCCAAGGGTAACAGAAGAAATAGGACAAATTTCACAATAACTCTTGGGGTCCAGAGTACGCTGATACCCCATATGTGGGGATAAACTACTGTTTGGACGCATGGCAGAGCTCAGAAGTGAAGGAGCACCGTTTGACTTTTTCAACGCAGAATTGGCTGGAATTGAGATCAGACGCCATGTCACATTTGGAGAGCCCCTGATGTGCCTAAACAGCGGAAACCCCCCAATTCTAACTCCAACCCTAACCCCAACACACCCCTAACCCTAGTCCCAACCCTAACCACAAACCTAACCCTAACACACCCCTAATCCCAACCCTAATCCTAACTTTAGTGCCAACCCTAACCCTAACTTTAGCCGCAACCCTAACCCTAACCCTAATGGGAAAATGGAAATAAATACTTTTTTTTAATTTTATTATTTTTCCCTAACTAAGGGGGTGATAAAGGGGGGTTTGATTTACTATTTATAGCGGGTTTTTATGATTGGCAGCTGTCACGCTAAAAGACGCTTTTTATTGCAAAAATAGTTTTTTGCATCGCCACATTTTGAGAGCTATAATTTTTGCATATTTTGGCCCACAGAGTCATGTGAGGTCTTATTTTTTGCGGTACGAGTTGACGTTTTTATTTGTACCCCTGTGCCCCCAGTACACCGCGATCATGTTTGATCGCGGTGTGCTAGGGGTTAATGTGCCGGGAGCGGTCCGTGACCGCTCCTGACACACAGTCACGGGTGTCAGCTGTGATAATCAGCTGACACCCGGCGGCGATTAGCTGCGCTCCCCTCAGGAGCGCAGCTGATCGCCTATGACGTACTATCCCGTCCATGGGCAGAATGGCACGGGTTTTATGGACGGGATAGTACGTCTAATGTCAGAGAGGGGTTAATTATTGTATTGTTAACGTTGTTACTTATGACTTGTGTTTTGAAACTGTTAAACTGTAAAGCGCTGCGGAATATGATGGCGCTATATAAATAAAGATTATTATTATTATTATAAACTCATAAATTTATATTGGTTGTACAATGTGATAATGCTATATCTTGGCCATTACAGACCTTGGGTGTCGCAATCTGTTCAGACTCTCTGTAGAGGACCAATTTACTGCAACCACTTGAAGATGGACAAGCCATTGCCATCAACTGGCCAGATTACCTTGAGTACTAAATGGCATTTTATCAATACAGGCAGCTTTAGCCTGATCTTGATTATTTCCAGTCAATGTAAAAGTAGTACTTAATGAATGGGTTAGTATGGGACCTTCTAACTACTCTAGGTCACTTCTGTGCAGGAAAGATAGCAGAGTCTCTTATCTCAACCTAATTACTGATGGCAGATAAAAGACTTAAAACAAAAACAGACATGAAAAGTGCTTTTCCAGTTGGAAAACCTAGTTCAGACAAGACTCAGATATTAAAATGTCAGACAAATTAGTTGTTTTCCCCAAGACTTTGACGCAACATTGAGACTTGTGTAACCCAAATATACATAGTACTGTAATTCTGCTCCGAAGTAGAACAAAAGCAATCAGATACTTGAAGTTGTCAGCATGACACTAACTAAAACATTGTATTTCATACATTAAACGGTTCTGTTCTAGTTAGTAACGACAGTGACAGGTTTAATGCTACTGAGCTAGGTGAGGAAGCGTCGACTCTAAAGATATTGTAAAAATATACGTGGAAAGATTGTGATTTGTGATTCATGACAATTTCAAGGGTAAAAATCTCAAAAATGTGTGCAATCTCCTCTTCTCGTCTCTGGCTTTGCAAATAATAACTTACAATTGTGAGCACCCGGCTTGGATCAACAGATTCATAAAACAGTGATATTGATATATGACGCGGGTTTGTCAGATCTTATATTGTGCCTTTAGAATCCTGGACAGCGCAAGGTTCCTACAAAGCTCAATAGTGTTCTGTGCCTGTTACATAAATCTCATGCGGGGAAAACTAATACCTTACCTAGGCAGTAAGAGTTATAGCTTTGGGCTTGGAATTTTGTCTAGATAGCTTTCCACGGGGAGGTGACTGAACAGTTGGGTCTGGGTCCTGCTCTGCCCCATCTATACTGAGGTCTACTGACACATATTGAGGTGAACAACAAGAGTTAGGGACCGTCCTGATTGGGTATACTTGTCGCAGTGGGATGACTTTCATGCTTTTTTGATCAAAATAGTGTCAACTATATACCCCATGTTATTTACATGTATTATGTATTTACTGTGTATTTACTTATTGCTCATTTTGTTTTTATCTAAGATGTAAAGCTGGCCAAACACATTAGGTTGCTGTCGGCCAAACAATGCTTCTAACAATCGTTCGACCACCAGACATCTCAGTGGATTGTCCCAAACACAGGAGAACTCACTTGGCCAAGCGCTCCTGTGTTCTCTATGAGAAATGTTATGAATGTGCTAAAAATGGTTTCTGAGCAGAGGCTCCCTCTGGTGGTTACTGACAGTACTGAACCTTTCAGCGAGGAATGGCAATCTGGGATCACTGACTGGTCTGATATAAAGGAGGTTCCCTCCCATGATGGTTGCCGGTGATCAATTGTTCTTGTCTCAATTGTGGTTCCTGGTTCATTTGGAAGCTTGCTGACTCTTGCCTGCATCTTCTGCTATCAGATAAGATATTTTCTGCTTTTATTTTTGTGCTTGCTTTTTGCATTGTTCCCTGCACTTCTGTGGAGGTCAGCCAGGTCCCCTCCGGGGGGCTTGTGCTCCTCTCAGTTTATCTGGAGCCACTGTTGTTTGTTCATTTGCTTTTTCCTGTTTTTTTCAGTGGCTGCGGCTTAGTTTTGTTACACCAGAGAACTGATTTAGGTGGTAGAGGTCGTGTGATATCAGGTGTTTTTGCAATCAGTAGAGTTGGTATTTTTTAGGAGTTTTTTTTAGATTGCAGTAAGTATCCTTTCCTGTACTTTTCTGTCTAGACAGATTGGGCCCCAGCGTTTGCTCATTCTATTTTCTGTCTGTGTCCGTGTTTCTTCTTGTCTAACCGCCATTACTTGTTTGGGGGCTTCCTATTTTCTTTGGGGATCTGCTCTGGGGCAGATAGCTTTCATCTTTCTGCCTTTAGGTGTAGTTATCTCTCAGGCTGTGACGAGGTGTCTAGGATCAACGTAAGAACGCTCCACGGCTACCTCTAGTTGTGTGGTTAGTTCAGGTTATAGCAATCCAATAGGTTCCCAGCCTCTCTGGTGTATTGCCGTTTTTGCTTACTCTCCTCAGCTACCAAAACATAACAGAGAAAGCTGCCAGCTGACATGTTCAAGGACAGTGCAAGAACCAATGACGGATGCTGGATCTGAGACCCTTCCAAATGAAAGAAGATTAATTGCAGTTGAGCATATTGAATAGGTTCACGTATTTTGAACACTGTAAGAGAATATATAATACTTTTGGCATAAGCATCATTTTAAGTAAAGTGATGCGAGCCATGACTGACAAAGGCAACTTCTCCTGTCTCCTAATCTTATCTTGTATATAAGATAATAAAATGGAGAATTTGTAAAGTATAGAAATCTTCCAGATTTCTACATTTCCAGATTCCCAAATAAGAAAATTGGGTGACCCATTTAAAGGTATAAGGGAGGCCTGCCTAGAGGTAGCTGTCAAGTCTACAGGGAGGGGGACAATGTAGAAAATTGTCAAAGGAGAGGAAAGAACACAAGGACAAGGTAGTAATTTCTTAAGCCCACAACGCGTTTCGACGGTAAACCATCTTCATCAGGTGGCAATATTCAGGGAACTCTTATTATATACAGTTATGATTTGAAATTTATACTGAAGCTGTCCTTTTGTTAGAATTACAATTCTTATACATAACATACATTGTACTATATGATACCACAGTTATAGGCAGATATTAAGTAGCATTTTGACATTTTCACAATTGTTAGGACATGTGAGAATAAGCATGTGCCGGTATCTTTATTCTAAATTCTAACCACTGGTCTACCTCTGAATAATGTGCTCATAGAGAAAATGTGAGATGAAAAAGATTAGCATTGAAAAGCTTTAAATATTTAAGCAGAGGAATAAGGAATGCTGGGCGCTGAATTTATGCTCTCAATTCATGAGTGGCTGCTTAGAACTGCAATACCTGTTCTAGGGCAAAGCTTCCATTAAGCTGCTCCAATGTCACACAGCACTAAGTGTCTTACCGAACGACTATTTATACTAGCTTTACAAAACTTTAAAATGCCCTTTTTACTAATGTTCTGTCCCACATGAAGTATAGAAAAATACAAAGAATATAGTCATGTATGAAAAGCACTTATATGTGTGACTTTGTCAGCAGCCCTGAAGAGATTTGGAACTAGAGGACATTTGCTTTATGGTTGAGTACGAAGATAATGAACCTTTGCTAAGGATTTAATTTTGCTTTCTGAATGGATCACTTGTGAAAATAGTGCAATAACAAATAATGGAAATGGCGCAGCACTGATCTCCCACATACGGAACTAGTAGCCAAAATGTAACCATCATACTTGAGTACATTTTGGGAAAGATCTAAATTAATACATTTACTATATAGCTACAAATAATAAAGCATTCCCTACAGATCAGTAAAGAACTATGGACATGTTAGCCAAATATTATATACTTGGGACTGTATAGGCTATGGAATTACTGAAAAATAACTTACAGTTTAGAATTATATACTTAACAAAAAAGTGTGAAACAACTGAAATTATGTCTTAGGCTAAGTTCACACGTTGCGGAATTGCTGCGGAAATTTCCGCGGCAATCCCGCACTTCTCTGCCGCGGGAAATACGCATTTTTTTTGTATGCGTATTCCCGCCAGAAACTAGCGTTTTGCAAGCGTAATTAGCTTGCAGAATGCTAGCGTTTTCCTAGTGATCTGTAGCATCGCTTGGAAAACTGATTGACAGGTTGGTCACACGAGTCAAACATAGTGTTTGACACGTGTGACCAACTTTTTACTATTGATGCCGCCTATGCCGCATCAATAGTGAAAAGATCTAATGTAAAAATAATAAAAAAAATAATAAATAATGATATTCTCACCTTCCGGCGGCCCCCGCAGCTTTCCCGCCTCTTAGCGACGCTCCCGGCAACTCCCGTTCCCAGGAGTCCTTTGCGACAGACCCCAGATGACGTAGCATCACGCGAGACCGCTACGTCATCTGGGTGATTCTCGCAAAGGACTCCTGGGAACGGGAGCGTCGCTGAGAGGCGGGAAGGCTGCGGGGGCCGCCGGAAGGTGAGAATATCATTATTTTTTATTTTAATTATTGTTTTACCAGGGATATGGTACCCAGGGCCTGGAGGAGAGGCTCCTCTTCTCCGGACCCTGGGTACCATCGCACATGAACCGCTTACAAACCGCATAGCCACATGCGGAAAGTTCAATGCATTCCTATGGCGGCGATTCCGCTGAGATTCCGCAAAATTAATGAACATGTTGCTATTTTTTCCGCGAAGCATTTTTTTCGCGGAAAAAAACGCAACATGTGGCCAAAACATGCGGAATCCATTAACATGTATAGGATGCTTAATGTTTGCGGTTTTTTTTCGCGTTTTTAAACGCAAATATTCCTGAACGTGTGGCATTCTCTTGATGAGCTTCAAGAGGTAGTCACCGGGAATGGTTTTCACTTCACAGGTGTGCCCTGTCAGGTTTAATAAGTGGGTTTTCTGGCCTTATGAATGGGGTTGGGGCCATTAGTTGTGTTGTGCAGAAATCTGGTGGATACACAGCTGATAGTCCTACTGAATAGACTGTTAGAATTTGTATTATGGCAAGAAAAAAAGCAGCTAAGTAAAGAAAAACGAGTGGCCATCATTACTTTAAGAAATGAAGGTCAGTCAGTCCAAAAAATTGGGAAAACTTTGAAAGTGTCCCCAAGTGCAGTTGCAAAAACCATCAAATGCTACAAAGAAACTGTCTCACATGAGGACCGCCCCAGGAAAGGAAGACCAAGAGTCACCTCTGTTTCTGAGGATAAGTTTATCCGAGTCACCAGCCTCAGAAATCACAGGTTTACAGCAGCTCAGATTAGAGACCAGGTTAATGCCACACAGAGTTCTAGCAGCAGACATCTCTACAACAACTGTTAAGAGGAGACTTTGTGAAGCAGGCCTTCATGGTAAAATAGCTGCTAGGAAACCACTGCTAAGGACAGGCAACAAGCAGAAGAGACTTGTTTGGGCTCAAGAACACAACGAATGGACATTAGACCAGTGGAAATCTGTGCTTTGGTCTGAAGATTCCAAATCTGAGATCTTTGGTTCCAACCACCGTGTCTTTGTGCGACACAGAAAAGGTGAAAGGATGGACTCTACATGCCTGGTTCCTCCATGAAGCATGGAGGAGGAGGTGTGATGGTGTGGGGTGCTTTGCTGGTGACACTGTTGGGGATTTATTCAAAATTGAAGGCATACTGAACCAACATGGCTACCATAGCATCTTGCAGCGGCATGCTATTCCATCCGGTTTGCATTTAGTTGAACCATCATTTATTTTTCAACAGGACAATGACCCCAAACACGCCTCCAGGCTGTGTAAGGGCAATTTGACCAAGAAAGAGAGTGATGGGGTGCTACGCCAAATGACCTGGCCTCCACAGTCACCATGCCGGAACCCAATTGAGATGGTTTGGGGTGAGCTGGACCGCATCTCTGGGAACTCCTTCAAGATTGTTGGATGACCATTTCCGGTGACTACCTCTTGAAGCTCATCAAGAGAATGCCAAGACTGTGCAAAGCAGTCATCAAAACAAAACTTGGCTACTTTGAAGAACCTAGAATATAAGACATATTTTCAGTTGTTTCACACTTTTTTGTTAAGTATATAATTCCACATGTGTTAACTCATAGTTTTGATGCCTTCAGTGTGAATGTACAATTTTCATAGTCATGAAAATACAGAAAAATCTTTAAATGAGAAGGTGTGTCCAAACTTTTGGTCTGTACTGTACATGCACGTTTGCCTTACTTGGGGATCTACTGTGTCTGTGCTGATGTGACTACACTGGTCTCTTGGAATTTACTATTGCACTGTCACTTTATTTACATGGGAGTTGAATACCTAGCTCTAACCTAGCTGCCGCACTGTTGATGTTGTACCCTTGTTGCACCGGTTTCTCTCTGATTGTAGCTCTGTCATGGTATTGATGTAATTTTTGTAGCGCCATTTTATATTGATTATTAATAAAAATACGTTATTTTTCATTCCTTGGTGGATTGATTACTCTATTTCTTCGCATGTTTACAATCATTGAAGAAAATACAGAGCATGAATCTGATATATGAAATTATTAGAATCTGGGTGAAAAAAAAAGGCAAATTTATGTAATATATGATGAATGATCTGTGGGCTTTTGTACAGACCGTTGGCCCAATTCATCAAAGCTTTTACGCCAGTATTCTGGAGTAAAAAGCTTTGAAAAATCAAATTGTTTTTGTGTAACTGGAGGCCGCGCTAAAATTATACGACTTTTGACACTCTCACGCCATTTTCACCCAGCTCCAACATCGTGGATGAAGCTGGGGAGGGACTGGAACATGATGACCGCTGCCCGGTAAATTCATTAAAAACTACAGCACAATTTAGACCACAAATCTTACTCCAGCATTGACTGGAGTAGGAATTTTGGCAGGTTACAAACAGAGGTGCATGCCACTCGTCCGCCGCTCCTGATGCAAAAAGCGTATGCTTCTTCATGAATCAGAAGGATCTGCCGGTCTTGACGAATAGAGCCGTACGAGAGGACATGCTAAAACCCTGAAGAACAGTTTATAAATTCTACCAGGGGAAGCTGCGATTACAATTGAGGACATAGAGACCATAGAAATCAGAGTTCTTTCAGATGTTCTCAACAAAACAAATAAAGGCAGAAAGAAAAGCCTTCTGTGCATCGTGACAGCCCTTCTGCTTTCTCCAATTATATAAACTGTACCTGTTTTCTGCTGTCAAAGACTCGGAGAGGAGGCTTAATAGTCTGTGTTCCCAGGTCCGCTCTCATCTATTAATTGGACCTGCTTGTAAATATAGTGATTGGTATGGAGCAGAAAAATCACAGTAAATACAATTATTTGCTATACTGGATTAGTAAGAGTTGACCCAGGTAGAAACCGTCATTTTAAAATGTTTTTCTTCTGCTACTTTGAAACAAAACTATTTGGCTCAGAGGATTCATGAGCACAAACTGAAGATCTGAAACAGAAGTGAATTTTTACCAAACTGACAGGAGGACAAATCTCAGGATTGATTTAAGATTAGAGTCCTTATTACTATAGATCCATGGTCAACAATTACAAAGCTGAGCTAGAGGAGGAGATCTAAATGATATAGCATCCAACGGAACTCCATATCTAAATGAGTTACCTTTCGAGAGAAATGGACCAATTTCTTTCTGAGGTGTCAACCTTGTTGATTTTGCTTTTTTCTCATCTTTTTTTTCACTGACTGATTTTTTTTCCCAATGACAACAGATTATTTAAAAATGAATGATCATGGATGGAGAACAGAAGTACAAAGTTTGTCTTCCGTGTTTCATTTATTTGACATGAATCTCCATCAGACTTTAACGGTCAAGTTTGATGCCCAAAAAGGATGAGAGTATGATGTGCCCTCAGTCTCATGGACCAAAGACAAGAATCCGGTTTTTTTTTTTAAACTGGTGTGTATGTATGGATCAATAATACCCTATAGGTCCATGTGCTGTCCAAGAAAAAAATGGACAATAGATGTGTGAATGCAGACTAAAGTGTATTCAAACTTGTGGATATAAATGTCATTGATCATAGGATTACTACTGTATTAGCACTTACATCTGTTATATGTCTTCGATAATATAAATAGTTGATGCCAATCTTTTGGCCTTAATTCATAGGATGAATTTTGAAATATTCAAGCTATGTCTTCAACATTGTCAAGATTTTGCTTTTGCCTTTTCGTAGACTAAAGTTACAGGTAGCAATTTTTTAAGAAAATTTTGAATTTTAGCAATAAAATAATTTGTACATTATAAATAAATGTATTCAAACACTGCTTAATCTATACACAACGTTTCCAAAAATGGTTCCCTATGACCATTTTAAGGTCACCTTGATGAGGCTCCCAACTGCAGTAGGGATCTCTATTTTGTTATTAAAATGCAGAATTTATACTGACATTAATAAAATAGTAATCTGAGTACTGGTCTTTTGAATAAGAGAATTCTCTGATGTGTAAAGGGAATTTTCATAAGGGTCAACCATACTAAGCAGTCTATTTCAGCATTACAGGCCATAGGAAGCTGAATAAACCGATACCTTGCTATCTGTGATCTGCTTTCTTATTCCAGAGAAATACACATTTTTTTTTATATGTAAATGAACTGTTAAGATTTATGTGCCAAAGATAGATCTCCCTGTAAATTGGCCTTCAGAGCTTATTTTAAGTAAAAGTGGGCATTACCAATGTGAGACTGCCAATCTGCTCTCATAAATCAGACACAGCTCTATCGTGAAATCAAAACTAACACAGTACAGCAGAGATAACGGAGTGCAACAGAGTTGAACCTTGTCTCATTACAAACATTGTAAGTGTCCTCTCATAGTGCTGTTAGCTCTGCTGCAGAGCTGTATCTGGTTATAACTAAAGGTACTGCCACACTAAACAATCCCACTAGCGATCACGATAACGACGCATACTAATGCGATCGCTAGCGGGATTGTTTCTATATCGCTAAGTGCGGCCACATTTAGCGATATAGTTAACGACGCTATCGCCGTTAGCGATCTTCTTAACGACTTTAGCGGTACAAAAGTACCGCTAAATCGCTAAGAAAAGGTGCCACACTAGCGATATATACTTACCCAGCGGAGCGCCGACGAGAAAATAGGGTCCGGAACGATTCCAGCGACGAGCGAGATCACAGCAGGAAGCTCGTCGCTGGCAGCTGCTGCACTGAACAACATCGCTAACGGGATCGCTAAATAGTGACGTTTTTTAGCGATCCCGTTAGCGATATTGTTCAGTGTGGCATACCCTTTACACAGTACAGCAGAGTTGAACCTTATCTCATTACAAACACAACAAACACATTTGCAGTTGTCTTCTCACAGTGCTGTGAGAGCTGTTGTACTGCCCCTCTCCCCACACTAGCTTACTGTGAAATTTGCAAAAATTTCTACTTTTCTGTTTTTTTCAGTCAAGATGGGGTGCAGAGTGTACATTAATGAGAAAAAAAATGAACTTTTTAAAATTTACCAAATGGCTTCAATGAAACAAAGAGTGAAAAATTTAAAGGGGTCTGAGTACTTTCCGTACCCACTGTATATTCATTGTTTTTTTCTACTCTGAGGAAACATGAATGCTGCAATTGATCACCAGCCACTGATTGGATGAATCAGTGATGTGATGCCCTTGCCAGGTATTAATGCCATAAGACTGTTGGGAAATGTAGGCTCAGTAAGGAGACTCTGCATCGTTCCAGATGGTGAACATTGTTTTTGTTTTTTGACTACTTCAGAAATAGACAACATCTTTAATGATGATAACACAGTTTGCAATGCAAGTAAAGGAAGTTCTGCATATACGTAAGAATCACAATTTGAGACTAAACACCATTATCTTATTTGTCGTGTAAGGCATATCACCCTTTCCATGGGGAGAGGTTCTCTCAATTCTTATCTTTGTCTTAGAGAAAAATATTAATTACGTATGAATCCCTTGGTGCTAATTCATTCACACTGTGCTCTAGCTAGCAGGCTAACTATTTCAGATGAGATTAAAATGTAAAGCAGGAATGGCGAAGAGCGGCGCAGTCGATTATGTCGGAAGCTAAACATTATGACATTAACATATTAGTAGCCTAATGAAAAGCAGCCTGCCATGGCCACTTGTGTTATAAGCCACATTATAACAAAGACAGATGTTAGTGTGGTCCACAACAGGTTTGTCACTGGTGTCAACAATATAAATAGCCACTTGGAAGATTCAAGACAAAATCAATGTGCGTTAGATTTTTCTGATGGAACAAATGAGCTTTTCCAATATGGCCGAGGCTTCGCTACACAGAGATGTTTATTGGTTATGCTTGGCTTACTAAAATATTTCCACATAATTGATTGCAATTGGATATGTTGACCGTGAGCACATCATGCCCACGACATTCTGTCAAAAGATTTCCCTTTCTCCACGATTCGTTATCTAAAAGGCCCCAAATAAATAAAGCATCATTAGAGAGCACGCTCACTGTAAATTCCCTCACACTTATATTTTTCATTAGCTGAGAGAAATATCGGTATAAAATATTCAGCAAATGGCAAAAATAAATGAATAAAATATAAACATAATTTCAACTTTATTTATTGCAAAATTCAGGTCCATAAATCTGTAATAATTTTCAGTGCTTGCTCTGCCTTCCCCGAGCTGTTCATTCTAAATATGTGCTTGGTTCAGTATATGGATATTATGCATGACTTATTTTTTTTATAAACATCTATTCTCTTTTTATTGCTTCTTTACTCCTGAAAAAAATGTATCTGCTTTTCCTTTTTTTGTCTAGTGATGGAGACCCTACAGTATTATAACTTTGGGGCGTCTGTGCTATTTAAAAAGCTACCAGTAATTTAAATGGCAAGTTGCATGTGATGGGTCTTGTTGTAGATTATGCATTTGGGTCCAGGAGCTTCAAGTTAAAGGGGTGATCCAGGACTAAGTATGTTTTTTACTATGAACCAAAATACTAACAGGCAGGTAGTAGCTAACTAGTGAGCTACTCCCTGCCTATTCCTCCTGGTGCCAGCTCAGAGTGGTCACTGCTTACTCCAGCAGGTAACTCAGCTGCTCCACATCAACAGAGCAGCTCTTCCTCTTCCGGGCTGCTCTGTTGACATGGTGTGATTGCTGACGTCATGCTGATTGACAGCTACCTTCCTTTAATTAGACAGCGAGAAGCCAGCTGCCAATCAGCATGACGTCAGTAGTGATGCCCTGTCAACAGAGCAGAGCGGAAGGACCACATCTCAGAACCAATGCTTTCTGGCTGATGTTTTGGTCACTTTTGAAAGTTGGTTATGCTTTCACACTCGTGGTAGCATGAAACGGACTCTACAACCCACACAAGTGGCTTAGGTAGTGCAGCTCATCCAGGATGGCACATCAATGCAAGCTGTGGCAAGAAGATTTGCTGTGTCTGTCAGCGTAGTGTCCAGAGGCTGGAGGCGCTACCAGGAGACAGGCCAGTACACCAGGAGACATGGAGGGGGCTGTAGGAGGGCAACAACCCAGCAGCAGGACCACTACATCCGCCTTTGTGCAAGAGGAACAGGAGGAGCACTGCCAGAGCCCTGCAAAACGACCTCCAGCAGGCCACAAATGTGCATGTGTCTGCACAAACGGTTTGAAACTGACTCCATGAGGATGGTCTGAGTGCCTGACGTCCACAGATGGGAGTTTGATCACAGCCCAACACCGTGCAGGACACTTGGCATTTGCCACAGAACACCAGGATTGGCAAATTTGCCACTGGCGCCCTGTGCTCTTCACAGATGAAAGCAGGTTCAAACTGAGCACATGTGACAGACGTGACAGACAAAGTCTGGAGACACCGTGGAGAGCGATCTGCTGCCTGCATCATCCTTCAGCATGATCGGTTTGGCAGTGGGTCAGTAATGGTGTGGAGTGGCATTTCTTTGGAGGGCCACACAGCCCTCCATGCTCTTGCCAGAGGTAGTCTGACTGCCATTAGGGACCTAGATGAGATCCTCAGACCCCTTGTGAGACCACATGCTGGTGCGGTTGGCCCTGGGTTCCTCCTAATGCAGGAAAATGCATCAAGTACTCAAATGGTTATAACACGGAGGACTGTGAAACCAAGCATAAAGTCACACAAGAAAGGTCGTCCAAAGACTCAGTGCAAAAAATAAACTTTATTCATTACAAAGGTAAAAATAAATATAAGGAGATAAGGTAGACCATACAGAAACTGGAAAACAGCAAAACACTGGATGGACAAAAATACTGGTGGCAAGAAAATTCTCTTGGAGTAGATGGCACCTAAGTATTAAATGAACAAAACCATGCAAGAAATAAAAAGCTATCCAAGTTACATAAAATGCTAGTGCAATAACTGAATCTACTATATAACCGTCTAATTCTGTCTGTCTGTAATGGAAATCCCGCGTTGCTGATTGGTGGCGCCCGGCCGGACGCGACCAATCAGCGACAGACACAGTCCGGCCGCGAATTGGCGCAGGATTTGAACCACGCACGCCACCGTTATCGTCGGGAGCCGCGGGTCATCTCCTGCTGCATGAGGTCAGATGCGACGCAGCCAGGAGATAACCGACGCCAGCCGGTCATCTCCCGGCTGCTCGCAGTGGAAGTACCCTGACCAGCGGCCTCCACGTAAACCCCAGGAGCAGCCTCCACATACACCCCAACAGCAGCCTCCACATATACCCCAGCAGCAGTAGCCTCCACATATACTCCAGCAGCAGCCTCCACGTACACTCCAGCAGCAGCGTCTATATACACCCCAGCAGCCTCTATATTAGTTTATATATATTTTGATGATCTGTTTAATAATTTCGTTCAGTTGTATTAAGCTCTATGAGCAATAACATTTAATGATAATGTATATATTTTACCCGGAAAATCCTGTGTATTCATTGCATTATTCTTAAATCTTCATAAATAAACTACATACATATTCTAGAATACCCCATGAGTTAGAATCGGGCCACCATCTAGTAGTAATATAATTTACACTGCAATACTTATGCATCAAAAACACAAGCGAAAATATAATACTCCACAAATCCCATAAAGTGTCAGTGCATAAATGGATAACTATATAGTTATACTCACATGGTTAAGATATATGATACAAAATTTGATTGCAAACATTACTGAGGCTTCCATAATCAACCCTCTTTCATAGGAGAAAATAACTTTTTGCTCCCAATGAGAGAAGTGCACTACATAAGTAATGATATAAAAATGTAAAGAGAGGGCTAGGAATGGAAGGTGCACATCATAATCAATGTAACATAATCATAATCAATATAACAAAATCACAAGCCACACACAAAATCATATTTACCCAAAGTAGGAGACCAACCAGTGTACCCCTTCACGGGCGTTTCAATAGAAATCTTCCTCAGAAGGGGTGCATATGCGATCGCTTGGGCTCTCCCTGAGCGCCGCCACAATCCAATGTGACATTGACAGGAATTACAGAGGGAGGGAGCTCCCATCAGCACAACGCAATTGCTATCTCCATGGGTCACCCAGGATGGTGGCCTGTAAGCTCCTCTCTGCCTGCAATGTACTTTTCAAATACCCTGAAATGCAAAAGTATTGCAGAATTATAGCTGAGCAATCAGTGTAAAGATGATGTCCCAATCTGGACAATATAAAAAAAAAAATAAAAAAAGTATTATCAAAATTGTAAAAATATATAAAAAAAAAAATCACAAAATAAAGAAAAACATATTCATCTAATAAATACATTTATGTAAAAACCAAAATAAACAAAAAAATTATACATATTTGGCATTGCAGCGTCCGGAACGACCCGATCTATAAAACTGTCCCACTAGTTAACCCCTTCAGTGAACACCGTAAAAATCTAAATAAAAAAGTGGCAGAAAACTATGCATTCTCATCATACAAAATGTGATCAAAAATACGAAGGTAAATAAAAATGGTATCTCTGAAAACATCATCTTGTCCCGCAAAAAATAGGCTGCTATACATCTCCATTAGTGGAAAAAAATAAAATAGAATAAAGCGATACAAAAATAATTCTTTCTTCTATAAAATAGTTTTTACTGTGTAAAAACAACAAAACATTTACAAGTGCATGTCTCCAGAAGCATGACCTGGGCACTACAACGCACTGGTGACTATAACTTACTGGGCACTACAATGGAAAATTGCAATTTTCACTCAGCAACACCCATTACTGCTTGTTTCTGGAAAACACCCAAGGAGTCAAAACCGTCGCTACACCTGTAGATAAATTCCCAAAGGGGTATAATTTCCAAAATGTTATTTATTTTAAAGCTCTTTTAGTTTCTTTGGAACATAAAGATTATGAGTTGGTTTGGATTAGTGACAGACTGGTAGAGGTGGAGTGAGGATCTGGCCCCCAACGATTTTAAGCAGAAGGGGAAGAAAACCATAGGTAAGGACATGACAGTAGAACGGCAGCAGGATATTGTAGGTTTTATACTTTCCTGAAGACATGGGGCCAAAGGGGTTCACTGAGGCACAGTGCATCTAATTCAGTAAGCGGCACATCTGTTACCCAGCGTGCACCACTGTCAGTAATGTACTATTTATCTTGAATTTGATAGAAGGCATAAACATT
>JARQOD010000007.1:47678735-47711721 GCA_033576555.1 Oophaga sylvatica | reverse complement strand
GTTTTTGTTTGTATTTTAATTATGTTTTATAATTGTTTGTACTCTGGTCTTTTGTCTCAATAAAATTTATATTTTTGTACATTCTTCATTATTTCGTTATTGGGGTGTGCGCATTTTTTTGCACTATTCCTTTTTTCTTCCTTTTCTGGATCCCAAAAACTCACTCAGCTTTTATGCACACACACTGATTTCAAGTAAACAGGTCACAGGTGAGGATGTTACCTTTAGTAGCCATTCAAACCCATTTGTGTCAACTTATGTGCATGTTCTCAGGCCAAAATCACCAGGGTATATGAATTTTCGATCAGGGTCATTTGGATGTTTTGGGTTGTCATTATGATTTAAAAAGAGAAAACACAGTAGTTTGACAACAAATGACTTCACCCAACCACTAACCATGAGTGGAGAAAGTTTTGTTGTTTATCATTCATATTCTGTGAAAAAAGGGAAAGAAAGCAAAAATTCTGCTGGGGTATGTAAACGTTTGAGCACAACTGTATCTCTTCCATGTAAGTCCAATAAACTTCAATAGAATAGAAGCTGTTCTGTAGCACCCAGCAGCGGCCACTACACATTGAATGAAGCTGTGCATCGCAGCTCCGTTTAATGAGTGGAGGTTATGGATGGGCTCATTTCAGTCTGCCACCGATCTGATACTGATGACCTATCCTGAGGATAGGTTATCTATATCTTGTTTTGGGACAATCCCTTTAATAGCCCACGTTTACTAAGACAGGCAGTCTTTATGAAACAAAATTTATCAAGTGTAGTATGATCTGAACTGAGAAATTAAAATCAACAGTGGAGCTGCTATGGCATGGAAAAACTTGGAGAAAAATTAGCACCATTTCCTTTAATATAATAAATATGGCAGAAACTAAGTATAAATTGTTCCACTTTCTCCCTCACTCACCACAATTGGCAGGTGATGAGAAAAGAAGTATATTCTACTCGGAACATGATGCACATCATCACCGGTGAGCAATGCCTGCACTAGAGAACTGTTTGTAAGACCTCATTCAGACTTCCATGTTTATTTATGAATACAAAATAAATGATGGGAGTTTCGTGCTTTAGATCGGAGTTTCCTCAGTGTCATTTTTCACAATCAGTGTTTCATCACTAATTTTCACATAAGGATAAAGAAATTAGTAAATAAATTACAAAGTTTCTCCTAGTCACTAAAATGTTAATCATGTGCTGCCAGTGATTTCACGATCCCATAGACTTGTATTGTGACTTTTCAACCTTGAAACTATAAAAAAAGTATGTTTCCATAATTTTTGCACAGGCTTGTGATCTTCCCCATAGACTATTATGGATCTGAATGAGGTGTCTGGCTCATGTTCTGATCAACCTGGTATTAAACCTTTTTTTTTAAGCCCTGCTGGCAAAAACATGAGACAAGTCAACAGATAAAGTGGGTAAATCCTTTATTTAAAATGGGTATTCCCATCTCAATCAATTATGGCAGGAGACGCCATAAATATCTAATAAATGTGGACTCCACTGTAGGATCTGCACCTATCTCGAAAATGAGGATCATCTCGCACCACTGGTAATGGAGTTTTTGATGTGCATGCCATCAATGTCTTCATTAGGTATGCCACAGATTGTCCTTTACAGAAATGCTTATCCGAATTCTTTTATAGGGAATCTGTCACCAGTTTTTGATACCCTATCTAAGAGCAGCATGACATAAATACAGAAATCCTGATTTCAGAGATATGTTACTTAATGCGCTGCTTGCTGCCATTTTTATAAAATCCCTGTTTTATCTGCTGTAGATGTATCAGTTCTCTGAATGCTGAGCTCTGTATAACCCTGCCCACACTAATGATTGACAGCTTTCTGCCCATGTACACAGAGAGCTGCCAGTCAGTGGTATGGGCGGGGGTTATACAGAGCACATGAACATACAGGACTAGTTGTCAGCAGGTTTACTGGTCCTGTAGAAAAAAATCTGCTGATAAAACAGTGAGTTTTATCAAAAATTACAGCAAACAACCCAGTGAGTAACATTGCAGGAATCAGGGTCTCAGCTCCTACATTATGCAGCTCTCACATTTGGTGGCAAAGACCTGGTGGCAGATTCCCTTTAAATAATGTTTGCGGTAATGAACATAAAATAGGTTTTATGATTACTTTAGTTTTTATAAATAAATAATAATAATCTTTATTTTTATATAGCGCTAACATATTCCGCAGCGCTTTACAGTTTGCACACATTATCGTCGCTGTCCCCAATGGGGCTCACAATCTAGATTCCCTATCAGTATGTTTTTTGGAGTGTGGGAGGAAACTGGAGAACCCGGAAGAAACCCACACAAACACAGGGAGAACATACAAACTCCTTGCAGATGTTGTCCTTGGTGGGATTCAAACCCAGGACTCCAGCGCTGCAAGGCTGAAGTGCTATCCACTGAGCCACCGTGCTGCCCTTAATGCCTTTCAGTATACGTACACTTATAGTTGTACTATCTGGCAACATATAGCAACCATTTCTAGTCATTTCATTTTCCATAGCAGTCCAGAAGACCAGTATTGGGGACACTGCCCCTCTAAAAGCGTGCCTACACCTGCAGTGGTGTGTGATACCCATATAATCTAATTCTATACACACTGATAGATCGGTTGTGTGACTATAGGC
Source organism: Oophaga sylvatica (assembly GCA_033576555.1). Classification (NCBI taxonomy): domain Eukaryota; kingdom Metazoa; phylum Chordata; class Amphibia; order Anura; family Dendrobatidae; genus Oophaga; species Oophaga sylvatica. The sequence continues at coordinate 47,709,071 of JARQOD010000007.1, read as the reverse complement.
AGTGAGGACCTCTTTCATGCTCTCATTTCGTTCTATTAGCGCAGCAACGGGAAGGAGGAATTCATTCACTAGAGGAGAGGACAGTGGGATGCAGACAGATGGGCTCATTTAAGCAGAATCGACATTTTCACAGGTAGCCGAGTCCTCCTGGAGGAGATAGATGAGACCCAGTGGGCCGTCTCTTCGCTGCTTTGCCTAATTTTGCCTGACACTCTGACCATTTCACAAGCCTTCATAAAGTAATGTTGGCCAACTATCAAAAAGAAATGATTAGACCAAATGCTCATTGTAGCTCTCTGAGGAGAGAGACAATATATCCCATGTAAAGGAAATCACCTTTTGGTGGCTTTGCCTGCTTTATGATTGCAGCCACATCTGCTCTCTACAGCTCCACTGCCTTGGAACACTTCCATTATCCCAGGAGCTGCCTGAGCTTTCCAGATAAATGCGATGAAGGAGATGAACACATGGCTGGCGAGGAACAAGTCAATTGGCTAGTAATGAAAGGGGCTGTAAAAGAAGATAATATCAAGAGAAATAAACGCTTATTAATGATTAGTATAATATGTGCTAAACACCATACAGGTAAAATCATAGCCAAAAAATGCTTTGCATATATATAGTATACATACATCCATATATAGTATTCATTAACTTGTATAGTATTTAGCTAATAAATGAATGAAAAAAACGAAGTGTGGTCCCACCTATCTTTCATAATCAGGAAAGGTAAAGCAGACAGCTGCAGGGTGATATTATCAGGCCGCGAAGGTCCATGGATATTGGTCCCTTCTCAACCTAAAAATACCAGCCCCAGCCACCTCAGAATTGTCCCATCAATTAGATACGCCAATTCTGGGGCTTTGCCAGGCTCTTTTCGATTGCCCCGTGAGGTGGCAATAGGGGTGATGGTAGTTGGGTTGATGATAGCTAGGATTTGTCAAAAATCACAACTACCATCAAGCACTAGGGTTAGTAATGGAGAGGTGTCTATCAGACATCTCCATTACTAACTCGGCAGCAATGAAAAATAAAATCACAAACTGCAGACTCACACACACCATCTCTCGTTCACCAATTTATTGAAAAAAAAAACACACCGATATGTGTGTCGCCCCATACATTATAATGGTTGCGAGTGTGTACGTGTCTCCAGTACGTATGAAAACTGTCACCGCACGTACCGAAAACACTGACAAGTGAATGGGGCCTTGGCCGGCGGTGAGAAAATTAATAGCAGCGTTGTAAATTGGGACTGAATTCTTTTAAAGAAAGCACGAGCAATCATATTAGTTTAGCTCAAACTTAGATAATAGCTTTAAATGAGACCTTTTTAGACATGTGGTCACCAGTGGCACACAAATCATCATCAAGTAGAAGTACTACGTAAAATCACACAGTGGCGGCAGTAGGTTGTGGCATCCACAACCCTTTCACTGAGAGAAGTCAGCGATTCAAGAAGGATTATTGTGCCCATTTCTCAGCGTGGTGGGAACCAAGGCATGGAGAGAATGGAGAACATGGGCATGAAGAGGCAGAAAACGAGGACGGTACTGCCTCTAAAAGGTGACTTGTCTAAGATCCAAAATTTATTGTTACAAGGTACCAACCTAGAAAAGCTGACAAGTACCGTACGTTCTATGTTGACTTAATTTTTTTATCCAGTAGAACTAAACAGGGTTTTACAGCAGTAAGATACAGTAGAAGCTCAAAAGCTGGGTGAAACTGCTATAACTAACTAATGTTTTAGTGCCTGCCGTGCAAATGGTTAATTATATCATTGGCTTTATTGTTTGTGCTGTCCGAGTATTGCACCAAACTCTAGTCTATTGTCCCACTATAAACATATGCTAGTCGTCATCAGTTCATTATATCGACAGGAATCAGTCATATGTTGTAATTATGAAATACACATTTATGTGGACCATGAGTGAAAGAATAATCATAAAAATAATAAGGGAAAAACAGATGATAAAAAGGATTTCATTATTGGAATAACACAGCGTGTACCGGACCTGGGTAAATGCACACGGTTTTAGAATATTCCTTTTGAGCGCAATTCACAGTTTCCTTTAATGTAGAATATGTGACAATCAGATTGAACGTTCTTCTCAAGAGTTTGGAAAAGGTCAGGGATCAATCCTTCAGCAGCAAGCAGACATCTCCGAGCAGAATGAATTGTGCCTTTAATCAATTCAAAAGAATGACACGAGGAGCATTGCGAGCCGGTTAATTGGGCATTTCAGATCTGGGGAGAGATGGCTGGCACAGTTCATTTATTTTACTATATAATGTAGGTACAATTAAAAAGTCTTAAATGAAGTCTCTGGAGTGCAGAGACATAATTTGTGGTTCTCGCATTAATAAAACATGTTTAGGCACAAGCTGAAATAAATTTCAGACCTCAGTTACAGGAATAGGTTAGTGATCGCCATATAACAAAATAGATGTCCAGGTTCATGAAGATGCTCACATTTATGTATATTTTCTGATTAAAGGGAGTTTGTGAGCACAAAATGACTGTTCAAAACAAGCACAGGCAATTGGCGCACACAAAACAAAAAGCAGCAAACTGCACTGATTTACAGAAAAGTATAAAGCCGGCCAGACAGAATAGATGGCTGTTGGCCGAACAATGCTTTGACCCATCGTTCGACACACAGCCATCTCTCCAATATGTAGGAGAGCTCATTTGGCCGAGCACTCCTGTGTTCTCTATAAGGGCTCATGCAAACGACCGTAAAAATCAAAAGAGTGCTATCCATGTTATTCTATGGGACAAACGAAAAAAGATTGGTTTGGTACCATGTTAGCCAGTAGGAAAAAAACATATAGCGTGCTCTCAGTGGGAGAAGCAAAATAGGAATCTTGTGGGTATGATACCTTTTAATGGCTAACAAAATATAGTGAAAGATATTACAGGGCAAGCTTTCGAGACTGCTTACGTCTCTTCATGACACCAGCCTGATGAAGAGACGTAAGCAGTCTCGAAAGCTTGCCCTGTAATATCTTTCACTATATTTTGTTATCCATTAAAAGGTATCAAACCCACAAGATTGCTATTTTGCTTCTCCCACTGAGAGCACTCTATATGTTTTTATTCTATGGGGCAGTCACATACCCGATTTTTCGAAGCATGCACGAGTTGAATTCAATATAGGGTTGCACTCGGCCATTCATGTCTATGGGTTCGTAGACTGCATTCAGATGACATCTGAGTGTGGTCTGATTTTTACAGACTGATAGAATGGAGAAGATGGAGAATTTTTTTTTCTTTTCTCCTCATCCGGGAAAATGGGATTACACACTGGTCAAACTCTGATCAGAGTCTTGTTAGCATAATCAGACTGATTTTCTTGGATGAGAGAAAATCGGTCGTGTGACCCCAACCTTGTCTGCCGAAGAACAATGTGATCGGCAGTGCGAAATTGGACATGTGTGATCGGCATCTCCCACAACCATCAGTCAGCAGGCGCCCCCATACACAATAGACCATAGGCCAACCCCGTCATTATCAGCGGGATGGGCAGACATTAGTTTACTGTGTATGGACGGCCATAAACGTTAATGTCAAAGAAGACATGATGTCAAAGCTTTTACTAAATGGAAGCTTTATCCTGAAATGTTGAACCGAAAAAACGATGTTTTATGAAACAATTAAACTGTGTTTAAATTAAACTTTTAATTAAAATCTGATGCCAGCACCCAGCACCATTTTTTTAGAGCTAATCAATTGTACTACATCCATATAACTTGTTCCATGTTCAAGGACGTTTAGCAGGAGGTGCATAAAACGGCAAAATTTAGTGAGCTGAACGGGGACCAGCTGTATACATATGTAAAGAAATAAGCCCGGTGCCAGTGACCTCCGCTGTCCAGACTCTCTGCTCACATTATCTTCCAAAATGTGAGCTATAAGTCCGAACGGCTGAATATGTGAGCCGGCAACTCTCCAGGTACTAATGCTGGCCAAGTATAGGCTCTTTAAGAGATTCAATGAAGGAAGGACAAAGTGACCTTCAAGGATGCTCAGCATCTAACTGATTGCCGACAGGAGGGAACTAATTAGAAGATTAAACACTTGTATTTAAGCCAGGCTTCAGATGCAGCGCTGCAACTTTCAAAGCGAGCGACAGGAACTCTTCCTTTTATTAAACAACAGTTAGGAAAAAAAAATGTTCAAAGCAAGAGTTAATTAATTCCAGCCTTCAGTAAAGGAGGATTCACATCTTTCTGTCAACACGGGAAGAGGGAAAAAATATTTAAATATCAGAGACTCGGGTCTGAAAGATGACTAGGGGGCACATTTACCTCTCTCCCTGACACGTCATTGCAAGACACTGCAGTAGAAAGGATACTTCCCTGATGGCTCTACTTATCAATTCGTCAAGGGACGGCTGGCAATTAACACATTTTCTTTTTTTCCCATTTTGGTTTTCATTAGAAATTGCAAGAATCCTAAACGTGCGCGGTGAATAATTATTTGCTCGGTGGTGTGTAAATATTTGTTCTGGATCCCGTGAGAAAATTCAGCAGCAAAATAATTTAATACACAGCATTAAGTATTCCCATCCGCTAGTATAATTAGTTATTGCAAAAATAAAAGCTCTCCTTTTTAAAGGAGTTCAACACTAATCACAGACTATCCCCTTTTGAATCAGCTATTACCTGTAAATGAATGAGGTAGATCAATAAACCAATAAAAATTTGTAAGGCAAAATGAAATGTAGACTAATGCAAATATTTAGCTTTTTTTTTTAAAGGGGAGGCAGCATTGATGAAAGTCACAGAACCTTCCATAAAGGGGTTATTTGCTTTTGAGAATTTCTCTCTTAATAAAAGGTTCATCTGAAAATCAACTGGTCACACTTTTACTTGACCAGTCCGTTCCTCCATTACTGAGAAGTCAGTGTTTAATTCATATGCAAAATGTGGCTATAAATCTGAAGCCTCTGTTACTCCAGCTCTATTTTTTGCCCTAAACCGCCTCCTCCATGACCAGTCCGTTCCTCCATTACTGAGAAGTCAGTGTTTAATTCATATGCAAATGTGGCTGTAAATCTGAAGCCTCTGTCACTCCAGCTCTATTTTTTGCCCAACACCGCCTCCTCCATGACCAGTCTGTTCCTCCATTACTGAGAAGTCAGTGTTTTATTCATATGCTAATGTGGCTGTAGATCTGAAGCCTCTGTCACTCCAGCTCTATTTTTTGGTACACACCGCCTCCTCCTGTTTGACGGACAGTCTCTATACTGCGTGGCTTCAGGCAAAGGAGCCGTAGGTCAAGCAAGAGGAGGCAGTGCTGGGTGGGGAATGGAACTGGAGTGACAGAGGCTTCAGATCTTCCATAGCTCGTCATCCTAATTTGCATATCAATTCAAACAGTAATTTCCCAGTAAAGGAGGACCAGACTGATCATATAAAGGTATTGCTAGACTTGTGTTTGGTAGAGCTATATGCACGTATAAATAAAGTGGGGTGTAAAATCCTGCTGACAGATTCCCTGTAAATCTGATATTCATACTCTGGGCCACATTCCGACTAGACTGTATCTAGCCTCACTGAATACACTTGCATTGAGCGAGGCTGCACCCATCTAGTCAGAATGTGGCTGGTAGTACGCATATCGCATAGCTGCAGTCCCAAGACTGACGTTTCCAGCAGCGGCATCAGAGGATCCTCACAACATGCATTGCGTGCGATGTGAGGATTCACAAGCGTGCACACAGTGACTGCAGACTTGTAGCTTAAAACCGGACAACCTCTTTAAGTAACTGTATTTTCTATGCAATGCATGGATTTGGTCAGTACAAAAGACTCTCTTTGCAAATACTTTTCTCTGATCTATTGATGAAGATAATAAATAAAGGACCCTTTTAACAATGCGTAAGCCAAAACATAAAAAAATAGTGAAAAAACACTTTAAAGCTTTAAAACTGCTGCTGATGAAGGCTGTGGTTTAGTGGCAAAATGTGCATCATTATGAATTCATACATAAGCATATTTTTTTATGTATTTTCCTCTGATACTATTTTAATTTTTGTCGTTAGTAGCACATGTTTCTCAATTTTTTTTTTTAATGCTGTGGCTTATCTTTATTACAATGCCGGATTTGAGAATACAGCAGCAGGTGACAATCTGTGCCTACATGAATGAACATGGGATCGTGCCTAATGATAATTCTATCCCTAAAGCCCAGGTCTCACATAGCGATACACCAGCGATACCGACAATGATCAGGATCGCTGGTGTGTCGCTACATGATCGCTGCTGAGCTGCCAAACAGGAAGCTCAGGCAGCGATCAGCACAGCGACACTGCGGGTAACATCGCTTAGTTACCCGCAGTGTACCTTGGATACCAGCGCCCTGATGCAGGGAGCTGGTAACCAAGGTACACATCGGGTTTCCAGGTGCTGCGCGGTGCCTGGAAATCAGGGCGCTGGTATCCAAGGTACACAGCGGGTTTTCAGGCACAGCCCCGCGTCTGGAAACCCGCTGTGTACCTTGGTTACCAGCGGATCGCTGGTCTCCCGCCTGTCACACGCAGCGATGCGTGTTGGCCAGCGGGAGACCAGCGATCAAAAAAATGTCGAGGACATTCAGCGACGATCAGCGATACCCGGCAGGGGGGCTGATCGTCGCTGAATGTCACACACAGCGATATCGCTGGGGAGATCACTGTTGCATCACAAAACTAGTGACTCAGCAGAGATCTCGCTAGCGAGATCGCTGTGTGAGACAGGGGCCTAACAAGGTGAGCACATTACCTTTTATCTAGGCCTATTCGTACTCCAAAACAGCTAAGGACATATACACTACGGAGCGCCATGTTCTTTTCAGCTTTTATCTAGTGCTTTAACATTGAATGTCAGCTATATGTGCACTCAGGTTCCGACACAAAAGCCTAATATGCTAGCCTCAAATGCATTTTTTAAAACCCATTCCATTAGTTTACCTCTTGACGTTGCTCTTTTCTTAGCAAGGATAAAAAATGGAATTCATGTAGGGGATGGATACGTGAACTGATGGACAAAAATGGCACCTGATGAATTTTATCAACTTTAATATGGTTCTTCAGGTTCTGTTGCTGTGTCCATCATTACGAAGTAAAAAAAAATAAAATAACAATACACTGCACTGGGTTTTTTTCTAGTAATATTGACAAATCTCGAGCTTGTGATGCAGAAGTGAACATAGCCTAACTAATACAGTAGGTACGGAAAGTATTGAGACCCCTCTAAATTTTTCACTCTTTGTTTCATTGCAGCCATTAGGTAAATTCAAAAAAGTTCATTTTTTTCTCATTAATAAATTTGCAAAAAATTCTACATTTCTGCTTTTTTCAGTCAAGATGTAGTGCAGAGTGTACATTAATGAGAAAAAAATGAACTTTTTTGAATTTACCAAATGGCTGCAATGAAACAAAGAGAGAAAAATTTAGAGGGGTCTGAATACTTTCCGAACCCACTGTACATCATAAATAGGAATTCGCCATGAAAGGTGTATGGAGAAAATGTACATAAATAATCAGATGAAAATACACGAGGATGTCATTCTAGGGAAACGCTCTGTCATGATTCCATATGGCTTGATGAAAAGGACCCGTAATTCGCCAAGTCATATAATTTTGTCAAGCAAATTGATCTACCACACAAGATTAATGTCTCATGTGCAGTGTGGATGCAACAATGGTGCCTCTGTAATAATATGCTGAGCCTGTATAGGAAGGCCCAACTTTTACAAACCATTGAAATAAAAATATGATTCACACATTACTGCACAATATTAAAAAAGATGTTTCTTCATCTTACAATATTTACCTTTTACTGGGCATTTGTGACTCACAACTGCATTCATATTACTGATAGAACCAATGCCCTTGGCAAATTGAGACCCAACATTAAATACAGCCATTTATTTTGTTGGAAATAAAGGTCATTTGAATTAGGCTGTTGCTGTAACTGGGGAACAACGTGATTCACTAGAATTTCAAGATACGTATCTCCTGTGACTGTTCCATTTAAAAAAATGGTCCAAAAACACCAAAACTTGAAATACCACCCCAAACATTGACACCAGGCTCATTTAGATGTTGCTCTAATGTTAAATGCATGTTCTCATTATACCAGTAAATACAATTATGTCTGTTAATATGGCCAGATAATTTGAAAGAAGCTTCATCACTCCACATAATGTTATCTAAAATTACTGGATTTTCTTCAATTTCGTTAAGCATAATCTCACTAAATTGCAGCCGCCTGTCTGGATCATCCTCCAATAAACCATGAATTAGACATGGACGATAAGCTTTCCACCCAATAGATTTCAGGATTCGCATGATGGAAGCTCGTGAAATTCCCAATTCTAAAGAGACTCTTCTGGTGGACTTTTTTGGACTCTGAACAAATGTTTCAGCAACAAGTTGTTTATTAATTTCTGTACAGTCTGTTTTGGGTCGACCAGTTTTTGGAGCATTAAGGATTGAGCCAGTGGCATCAAATTTGTCACGAATGCGGTAAATGGTTTGTCTCTTTGGGGCTTGAGTACCAAATGTTTCAACCCAATTTGCTCTAACTGTTTCAGCATTTTGAGATTTCCTATAATTTTTTAAAATCCATTTTCTTTTATCTGTATTTAAATTATTTGCCATTTTGGGGGAGATTTATCTGTGAAAACTGGATCTGTGAAACTGACTCAGTTGCCCTTAGCAACCAATCAGATTCCACCTTTCATTTTCCAAAGAGTCTGTGAAGAATGAAAAGTGGAATCTGGTTGCTAAGGGCAACTGAGTCAGTTTCACTTTACACCATGTTTGATAAATCTCCCCCTTCATAACCCTATTACACATACTGTCCACCTACTTTTGGACCACCCTGTATATTACAGTATTTGCATTGGCTACTGCTAAATTACAGCTTTGTCCTGTGATATAGAGAGGTAGAGAGGAACAAGTGGAGGGTGGTAGTAAGATAGTAATACTATTCCTCCCAGACTCTTTTCTAACTGACTGAGACAAAGCAAGAATATAATATTAATTAATTCAGAATATTCATATACATGATTAACTAGGGAGGGAACTAATGTTACCAACTAGCAAGGCTAGGTTAACGACCTATCACAGGTTGTGCAATTTTTCTATTTATTAATCTTGGCTATGTTACTGTATCTATAGCAATCTTGATTCTGTCACTGTATCTATGTATTAAATTTTGTTCTGTTACTGGATGTATGTAATAATCTTAGTGCTATTACAATATCTATTAATGAGTAAATAGATGTCAAATATTGAGTTACAAATATTGCATCTATTTGATGTTTCAAGTTACCTCTATATTGAATTTGTTTTACTAGACTACCACTAGATTTCTATTTGGGATGTTAAAAGGGTCCAAGAAGAAGAGTCTGCAGTCACTGTATTTCCCATACGAGTGAGCAGTCACATTACAGTATCACGGCAAAATTATTATGTGCTATGATAAGGATCAGGCCATATGCTGAAGGTAGATGTTGCAACTGAGTAAGAAAAAGAGACTCAAACAGGTAGTCTGGTGCACACTCAGGTTCCTGCCAGACTAGTGTCTGATAGCTTTACTTATATAATGTTAGATTAGTATTCTTGCATGGAAACATGATAAATGCCAAGTCACATACTGTATATTCATTTTATACATTTCTAAAGCTTAATGTCACATATGTCATGGTATAGGACATGGTTAATGTCCTGTCCACTCAGGGTTAACTTTTGCTGGCCTCCCTTTGGATCTGGGAGGGTATTTATACCCAGTCCAGAGGGAGATTCTCTGTCAGCTATACTTTCGTTGTGACTGTGTATTTGACCCCCTGGTTTGCGTGTATACTGCTCTGCTTGTTTGACTCCTGTGTATGACCCGGTCTGTTTGCTCACTCTGCTCTCTGTCTCACGTTTTGCTTATATTGTCTTCTCCGGTTTTGACCTCCTGGCTTGGCTATCGATACTCTGTTACCGTTTTGTCCCTATTGTACTGTCTATTGCCCGCTCTGGTTTACTGATCTATTGCTACGTCCTGACTATCCGTTCTGTCTAACCCTTTGGTACTGTCGTGCTATCTTGTGCTCAGATCTCGGCCTGTCCTGGTTTTCGTCTCTGTCTTTGCCCCTTGGTAACTTTATCTCGTCGTTACCCTGCTAGGAGTTTTCCTGCAGTTCCTAGATCTCTGGAGCTTAGGCCACGCCCCCAGCAGTCATGTGCTGCAGGTCCTGTTAGTCTGCAGTACACATCATTCATTACTGCTGCCTCTGAGAGACGTGTGGCCAGCTCCACCCCTTGGCTGTCACATGCTGCAGAAGGTCCTGTTACACAGAAACACACGTCTTCTCTGCTGCGGCTCTGCTTACAGGTATCTTGGGGCACAGTTGGTTTACTTAGGACACGTGCACTAGCTCAGTGAGCGTGTGCAGTGCGGTGTCCTTGACATTATAGCTGACCATTACAGTCTTTCCCTGATGGTGGGGTGTTAGCACATTATGGATCCGGTACGGGCTCTCACTGAGCAGGTTAATGAGCTCTCCCAGCTTATGCAGAAGCTGTCTATGGAGCAGCAAAATCTGGTTCAGTCGCATCAGCAGGTACAGAGAGATGTGGCAGACGCTCTAATGGGGTCTGTTCCGTCGGGGTTCCAGGAGGGGGGCCCCACTGATGTATCTCTTGCGGACCCCGACCCGACAATTTTTCTGGAGATAAAAAATTGTTTAGGGTTTTTAAGGAGGGATGCAAGTTGTTCTTTGAATTGCGTCCCCGGACCTCTGGAAATGAAAGGCAGAGGGTGGGGATCGTAATGTCCTTATTAAGGGGGGCTCCGCAAGCATGGGCTTTCTCTCTCTCTTCCTCTGCTCCTGAACGTATGTCTGTGAACCTGTTCTTTGAGGCTCTGGGGCACATTTATGACGAGCCTGATAGAGTGCGTCTGGCTGAGGATATGGTGATGAGTGTGACACAGGGGAGGAACTCTGCTGAATGGTTCTGCTCAGAGTTCAGACGTTGGACCCCGGAAGTATCCTGGAATGATGCCGCCCTGAGGGGGTTGTTCCGCAGGGGCCTATCTGACCGTCTGCAGGACGCTCTGGCATTACATCCTCCTCCCGATACTCTGGAGGACGCCATGATGCAGGCGGTCCGTATGGACCGGAGACTCCGTGCTAGGGGAATGATGCAACAAGAGACTCCTTTGTACTCCAAATTGTGTTACACCGCACCCACATCTGAGCCCATGGAGATGGAGGCTGTCTCAGGAAAGGAACGAGAGAGAAGACACCGTAAAGACAACAGTCTATGCTTTTACTGTGGAGCCTCTGGACATTGGAAAAGGGACTGTCCTTCCTGCCCTTCTTCTGTGAAATCATCAGGAAAACTACTGAGTCTGGGCAACAATCGTGGAGGTTGCCCAGACTCCCAGGTACATTTTTTTTCGCTTGCTAAAATGGTGCTCCAGGTTGAATTGGAACTTGCTGGCGGTTCTGTTATGACCACCGCCTTTGTTGACTGTGGTTCCTCCATTAATCTGATTGATGCCCAATTTGTGACTCTTAATAAGATAGGGACAGTCAGGTTGAAAGATCCTGTTAAAATTGTGGCTGTGGATTCATCCCCTCTTGCCCGGGATGGAATTTGTTTTATGTCTGCTTAAGTTGCTTTATTCTGAATAATCTGCCTGCAGGACTGGTATTGGGGATGCCCTGGCTGCAACACCACAATCCTCTCATTGATTGGGCAAAAGGGGAGATCACCCGATGGGGATGTAATAATAATGGTCTGTGTTGTAACTCCGTTTCTATTGTCAAACCGATAAAATCTGTATCTGTGTCGTCTGTCAGTCTGGAGGGTATTCCGGAGTACCTGAAAGACTTTGAAGACGTATTTTCCGAAAGTGAGGCTGAGGCGCTCCCACCACATAGACCCTATGATTGCGCCATTGATTTGTTACCTGGAGCCAAATTACCCAAGGCTCGTTTGTTTAATTTGTCCGGGCCTGAGCGCCAAGCCATGAAAGAGTACATCAAAGAAAGCCTTCGCAAAGGGCATATTCGGCCCTCGGTGTCACCCGTGGCAGCGGGGTTTTTCTTTGTAAAGAAAAAAGATGGTGGGTTGCGACCGTGTCTCGACTTTCGGGAACTGAACAAAATTACCGTTAAGAACACGTACCCTCTCCCGTTGATTCCCGATCTATGCAATCAACTCACGGGGGCCAAATGGTTTTCTAAGCTCGATCTACGAGGAGCTTATAACCTTATAAGGATCCGGGAGGGGGACGAATGGAAAACAGCATTCCTGACAACTGAGGGGCTATTTGAAAACCTGGTTATGCCCTTCGGTCTCACTAATGCCCCTGCTGTTTTTCAGAACTTCATCAATGTTGTTTTTTCTGATTTAATTGGACGTTATGTAGTCATTTACCTGGATGACATTCTGATATACTCAGAAGACAGTCAGTCACACTTGCATCATTTACGTGCGGTTCTTATGAGACTCCGGGAGAACCATTTGTATGCTAAGCTGGAGAAGTGTTTATTTTTTATGCAAGAACTGTCTTTTCTGGGTGTAATTGTGTCATGTGTGCATTGCCACGAAGATCGTCGCGGTTGCACATTTTGACTTCTCACAGCTGAGTTGCTGTTTCTTTGTGTTTGGCAGCTAGGGAGTTAATTCTGTCTGTGCTCGGTGCTGGGACTGGGTGCAGTTTCTCCCGGCTGCAATTGATTATTTGTTGATTGGTTTCCTTTAAGTTTCTGGTTGTCTGCTTTGGGAGTTGCCAGTGAAACACTTCATGCAGACCACAGATAGGAATGAATCTGTATAGACTCTAGTTGAGAGAGCTCCTTAGTTGTTTTAAGCTTAACTTGCTTAGAGTTTATTTCCCAGACCATTTATGTTCCTTCGGTGTTTGAGTGTGTATGCAAGAGAGTGCTATCCTGTCTGTCTTATATGTCTAATCTGTGTATTTAGCTGAGATCAGCCCATATCCCTTTGGTGGTAATCAGGATCCTTCTTAGGACTGATTACAGGGTTCAGGGTCTGATAGGAGACAGGGTTAGGCTGGAGACTTGGACCTCTGAACCATTATCAGTACCTCCAAGGTAAGGGATTAGTTAGGACCCCATTGTAGGGTCAGGTTAGACCCCGGTCCTCCTCTTTCCTGTTACAGCTCATCAAGTCCTCAAGATTAACCCTGAGTTCAACTGATATCGTCTCTGCACATCTAGTCCTCAAGATTAACCCTAAGTTCTGCTGATATTGTGTCAGGTAAATCTATTTTATACTTACATTCTTAGGTTGCTAAACTATATGTTGTATAGAGTGTGGTTCCTGTATAAATAGTTTACTGACATTGTAGTCATATCATTAGACAGCGTGACATTTTCACTGGCCATAAAAAATTATCTCTAGTTACCATGGATCCAGTAGCCCAGCTGGCTCTGCAGTTGCAGGGATTATCCATGGAGCTGACGGACATTAAGTCCAAAGTTTTGTCTCCCCTGGAGCAAACCAGAGTTGAACCTAAGGTGGCTCTTCCAGATAGGTTCACTGGTGGGCGAGACAAATTTTTTACCTTCCGGGAGGCATGTAAATTATATTTTCGGCTTCGGCCGCGATCATCAGGGAGTGATGAGCAGAGAGTGGGAATTGTTATCTCACTTCTTCAAGGGGACCCTCAATCCTGTGCATTTTCCCTTCCTCCGGGATCCCGGCTCTACAGTCTGTAGATCAATTTTTTACTGCTCTGGGATTGGTATATGATGACCCAGATCGGGTCTCTCTTGCTGAGACTAAATTACGTAAGATACAGCAGGGAGATCGTCCTGCGGAGGAATTTGCTTCTGAGTTTCGTAGATGGGCCACGGATACTCAGTGGAATGACCCAGCTCTTAGGAGCCAGTTTTGTCATGGGCTTTCTGACAAATTAAAAGACGTTTTGGCTCAGTATGAGTCTCCTCCTTCTCTGGAGGCTGCTATGGCCTTAGCTATCCGTACTGATAGACGGCTTCGGGAGAGGGGTGAGGTAACTCCACTCCCTGTTGTTACTCCACCTACTACTAAAGTCTCTTATGTTGAGGTTCCCTTGTCTGTTCGGATGAGCCTATGCAGTTGGGAGGGACATCTTTTCGTAGTAGGGGATTGGCGGCACGCCGCAGGACTAGGAGGTGTTTTTTCTGCGGGAAAGAGGGTCATTTTGTTGGAGAATGTCCATCCCGTGTCTTGTTAAGTAAAAAGTCGCCGGAAAACTGCTAATCCCAGGTTGTGTGGTGGATGACAACCTGGGAGTATGTATTTCATCCGCCGGTTCTTCTCAGTTTCTTGTACCAGTGGAGGTGGTGTTTGGTACTAGAGTGAAGAGATTGTCTGTTCTTCTGGATAGTGGTTCCGGCGCCAATCTGGTTGACGCTCAGTTTACTCAGGCTCAAGGTATGCATCTGAGTGTATTGGTCAAACCGATCCCTATTTTTTCCATTGACGCCAGGCCTCTCGGCCAAGGTAGCTTTGTTCATGAGGTTCATAACATTGACCTTCGGGTAGGGGCAATACATAGGGAACAATTATCTTGTTATGTGTTGGAGGGTCTACCTACTCCCATTGTGTTGGGACTTCCTTGGCTGGTTAAACATAACCCTGTAATTAATTGGCAGTCCAGAGAGATAAGCCAATGGGGTGAGTTTTGCAAAAGCAACTGCATGAACAAAGTCATCAGTGCGGTCGTACCTAGTACATTGCCTCCTTTTTTGGAGGATTTTGGGGATGTTTTTTCTGAGGAGGGGTGTCGGGAGTTGCCTCCTCATCGTGTGTATGACTGCTCTATTAATCTTCTTCCTGATGCTAAGTTACCTAAAGCTAGGTTGTATAATCTTTCTGGTCCTGAAAGACAGGCTATGAAAGATTATATTTCCGAAAGTCTGGCCAAAGGGCATATTAGACCTTCATCTTCCCCTGTAGCCGCGGGGTTCTTCTTTGTGAAGAAAAAAGATGGAGGCCTACGCCCTTGCTTGGATTTCCGCGAACTTAATCGGATTACTGTTCGAGATCCGTATCCACTCCCTCTTATTCCTGATCTCTTCAATCAAATTGTTGGCGCCAAATGGTTCTCTAAATTGGATCTCAGGGGGGCTTATAATCTGATTAGAATAAAAGAGGGGGATGAGTGGAAAACGGCGTTTAACACGCCGGAGGGACATTATGAAAACCTGGTTATGCCTTTTGGTCTGACTACTGCACCAGCAGTATTCCAACATTTTGTTAATGACATTTTTCGTCACCTTGTGGGGGTGTTTGTGGTCGTATATTTGGATGACATTTTAATTTACTCGCCAGATCTTGTGTCTCACCAGGAGCATGTGAGACAGGTGTTGCAGATCTTGCGAGACAATAAACTATACGCCAAACTGGAGAAGTGTGTTTTTGCCGTACAGGAACTTCAGTTTTTGGGTTTTTTGGTGTCAGCCTTCGGTTTCCGTATGGACCCTGAAAAGGTGAGAGCAGTGCTTGAATGGGATCAGCCAGGGGATCTTAAGGCTCTGCAGCGTTTTTTGGGGTTTGCTAATTACTACCGGAAATTTATTTGTAATTTCTCGTCTGTCGTCAAACCTCTCACGGACATGACGAGAAAAGGGACGGATTTTTCTAGGTGGTCGGACAAAGCTTGCCAAGCCTTTTCCTCTTTAAAGAGATGTTTTGCTTCGGCACCCGTTCTCATCCAACCAGATGTATCTCAGCCGTTCATTGTGGAGGTGGACGCGTCTGACGTAGGGGTGGGTGCTATATTGTCCCAGGGTCCGTCCCCTGGTAAATGGCATCCGTGCGCTTTCTTTTCTAAGAAATTGTCGTCCGCCGAAAGGAATTATGATATCGGCAATAGGGAACTTTTGGCCATTAAATTGGCTTTTGAAGAATGGCGTCACTTTTTGGAGGGGGCAATCCACCCGGTCACTGTTATTATGATCACAAGAACCTGCTGTATTTAGAATCCGCTAAGCGTCTGAATTCCAGACAAGCTCGATGGTCGTTGTTTTTTACCAGGTTTAATTTTGTCGTCACTTATCGTCCGGGGTCTAAGAATGTAAAGGCTGATGCTTTGTCTCGCAGTTTCCCAGGGGCCGGGGAAAACGGATGACCCGATTCCTATCCTTCAGGAGGGGGTGGTAGTGTCGGCTGTATGTTCTGAGCTTGAGGAGGAGGTGTTAGAGACTCAGGGGGACGCCCCTGCAGGACCTCCAGGGAGACTGTTTGTCCCGAATCAGTTGAGACAAAAGGTTATTGAGGCACATCATAATTCTGCTTTAGCAGGACATCCAGGGAGTAAGGCTACTTTAGATCTCCTTTCTCGCCGATTTTGGTGGCCTAACGCTAATAAAGATGTTATAACTTTTGTCGCGTCCTGTGGGGTTTGTGCTCGCTCTAAAACTCCTCATACCCGTCCATCTGGGACCCTTTTACCCTTGAAACTTCCGGAGCGTCCATGGACTCATTTATCTATGGACTTCATTACAGATCTTCCTCCGTCGTCAGGGAATACTGTCATACTGGTGGTTGTTGACAGGTTCAGTAAGATGGCACATTTCGTTGCTCTTCCTGCACTCCCTAATGCTAAAACTCTGGCGCAGGTGTTCATTAGGGAGATCGTGAGACTTCATGGGTTGCCTTCTGATGTGGTGTCAGATAGGGGGTCTCAGTTTGTGTCCAAATTTTGGAGGGCATTTTTTTACGTCGGGGGATGCAATTGTCGTTTTCCTCGGCTTTTCATCCACAGACCAATGGTCAGACAGAGAGTCTGAATCAGAGTTTAGAGACATATCTCCGGTGTTTTGTCTCGGAGAACCAGGAGGACTGGTCTTCTTTCTTGCCTCTGGAAGAGTTCACTCTTAACAACAGGCGGAGCGAGTCCACAGGTAAGTCCCGTTTTTTGGGGCATATGGTTTTCATCCCCAGTTTTGTACTTTCAATGGGGGGGGTCCTTCTGGGGTTCCTGAGGAGGAGCGTTTCTCGTCGTCACTTGCTTCTGTGTGGCGAGGTGTATTGAATAATTTGAGTACGATGGGGAACCGTTACAAACGTATGGCTGATAGGAGGAGAGTTTCTGGTCCAGATCTGAATGTGAACGATCTGGTATGGTTGTCTACCAGGAATATAAAACTTAAAGTGCCCTCCTGGAAACTGGGTCCCAGATTCATCGGGCCATACAGGATCAGTTCCATAATTAATCCTGTGGCATTTCGTCTGGAACTCCCTTCTACTTTTAAAATTCATAATGTGTTCCACAAGTCATTACTTAAAAGGTATGTGGCACCAGTCATACCGTCACCTCTACCTCCTCCTCCAGTGTTGGTCAATGGTAACTTGGAATTTCAAGTATCAAAAATCATTGACTCTCGCCTGAATCGCCGGTCCCTTCAGTACTTGGTGCATTGGAAGGGGTATGATCCGGAGGAGAGGACGTGGGTCCCTGCGTCTGATGTTAACGCAGATCGTTTGGTTCGGACCTTCCACAGAACTCACCGGGCAGGCCTGGCCCTGAGGGTCCGGAGGCCCCTCGTAGAAGGGGGGGGTACTGTCATGTGTGCATTGCCACGAAGATCGTCGCGGTTGCACATTTTGACTTCTCACAGCTGAGTTGCTGTTTCTTTGTGTTTGGCAGCTAGGGAGTTAATTCTGTCTGTGCTCGGTGCTGGGACTGGGTGCAGTTTCTCCCGCTGCAATTGATTATTTGTTGATTGGTTTCCTTTAAGTTTCTGGTTGTCTGCTTTGGGAGTTGCCAGTGAAACACTTCATGCAGACCACAGATAGGAATGAATCTGTATAGACTCTAGTTGAGAGAGCTCCTTAGTTGTTTTAAGCTTAACTTGCTTAGAGTTTATTTCCCAGACCATTTATGTTCCTTCGGTGTTTGAGTGTGTATGCAAGAGAGTGCTATCCTGTCTGTCTTATATGTCTAATCTGTGTATTTAGCTGAGATCAGCCCATATCCCTTTGGTGGTAATCAGGATCCTTCTTAGGACTGATTACAGGGTTCAGGGTCTGATAGGAGACAGGGTTAGGCTGGAGACTTGGACCTCTGAACCATTATCAGTACCTCCAAGGTAAGGGATTAGTTAGGACCCCAGTGTAGGGTCAGGTTAGACCCCGGTCCTCCTCTTTCCTGTTACAGCTCATCAAGTCCTCAAGATTAACCTGAGTTCAACTGATATCGTCTCTGCACATCTAGTCCTCAAGATTAACCCTAAGTTCTGCTGATATTGTGTCAGGTAAATCTGTTTTATACTTACATTCTTAGGTTGCTAAACTATATGTTGTATAGAGTGTGGTTCCTGTATAAATAGTCTACTGACATTGTAGTCATATCATTAGACAGCGTGACAAATTGTATCCGGGGAGGGATTCCGCATGGATCCAGGGAAGGTTCAGGCCATTACAGATTGGGTGCAGCCTCATGATCTGAAAGGGTTGCAACGATTTTTGGGATTCGCTAACTATTATAGGAAGTTCATTAAAGGGTTTTCACAGGTAGTGAAACCTTTGACGGACCTCACTCTTAAGGGGGCAGAGGTAAAAAATTGGTCCGTGGCCGCAAAAAATTCCTTCCTTACATTGAAGAAATGCTTTACTTCAGCCCCTGTGTTGGTACAACCCGATTCGTCAAGACCTTTTATCGTGGAGGTCGACGCTTCAGAAGTGGGGGTGGGGGCAGTGTTGTCCCAGGGCCCCTCTACCCTCACTAATCTTAAACCCTGTGCCTTTTTCTCTAAAAAGTTCTCTTCGCCAGAGAGAAACTATGATGTCAGCAACAGGGAATTGTTAGCGGTCAAACTGGCCTTTGAAGAATGGAGGCATTTTTTGGAGGGGGCCGCTCATCCCATTATTGCCATCACTGATCATAAGAACCTGGCCTATATCGAGTCTGCTAAGAGATTGACCCCCAGACAGGCTCGGTGGGCACTTTTTTTTTTCTCGCTTTCATTTTACCATCACATTCCGACCAGGGTCTAAAAATGTAAAGGCAGATGCCTTATCCCGAAGTTTTGATTCTGTGTCCCCTCCAGAACCTCCTTCCTCCATTCTTCAACCGGGAGTGGTTGTAGCCGAAGTCTCCTCTGAGTTACAGAGAGAGATTCTGGAAGCACAAGCTCCCAGGAATAAACCCCAGGTAAATTGTTCGTACCCGAACAGCTCCGTCTCACACTCCTGCAAGAATTTCATGATTCTGTGTTAAGTGCACACCCTGGTATTGCAGCTACCCGGGGGGCAGTGGCTAGAGGTTTTTGGTGGCCCTCTATGGGTACTGATATAAAAAATGTTGTCAATACTTGTGGGGTGTGCGCTCGCTCTAAAAGCTCTCAGGTCCGGCCGGCCGGGGAATTGGTGCCTTTGCCAATTCCGGATAAACCATGGACACACCTGTCCATGGACTTTATCACTAATCTTCCCTCATCCAAGGGCAATTCAGTGGTATGGGTAGTGGTTGATAGATTTTCTAAGCAAGCCCACTTTGTGCCGTTACCCGTGTTGCCGTCTGCTGAAACCTTGGCCCGCTTGTTTATACAGCACATAGTTCGGTTGCATGGAGTGCCTGTGAATGTGGTGTCGGACAGGGGTGTGCAGTTTGTGGCCAGGTTTTGGAGAGCGTTCTGTAAGAAGTTGGGGGTCACATTATCATTCTCCTCTGCCTATCACCCGGAATCCAACGGACAGACTGAACGCACCAATCAGTCGTTGGAGCAGATTCTGAGATGCCTGACCTCCTCCAGACAGGAAGATTGGTGTGAGGTTTTACCCATGGCAGAATTTGCGTTCAACTGTCGTATCAATCAGTCTACCGGAAAGTCTCCTTTTCAGGTCAATTATGGGTTTGTTCCGCAGTTTGGGGAATTTTCCAGTATGGATTCTGGTTGTCCTGGTGCCGAGGGGATGGTTCAACAGTTAAAAAACCTTTGGAGGGAGGTGCAGGGGAACATCTCCAAAGCCCAGAAGAAGTACAAACATTTTGCGGACAGGAGGAGGGGGTTGGGTCCTGCGTTGACAGTGGGGGAAAAGGTCTGGTTGTCCACCCGTAATATCAAACTTAAGATACCCTTTATGAAGCTGGGCCCCAAATTTATTGCCCCATACAAGATTGTAGAGGTGATCAATTCAGTGGCGTACAGGCTTCAGTTGCCCACCTCCTTCAAAATATCTAACGTCTTCCACAGATCCCTATTAAAACCTGTGGGGATGGTTAGAGAAGATCCCTCATCCGTGGTTCCACCAGTATTGGTAGAGGGTCAACTGGAGTACGCGGTAGGGCGCATCACTTATTCACGGTGGGTGCGCCGGAGACTTCAGTACCTTATTCATTGGAAGGGATACTCCATTGAATATCGGTCATGGGTTCCGGCCAGTTCGGTACATGCCGATCGACTGGTACAGGCTTTTCATGCCAGATATCCTGAGAGGCCTGGGGTCCAGTGGCCCCCCATTAAGGGGGGGGGGTACTGTCATGGTATAGGACATGGTTAATGTCCTGTCCACTCAGGGTTAACTTTTGCTGGCCTCCCTTTGGATCTGGGAGGGTATTTATACCCAGTCCAGAGGGAGATTCTCTGTCAGCTATACTTTCGTTGTGACTGTGTATTTGACCCCCCTGGTTTGCGTGTATACTGCTCTGCTTGTTTGACTCCTGTGTATGACCCGGTCTGTTTGCTCACTCTGCTCTCTGTCTCACGTTTTGCTTATATTGTCTTCTCCGGTTTTGACCTCCTGGCTTGGCTATCGATACTCTGTTACTGTTTTGTCCCTATTGTACTGTCTATTGCCCGCTCTGGTTTACTGATCTATTGCTACGTCCTGACTATCCGTTCTGTCTAACCCTTTGGTACTGTCGTGCTATCTTGTGCTCTGATCTCGGCCTGTCCTGGTTTTCGTCTCTGTCTTTGCCCCTTGGTAACTTTATCTCGTCGTTACCCTGCTAAGAGTTTTCCTGCAGTTCCTAGATCTCTGGAGCTTAGGCCACACCCCAGCAGTCATGTGCTGCAGGTCCTGTTAGTCTGCAGTACACATCATTCATTACTGCTGCCTCTGAGAGACGTGTGGCCAGCTCCGCCCCTTGGCTGTCACATGCTGCGGAAGGTCCTGTTACACAGAAACACACGTCTTCTCTGCTGCGGCTCTGCTTACAGGTATCTTGGGGCACAGTTGGTTTACTTAGGACACGTGCACTGGCTCAGTGAGCATGTGCAGTGCGGTGTCCTTGACAACATAGTGACAAGGGACTGTGGGCACCTACCTGATCCCCCGAACTAGGAGTGCCCTAGGCTATTCTTGTAGCCTGGATTACCACAGATTGTGGAGATGCTGGGGTCTTGTACCTTGCTATGCTCCTACCTTAAACTTATCTGTTCCCTCACCCACCCATGGAAGTGTGAGGCTGAAGCATATAGGAAAACACTAACCGGAAAGAGAGGGGTAAACAGACAGGAAATAAAATAAAACTACAGTCATAGAAATACATTAACAAAACAACTGAATGGGAAACAGGGGAGGAACAGGAAGGAAGAAACCAAATGGGAGAGGATAAGGATAAACATGCAAAGCAACTCCACACAGCAATCTCCTGAAAAACTCTCCAACTGCCAACTCCAAACACTGAACTCTCTCCTTCAACTCCAAACTAGGTAGTAGTAACTATCACTTAAGGTACTGCCACACTAAACTATCCCGCTAGCGATCACGATAACGATGCATACTAATGCGATCACTAGCGGGATAGTTTCAATATCGCTAGTAGCGGCTTAATTTAGCGATGTCGTTAAGGACGCTATCGCGGTTAGCGATCTCCTTAACGACTTTAGCGGTACAAAAATACCGCTAAATCGCTAAAAAAAGGTGCCACACTCAGCAATATATACTTACCAGCGGGACGCCGACGATAAAAATAGGGTCCGGACCGATGTCAGCGACGAACGAGATCACAGCAGGATCTCAGCAGGGGCCACGTCGTTGCTACATGCCACACAGAACAACGTCACTAACGAGATCGCTAAACAGTGACGTTTTTTAGCGATCTCGTTAGCGACGCTGTTTAGTGTGGCATACCCTTAAGACTGTGTTAAGAAATGTAGAAGAACAGCACCAAGAAAAGTCTACTCACTGGTGGGGATGATGACTTTTGAATTCTGGAGACAAAGGTGGTTTCAATACGATTGATTCGGTGCTTGCAAGAAAACACATGTAGTAGCAGACCAATATCCAAAGGAAACAGATGCAGCACTCTTTAATTCCATTAAAAAACCAAAGACCTTTATTTAATTTCTGGACAAGGTTAACATCGGGCTAGGTACATGAAAAACTTACAGTGAAGAAAGACAGAATCTGAACACGTTGAAGCCTGCATAACGCGAAATGGCCATAGTCCTGTCTTTTTTCACTGCATGTTTTTCATGTTCCTAGCCCGATGTTAACCTTGTCCAGAAATTAAATAAAGGACTTTGGTTTTTTAACGGAATTGAAGAGTGCTGCATCTGTTTCCATTGGATATTGGTCAGTAACTATCACTGGCAAGGTCAGAAGCAAGGAGGAGAGTTTTTATACCTGCTGGGAGTAACAAACTCAGAACAGCTGATACAACCCAAGGCAGACAATACCAGGAGTCCAACTAAGCAGTTTAACCCTTGCAGCACCAGACCAAAGAAAGCAAGAACTGGTAATAGCATGGGGAAGTCACAGGTGTATGTGTCACCAGACTCTGCAATCGTCTGACCCCACAATGTCACGGTATCCTCATGATACTTATTCCTTATCATCCATAGACACACTACTGCTTATGATGGTATCAGCTTGTAGTCAACAATTTCTTGGAATTGGCAGGGTGCGGTAAACACCACTAAATTTAATAATAATCTTTATTTTTATATAGCGCTAATATATTCCGCAGCGCTTTACAGTTTGCACACATTATTGTTGCTGTCCCCGAAGGAGCTCACAATCTAGATTCCCTATCTGTATGTTTTTGGAATGTGGGAGGAAACTGGAGTACCGGAGGAAACCCACGCAAACACAGGGAGAACATACAAACTCCTTGCAGATGTTGTCCTTGGGGGGATTCGAACCAAGGACTCCAGCGCTGCAAGGCTGTAGTGCTATCCACTGAGCCACCGTGCTGCCCGTAAAATTTCTTCTTTTTCATTGCGCACTAAGAAATTCAAACACAAAATGGAGTCTTGATCCAAAGTCTCTAAAATGGATGCTGAGCAGGAGTAAGGCTCAGCATGCACAAGATTTGCATACTTGCAGTAGCCTGCTAACTAGTGTGCATGCCGTATATCAATGGAAGAGAATTGAGAAAAGCCCAGGCATATAGTCAGCACATGACCCCAAGTTTGCAAATCTGTTTTACTGTTTTATAAGAAATCCATAGTTAAATTGTATGCTTATGAGTTGCAAGTGCAGGTGGTCGACACCGCACTTACAGCTCTCCTGCTTCTCTGCCTTGTCCTCCCTAGCGGCCTGCCTCCTATCACTGACTGACTGGTCACTGAAACATGAGTGAGCTGTAAGGCCCATATTTCCGACACAAAGGTGGAGCATTTAACAAGTCACATTCTTGATTTGATTATTCTAATGTCAGAAAATGTCAATAGTTTGTAAAAAAAAAAATTAATGTTCTCAATGATAAAAACAGTAATTGACATTGTGAATTAAGTATAAATGTATACAAGCGATAAAACACTGCATGGAGAAAGATTTTAAATGAGAACATTAGCCCAGAGATGACTAATGAACATTATTAAGATCTTATTAGAAGTTCAGGTCAACATAAAAATATATATTTAGATATCATACAGTTGGACCAAACCCTTAACATGCATTAAATGGCACTAAATGTTGATCCCATTTGAAGGACCTCTCCTAACAAATTGTTCTTGGCGAGGCACCAGACTTATTTAATAGCTTATTCCAAGCTGAGTGGCCCTTTCCATTAATGTGAGGACCATCACGCCAAGTGCTGGAGGAGTCAATATGATGAAAGGAGAAATGGCATATGCATTATTTGTTTCCTAGTGCATATCAGAGTCATCATTTATTACGTGACACTTTGGAATAAGGTTATAATCTGTTAAAGAAACTAGATTAAACCTACACACATACATTTGTTGTAAAATATAAAATATCGTAATATTCAGGCTCCATGTAAAAATTGATGCTCCGGCAGAAGCCATATAAGACTGAAGAACTTTTGTAGGAGGCATGATATAAATAAAACTCACCAATTAAATTGTGAAATCTCTTTAGACTGTGAAAATAAAAACTTTCAGCAAACAAACACAAGTTTTCATATAAATAGCAATTAGGCGCTGACCAAACTACATTATCCAGAAAGTAGAGTAGTTAATCATGGTGCCACTAATCTACCATACCAAGAAATCACCAATATCTCTGAAACGTATAGTACATGTGTACTTACATTAAAATGTGTCTTTTATGAAAGTAAATATAAAACTATCAAATTTTATTAAATCAAAAGAAGCATTAAAAATGGGCTGCAGGATGGATTCACATTTGATATGAATTTATCATGACGATATTTCTAATTGTACTGTAGTGTATTGATGTCCCCATTATGGTGATCACTTTGTTACAGGCCATTCTCCCGCCATCAGTCGTGTCTAATTTTTAATTCTTTTTTTTCCCATAAAATGTGATATTTTTGGGCATGGTTCTTTGGTACTGTGGGATTTTTTCTGACCTTTTAGTTTGTAGGAGTTGCTCATTGTAATTGAGGTGTGTCTTGGTTTACCTTGTATTTATTAGACCCTAAGCAATACTCAGTATGACTTGATTTGTTGGGACTTCCCTGAAATGTCACTCCTTGGTTTTGTCATATTGGCATTTGCTTCTTTTCTGAAAATGTTCTGAAATCATAATGCAACCCTGGCAAAAATTATGGAATCACCGGCCTTGGAGGATGTTCATTCAGTTGTTTTATTTTGTTGAAAAAAACAGATCACAGATATGGTTCAAAACTGAAGTAATTTCAAATGGCAACTTTCTGGCTATAAGAAACACTAAAAGAAATCAAGAACAAATAATGTGGTAGTCAGTAATGGTTATTTTTTTAACCAAGCATAGGGCAAAAATTATGGAATCACTCAATTCTGAGGAAAAAAATTATGGAATCACTCAATTCTGAGGGAAAAAAATATGGAATCACCCTGTAAATTTTCATTCAGAAAACTAACACCTGCATCAAATTAGATCTACTCGTTAGTCTGCATCTAAAAAGGAGTGATCACACCTTGGAGAGCTGCTGCACCAAGTGGACTGACATGAATCATGGCTCCAAAATGAGAGATGTCAATTGAAACAAAGTAGAGGATTATCAAACTCTTAAAAGAGGGTAAATCATCACCCAATGTTGCAAAAGATGTTGGTTGTTCACAGTCAGCTGTGTCTAAAATCTCGACCAAATACAAACAACATGGGAAGGTTGTTAAAGGCAAACATACTGGTAGACCAAGGAAGACATCAAAGCGTCAAGACCGGAAACTTAAAGCAATATGTCTCCAAAACAGGAAATGCACAACAAAACAAATGAGGAACGAATGGGTGGAAACTGGAGTCAACGTCTGTGACCGAACTGTAAGAAACGCCTAAAGGAAATGGGATTTACATACAGAAAAGCTAAACAAAAGCCATCATTAACACCTAAACAGAAAAAAACAAGGTTATAATGGGCTAAGGAAAAGCAATCGTGGACTGTGGATGACTGGATGAAAGTCATATTCAGTGATGAATCGCGAATCTGCATTGGGCAAGGTGATAAAGCTGGAACTTTTGTTTGGTGCCGTTCCAATGTGTTTTATAAAGATGACTGCACGAAGAGAACATGAAAATTTCCACAGTCATTGATGATATGGGGCTGCATGTCAGGTAAAGGCACTGGGGAGGTGGCTGTCATTACATCTTCAATAAATGCATAAGTTTATGTTGATACTTTGGACACTTTTCTTATCCCATCAATTGAAAGGATGTTTGGGGATGATGAAATTCAAGATGATAATGCATCCTGCCATAGAGCAAAATCTGTGAAAACATTCCTTGAAAAAAGACACGTAAGGGCTATGTCATGGCCTGCAAATAGTCGGGATCTCAATCCAATTGAAAATCTATGCTGGAAGTTGAAGAAAATGGTCTGTTGTGAACACCTTTAACCTGGCTTCTGAGGTTGGGCTCCCTCTGGTGGCTGCTTCTGGTGGTGGAGCTGCCCTGGCTGACAGAGGTCTCTCACCTGACGGGGATGATGGGCAATCAGGTGTTACTGACTGGGGAGATATAAGTGAGCAGCCTTCCCATAATGCTGCCAGTGATTTGTTTTCTTCCTAACCTTTTGGAAGTCTGCTGCCCCTGCTGTGTCCTGCATCTTTCAGATAAGTTATTTTGCTGTTTAAATCTGTGGCTTTGGTTTACCTGTTGCTTCGCTCAGTTTTCTGCTTTGCTGAGTAAGTTCAGCCGGGCCCCCAGCAGTGTCCTGTGCTGGACTCTGTGTTCATTTGCCACAGCCTGCTTCAGTCTTTTCTGTGGTTCTAGTTCCCTGTTATTTCAGTATCTGTTGTTTTTGCTTCCAGTTACACCAGAGTTCTGATTTAGTGGGGGAGAGACCTTGTGGTCTCAGTATTTTTGTATATCAGACGTGTTGGAGTTTTTCTAGGGTTTTTTGCTGGATTGCAGACAGTATCCTTTTCTGTCCTGTTCTATCTAGACAGCCTGGGCCACAGCGTTTGGTTACTCTATTTTCTGTCTGTGTTTGTGCTTCATCTGCCTCACCGTCAATATATGTTTGGGGGCTATCTATTCTTTTGGGGCTCTACTCGGGGGCAGTTAGCTTTCCCCTTTCTCTCTTTAGGCTTAGTTAACTCTTTGGGTGTGCTGAGGCATCTAGAGCATCGTAGGTACGTCCCACGGCTAATTCTAGTTGTGTTGTCAGTTTAGGGCTCTGCAATCCGCTAAGTTACCAACCTCTCTGGTGTCTGGTTGCCTAGTCTATGTTTTCCTGTTATTCTTCCTCGGTTACCGAATCAGAACAATGATCCATGACAAGGCTCCAACCTGCAAAACTGATCTGGCAACAGCAATCAGAGAAAGTTGGAGCCAGATTGATGAAGAGTACTGTTTGACACTCATTAAGTCCATGCCTCAGAGACTGCAAGCTGTTGTAAAAGCCAGAGGCAACAAAATACTAGTGATGTGTTGGAGTTTTTTTTTTTTAGATTTTCATGATTCCATAATTTTTTCCCTCACAATTGAGTGATTCCATAATTTTTGCCCTATGCTTGGTTAAAAAAATAACCATTACTGACTACCACATTATTTATTCTTGATTTCTTTTAGTGTTTCTTAAAGCCAGATAGTTGCCATTTGAAATGACTTCAGTTTTGTGCCATGTCTGTGATCTGTTTTTTTCAACAAATTAAAACAAGGGAATGAACATCCTCCAAGGTCGGTGATTCCATAGTTTTTGCCAGGGGTTGTAGACAATACTAAACCAGTGTTGCCCAACTCAAGTCCTCAAGAGCCAACTTGCTTATCGGTGGATGTGTCACTGGTGGCTGATCGTGGATCAGGAAATTTTTATCACAGACATGAAACTCGTGTCCATTGCAGAGTACAACAGCAGGCCGGCGTCTATTCATTTTCCATGGGTCTGCTGGAAAAAGCAAAGCACAGAGCTCAGATGCCCCATGCAGAATGACTAGAGCACAGGTCGCACTTGAGTGCTGACACTCCATTCTAATGAAGATAAAAATTCCCTGTCCAGATGATTGGTGTAAGTCCCAGCAGTTGAACCCCCACCAATCAATAAGTTATTACCTATACCACATATAGAGATAAATTTTTTCACTGGACAGAACGCCAGTCTTAGTAAGTTCCCTATTTTATGCTCAATGAAGTACCTTTCCAGCTTGTATTTCATTATCATCATCACTTTGATATAAAGCTAGAGACAGAGAGTAAAGACTCCACTAATGACAACAGATCATGGTCACAACTCACTTAATTCACCACCACAGGTCACAGAGCATGTACACAAACCTGTACAATCAATATAAGTCAATGGATAATACACAGCCAGAAAAAAACAAACATGTTCACTATTTGATTTTAAAGGTGAAATATTAGATGCATTTGGAGCCATTAATACCATGCTAGAGTATGTACAACCATATGTGGTCCCAGTAATAAGATGCTGCAATATTTTTCTACATCTAACAACCACAAGGAAAACATAATAATCTTAAGATATTTTGTTCATGTATCTATAAGACCTGTGCAAGAAATATAGAACTGAGGACAAAAATGGACATGCAGTATTTTAAGTTAGTGGTCCATGTAACAGTATCTCAATAGACGCTTCAATCATGCCGTACATACAGAAACTCATGAAACATGAGCTCAGGAATAACTGGTTGTAAAGGGATTACTGTTAGTTTGTACTTTAAGTTAATTCAATCCCTAAAATTGCTTCCTCTATCAAAAATAGCTGAAAGGAACTCCATAAAGGTTTTTTTTTAAAGAACAAACATTTTATTTAAGAGATCTTGGTATAATAAGCTCCACAATTGGATGTTAAAATGGTTGTTAAATGGATGTTAACATTTGAGAGTCTTCGGTGTTTGGTACCTTTTAATGGCTAACTGAAAAGATGACAAATCGCAAACTTTTGGGACTCCTCAGGTATCTTCATCCGGCTCAGTATAACAGAAAATCTGAATCTGTGATACTGAGCCTGATGAAGAGACCTTAGTAGTCTCGGTAACTCACTATTTGTTATCATCTTTTCAGTTAGCCATTAAAAGTATCAGCCACTGAGGACTCTCAAATTTTAATATTTTTTATCTACTGGCTAACACGGTACAAAGATATATTTTTCCTGTATCACAATTGGATGAGTTAGAAAAAAAAATTCCTGTGCTGAGCTGAAATAATCTTATAAATGTGTATAGCAATTTGCAGTGTCCAACCATGCAAAGTCGCTCCAGTTTATGGTCAGCACATACCACAGCTGCTTGTCAGGGAGGAAGCATAAGTCACTTACAATGAGAGAGTATATAGACGAAACAGCAGGGGCTCACAGTCCTACTACTGAAGTAACACATTTTCCTGCATGTCTTATCACAGGAGGGAAAATATTTAGAGTTGAGAGTCCTCAGTGGTTGATACCTTTTAATGGCTAACTGAAAAGATGGTAACAAATTGCAAGCTTTCGAGACTACACAGGTCTCTTCATCAGGCAAAGACTAATACAAAATCTGAAGAATCACATATTTATACACAACACAGCACAGAAAAAATGCAATAGACACAGGAGGGAGTGTTTCTGCCACATCACCATTCCTGTGAGCTCATCGTAAATCATGTCAGTGACATATAATAGCTCCTGGAGCTCTTACACCACTGACTTGATTGATTAATGAATGAGATGAGAGTGTTGAAGATGCAGCAGAAACACTCACTTCTGTCTTACCTCAGTCATGAAAATGTGTTATCTCAGAAAACAGCAGTTGACAGCCCTGATGTTTCCTCTGTATACTCACTGAGCATAAGTGACCTTTGCTTCGCCCCGTGGCCGGGAGATGTGGTATGTGCTGACCATGAACTGCAGCAGCTCTGCATGATTGGACACAGCCAAAAAACAGCACACAAGCAGGGGCACATTTCTAAGATTATCTCAGCACAGGAAAAAGATTAGCACATCCAAATGTGGAACTTAATATTATTCCAAGATCTATTGATTAAAATGTACTTTGTTTGTTGGACAACCCCTTTAAGGCTAAAATAGCAAATTAAGTTCCTGAACTCTTCTTTTTAAGCCAAAGTTAGAAGGTAATTGAAAAGAAATAGGAAACATTAATTAGGAAATTGTTCTTTTTCTTCATACTGGATCCTCTTCTGACTTTGGTTTACAAAACTCCACCAAAATTTCCTGTTATATGTCCATTCTTAAGGTGACATCAGTATGATCAGATCACCGAGCTGCATCTAGTACAAGTTCTTGCTCCATTCTAATATGCTGCATGAATATGAGTCAATTGGCACTAAAGGTATTTTCAGGCTATTTTTATGCAATTGTGCATAAAGGTGCCAACAGAAAAATTGAAAAGATATTTATCACTTCTAATCTGAGAAGGTTGATTTCATAAATGGGGTAATCCTTTAATAGAAGCTGCAGTTAAGTTGATGTGTACTTTTCGCTCAGCATCCACAGCAAACAGTGCATTACTGGCTCTAGATGTGAAGCTTTCCAGTGAGCCCTTGAGATAAGTGCTCACAATGTTTATCTGAAATT
>JARQOD010000007.1:47630844-47678635 GCA_033576555.1 Oophaga sylvatica | reverse complement strand
AAACCGATCCCTATTTTTTCCATTGACGCCAGGCCTCTCGGCCAAGGTAGCTTTGTTCATGAGGTTCATAACATTGACCTTCGGGTAGGGGCAATACATAGGGAACAATTATCTTGTTATGTGTTGGAGGGTCTACCTACTCCCATTGTGTTGGGACTTCCTTGGCTGGTTAAACATAACCCTGTAATTAATTGGCAGTCCAGAGAGATAAGCCAATGGGGTGAGTTTTGCAAAAGCAACTGCATGAACACAGTCATCAGTGCGGTCGTACCTAGTACATTGCCTCCTTTTTTGGAGGATTTTGGGGATGTTTTTTCTGAGGAGGGGTGTCGGGAGTTGCCTCCTCATCGTGTGTATGACTGCTCTATTAATCTTCTTCCTGATGCTAAGTTACCTAAAGCTAGGTTGTATAATCTTTCTGGTCCTGAAAGACAGG
Source organism: Oophaga sylvatica (assembly GCA_033576555.1). NCBI lineage: Eukaryota > Metazoa > Chordata > Amphibia > Anura > Dendrobatidae > Oophaga > Oophaga sylvatica. The sequence continues at coordinate 47,678,199 of JARQOD010000007.1, read as the reverse complement.
CTATGAAAGATTATATTTCCGAAAGTCTGGCCAAAGGGCATATTAGACCTTCATCTTCCCCTGTAGCCGCGGGGTTCTTCTTTGTGAAGAAAAAAGATGGAGGCCTACGCCCTTTCTTGGATTTCCGCGAACTTAATCGGATTACTGTTCGAGATCCGTATCCACTCCCTCTTATTCCTGATCTCTTCAATCAAATTGTTGGCGCCAAATAGTTCTCTAAATTGGATCTCAGGGGGCGTATAATCTGATTAGAATAAAAGAGGGGGATGAGTGGAAAACGGTGTTTAACACGCCGGAGGGACATTATGAAAACCTGGTTATGCCTTTTGGTCTGACTACTGCACCAGCAGTATTCCAACATTTTGTTAATGACATTTTTCGTCACCTTGTAGGGGTGTTTGTGGTCGTATATTTGGATGACATTTTAATTTACTCGCCAGATCTTGTGTCTCACCAGGAGCATGTGAGACAGGTGTTGCAGATCTTGCGAGACAATAAACTATACGCCAAACTGGAGAAGTGTGTTTTTGCCATACAGGAACTTCAGTTTTTGGGTTTTTTGGTGTCAGCCTCCGGTTTCCGTATGGACCCTGAAAAGGTGAGAGCAGTGCTTGAATGGGATCAGCCAGGGGATCTTAAGGCTCTGCAGCGTTTTTTGGGGTTTGCTAATTACTACCGGAAATTTATTTGTAATTTCTCGTCTGTCGTCAAACCTCTCACGGACATGACGAGAAAAGGGACGGATTTTTCTAGGTGGTCGGACAAAGCTTGCCAAGCCTTTTCCTCTTTAAAGAGATGTTTTGCTTCGGCACCCGTTCTCATCCAACCAGATGTATCTCAGCCGTTCATTGTGGAGGTGGACGCGTCTGACGTAGGGGTGGGTGCTATATTGTCCCAGGGTCCGTCCCTGGTAAATGGCATCCGTGCGCTTTCTTTTCTAAGAAATTGTCGTCCGCCGAAAGGAATTATGATATCGGCAATAGGGAACTTTTGGCCATTAAATTGGCTTTTGAAGAATGGCGTCACTTTTTGGAGGGGGCAGTCCACCCGGTCACCGTTATTACTGATCACAAGAACCTGCTGTATTTAGAATCCGCTAAGCGTCTGAATTCCAGACAAGCTCGATGGTCGTTGTTTTTTACCAGGTTTAATTTTGTCGTCACTTATCGTCCGGGGTCTAAGAATGTAAAGGCTGATGCTTTGTCTCGCAGTTTCCCAGGGGCCGGGAAAACGGATGACCCGATTCCTATCCTTCAGGAGGGGGTGGTAGTGTCGGCTGTATGTTCTGAGCTTGAGGAGGAGGTGTTAGAGGCTCAGGGGGACGCCCCTGCAGGACCTCCAGGGAGACTGTTTGTCCCGAATCAGTTGAGACAAAAGGTTATTGAGGCACATCATAATTCTGCTTTAGCAGGACATCCAGGGAGTAAGGCTACTTTAGATCTCCTTTCTCGCCGATTTTGGTGGCCTAACGCTAATAAAGATGTTATAACTTTTGTGCGTCCTGTGGGGTTTGTGCTCGCTCTAAAACTCCTCATACCCGTCCATCTGGGACCCTTTTACCCTTGAAACTTCCGGAGCGTCCATGGACTCATTTATCTATGGACTTCATTACGGATCTTCCTCCGTGTCAGGGAATACTGTCATACTGGTGGTTGTTGACAGGTTCAGTAAGATGGCACATTTCGTTGCTCTTCCTGCACTCCCTAATGCTAAAACTCTGGCGCAGGTGTTCATTAGGGAGATCGTGAGACTTCATGGGTTGCCTTCTGATGTGGTGTCAGATAGGGGGTCTCAGTTTGTGTCCAAATTTTGGAGGGCATTTTGTTTACGTCGGGGGATGCAATTGTCGTTTTCCTCGGCTTTTCATCCACAGACCAATGGTCAGACAGAGCGTCTGAATCAGAGTTTAGAGACATATCTCCGGTGTTTTGTCTCGGAGAACCAGGAGGACTGGTCATCTTTCTTGCCTCTGGCAGAGTTCGCTCTTAACAACAGGCGAGCGAGTCCACTGGTAAGTCCCCGTTTTTTGGGGCATATGGTTTTCATCCCCAGTTTTGTACTTTCAATGGGGGGGGTCCTTCTGGGGTTCCTGAGGAGGAGCGTTTCTCGTCGTCACTTGCTTCTGTGTGGCGAGGTGTATTGAATAATTTGAGTACGATGGGGAACCGTTACAAACGTATGGCTGATAGGAGGAGAGTTTCTGGTCCAGATCTGAATGTGAACGATCTGGTATGGTTGTCTACCAGGAATATAAAACTTAAAGTGCCCTCCTGGAAACTGGGTCCCAGATTCATCGGGCCATACAGGATCAGTTCCATAATTAATCCTGTGGCATTTCGTCTGGAACTCCCTTCTACTTTTAAAATTCATAATGTGTTCCACAAGTCATTACTTAAAAGGTATGTGGCACCAGTCATACCGTCACCTCTAGCTCCTCCTCCAGTGTTGGTCAATGGTAACTTGGAATTTCAAGTATCAAAAATCATTGACTCTCGCCTGAATCGCCGGTCCCTTCAGTACTTGGTGCATTGGAAGGGGTATGGTCCGGAGGAGAGGACGTGGGTCCCTGCGTCTGATGTTAACGCAGATCGTTTGGTTCGGACCTTCCACAGAACTCACCCGGGCAGGCCTGGCCCTGAGGTCCGGAGGCCCCTCTAGAAGGGGGGGTACTGTCATGTGTGCATTGCCACGAAGATCGTCGCGGTTGCACATTTTGACTTCTCACAGCTGAGTTGCTGTTTCTTTGTGTTTGGCAGCTAGGGAGTTAATTCTGTCTGTGCTCGGTGCTGGGACTGGGTGCAGTTTCTCCCGGCTGCAATTGATTATTTGTTGATTGGTTTCCTTTAAGTTTCTGGTTGTCTGCTTTGGGAGTTGCCAGTGAAACACTTCATGCAGACCACAGATAGGAATGAATCTGTATAGACTCTAGTTGAGAGAGCTCCTTAGTTGTTTTAAGCTTAACTTGCTTAGAGTTTATTTCCCAGACCATTTATGTTCCTTCGGTGTTTGAGTGTGTATGCAAGAGAGTGCTATCCTGTCTGTCTTATATGTCTAATCTGTGTATTTAGCTGAGATCAGCCCATATCCCTTTGGTGGTAATCAGGATCCTTCTTAGGACTGATTACAGGGTTCAGGGTCTGATAGGAGACAGGGTTAGGCTGGAGACTTGGACCTCTGAACCATTATCAGTACCTCCAAGGTAAGGGATTAGTTAGGACCCCAGTGTAGGGTCAGGTTAGACCCCGGTCCTCCTCTTTCCTGTTACAGCTCATCAAGTCCTCAAGATTAACCCTGAGTTCAACTGATATCGTCTCTGCACATCTAGTCCTCAAGATTAACCCTAAGTTCTGCTGATATTGTGTCAGGTAAATCTATTTTATACTTACATTCTTAGGTTGCTAAACTATATGTTGTATAGAGTGTGGTTCCTGTATAAATAGTTTACTGACATTGTAGTCATATCATTAGACAGCGTGACACGTGTGCACCCGGCCTAAGAAAATAAATCCATCAATTTCAGAAAAAAAAATTCATTTGACCTCTGCTTGTGTCAGTGCAGTCTGTGGCCCCGTCGGGAATTTATGTGAATCCTATTTTAGGGCGATTCAGGTAGAGCCACCGAATGCACTGCAGAAAAGCAGTGTGAACAGGGCTTAACATACTATTCTGTGGAATAGTGCAGTCTACTATATTATTTTGTGCTGTCCCAGTGCAGCAGCCAGACATGGACACCAGCAAGACACGAACACCAGCCAGACATGGACACAGGCCAGGCACGACACTGGCCAGACGAGGATACCAGTCAGACACGAACACCAGCCAGACGTGGACACAGGCCAGGCATGGACACCGGCCAGGCACGGACACTGGCCAGACAAGGATACCAGTCAGACAAGAACACCAGCCAGACATGGACACAGGCCAGGCACGGACACCGGCCAGGCACGGACACTGGCCAGACAAGGATACCAGTCAGACACGGACACCAGCCAGACATGGAGACAGGCCAGGCACGGCCAGGCACAGACACTGGCCAGACAAGGATACCAGTCAGACACGAACACCAGCCAGACATGGACACAGGCCAGGCACGGACACCGGCCAGGCACGGACACTGGCCGGACAAGGATACCAGTCAGACACGGACACCAGCCAGACATGGAGACAGGCCAGGCACGGACACCGGCCAGGCACAGACACTGGCCAGACAAGGATACCAGTCAGAAGATGATTTTTTTTTTATAAATATCTGTTGCTGTGGTCTTTCAGCGTTTCTGCAGCGTTTTTTTCCCTATTCAAATGAATGGGACACAAAAATCCAAGTGAAAAGTCTGCAAAAACGCAGAATATTTCCTGCCAACACTGTAGATCAATTCAAAGCAAAAATGGTGCATGTGAACAGACACTACAGGGGTTTTCTGATAATGTAGAAATAATTAGCATGAAATGATAAATCCCCTGCGGCTCCAGCACTGATGCTCCGGGGGTCACCGCCAGTCTCAGCACTGGGCTGCAGGGGTCTTGTGGCTCGGGGTTTCTGACAGTCTTAGCACTGGGCTGCAGTGGTCTTGTGGCTCCGGGGGTCTCCGCCAGTCTCAGCACTGGGCTGCAGTGGTCTTGTGGCTCTGGGGGTTTCCGTCCGTGTTTAACATGGAAAGTATATGAGAAGCTTTGTAATTCCATTTCTATTATCCATACCGGAAAAACACGGATGGCACATGGACGGCACACTGATTGAAAACGCTGGTGACACTGATATCGTTGTAACATGTATGTGTTTTATATGGACATGGGGGCATTTGAATTTTGCCTAGGGCCCCAATTTGTCTAAAACTGGCCCTGCTTCTGAGTCAACTAGACTCCAGGACCCAGGCGCAATTGCAACCCCTGCACCGATTATAGTTACGCCCCCGTGCATTACCTTTGTGCAGTTTAGCCTTCTGTAAATGAATCTTTATGCAATCTTTCCAATTCTGTACATGAATACAAAGATAACCATTGCCCTGGTTATAAACTATGCAATGGGAGCATAATGCCTATTGGTATGTTACTCATCCATAGATATATTACAGTAAGTTTCTCCATAAGCCATAAGAATCATAAGTAGAATAATAAACAGAATTTTAAGAACTAGCATAATAATTCCATATTCTGAGCTTTTATCCACATAAGTTTGAAAATGTCTTCCCCTCCAGAAACCTTGAAGTGCATGTTTAGTTATTACTCAAAAAAAGAAATGTACTAAAATGCTATAATTTCTATTAAGTTTGTGTGCATTAATAACTGACGCTGCAGTCTTTTTTTTTACTCTATGATCCTTATGTAAATCCATGCAGAAAATATGCAGCAAATGCAGAAAAAAATTAGGAAGAAATATCCAACCTCTATGACTATTGCCTTTGTAGTCTGGCTCATTAACAGATGATAACCCAGAGTGGTCTGGTTTCTTACCAAATGGATATTGATGGTATTGCAAGTCATTAATATATAAATATTTGGTTCAGCTATGTATTATTCATGCTAGGCAGGCTACAGATTTATTGGCATTTTTGTAATAAGCCAATCAAACAGTGTATTCTGAAAAGTTCACCCCTGAGCACTCAAGGTACTAATCAGAGATGCATAACAATGATCAATTATTATCAATTATCAGCTTGAAAGTTAATTGATGGTTTTCATGCTACAATTTAAATAAAACACCACAGAGTGAAAAAGCTGAACATGTGAAAACTGAAAAAAAAAGTTAACAAACAGTTATTAGATACTGGATTTTACATTTGCTGACTAAATAAAAATTTCCAGCTATTTACCGATTATAAACAAAACTCTACAGTTTAGACTCCAGCCAATACCGTACATAAGTTTTTAAGGTCATTTCACAGTGCTCAATTTAAAAACTATAAAGCTGTTTAGCCCTTAGAAAGACAAAATATACAAAAGGTTTTGCAGAAATAGAAGATACACAGTAATAAAATAAATATTGTGCCTTTGAGATGTTGTAAGCTATTTAGATTTAGAGACTTTTGTAATGACTAAATTATTATTTTAATTATCAGATAATCACCATTGTGAATAACCAGACAGATTAGTACACACTTCTCCGCTTCTGGTGTCATTGTATCCTATACAAAACGTTTGTTTGGTCTCAGTCCAACTCACGTACAGAAAATGAGGTTTTAAATGATAACTGAACATGAAGGAAAATCATTCTGAGTAAGGACATATTAATTTTTGCAAGAGATTAACCCTTGCAACAGGAAGACACAATCCAATCAAATAATGCAGAAAATTGGTCACAAATTTTAACATTCAAAACCCTCCATACCCTTTAGAATAAAGGGAAAGTATCTTCAGAAAAATAATTGTTTAAATCCGGTTTTAAATGTATTTATAAAAAATGGCAATATTTTTTTCTCTATATCATAATCTTTATTAAAAATAAAAAATATAAATCTTGGAATTTTCACACTGGCCACTTGGGCTTTTTAAGAATCTATCATCATACTGCTCCAGGATATTCACATGTACATTAGCCACAATGAACAGATTCAAACCCTAGCTTTTGTATTAAAGCAACTAATGAGCATGTGAAAAGGTCATTATGAAGGGAGGGGAGCTGTGACATCACTTATTGTGATTGGCTGATCTTGTGTCATCGGCTGTGTCTAGAGGTACAGTACAGACCAAAAGTTTGGACACACCTTCTCATTCAATGATTTTTCTGTATTTTCATGGCTATGAAAATTGTAGAATCACACTGAAGGCATCAAAACTATGAATTAACACATGTGGAATTATACATTACACTTTACAAAAAAGTATGAAACAACTGAAAATATGTCTTATATTCTAGGTTCTTCAAAGTAGCCACCTTTTGCTTTGATTACTGCTTTGCATGCAGAAAAGGTGAACGGATGGACTCTACATACCTGGTTCCCACCATGAAGCATGGAGTAGGAGGTGTGATGATGTGGGGGCGCTTTACTGGTGACACTGTTGGGGATTATTCAAAATTGAAGGCATAGTGAACCAGAATGGCTACCACAACATCTTTCAGCAGCATGCTATTCCATCCAGTTTGTGTTTAGTTGGACCATCATTTATTTTTCAACAGGACAATGACCCCAAACACACCTCCAGACTGTGTAAGGGCTATTTGACCAAGAAGGAGAGTGTTGGGGTGCTACGCCAGATGACCTGGCCTCCACAGTCACCAGACCTGAACCCAATCAAGATGGTTTGGGGTGAGCTGGACCGCTCACCGCTTCAATTTTGAATAAATCCCCAACAGTGTCACCAGCAAAGCACCCCCACACCATCACACCACCTCCTCCATGCTTCACGGTGGGAACTAGGCATGTAGAGTCCAGCCGTTCACCTTTTCTGCGTGCAAAGCAGTAATCAAAGCAAAAGGTGGCTACTTTGAAAAACCTAGAATATAAGACATATTTTCAGTTGTTTCACACTTTTTTGTAAAGTGTAATGTATAATTCCACATGTGTTAATTCATAGTTTTGATGCCTTCAGTGTGATTCTACAATTTTCATAGTCATGAAATTACAGAAAAATCTTATAGATGGGTGATACCAACTTTAGTCTACACTTGGCCAAGTTTTGAGAATACAAAATACTTTTTTGATCTGCCTCCCTGGATATTAGTGTTTTTGAAATGAACTTTAGAAACATTTGATAATGAATTAATTTTGCAAGTAATAAACCTTGCAAGTAAGACAATTCAATAATTAATGCAGCAATGTCAATTATTCATTAACCCTTCTCAGGACCCTTAATTCCCTGGCAATTCCATTCACTGGACAAAACTGACTAAGCAGTCATTCTCAAACAATGCTTCATTGTCAGAATTTTTAGGTTTGTTTTCCACGTCCTTGATGATTGACCAAAGTTCTCAATGGGATAAGATGGGATTTCAGCCATGGACCAAAATTCTATTTTTCCTGAGCATTTATTATCACCTTTTTTAGCAAGTGCCCGTCATGTGAAAAGGCATTGTGATCCCAAAGTGGAGTTGGGAGAATTGTTGGAATTTGTAACCATTTTTATATTATTGTTTTTTATAATCTTTATGTGAAAAGACCGATTCCGATTTTCGAAGGCCACTGGCTTTTAAGAATATAGTTTCAGTCCAGAAGTTCATTGACATAGCACAGTGAACGTCAACCCTTGCTTCTATAAAGAACTATGATGTCATGAGAAAGCATTATAGGAAGGAAGGGATCATTATGTGAATGTACTTGTCCCAGTCCGTCAGAGTCACGCCTAAACTTTTGGACACACTTTCATCGAATTTTTGTTTTTCATGGAGAAGAATGGTTCTTTGCTCCCTGAAGCCAGAACTTGTTACAGGAATTCTCCTCACAGTTGCAAGAAGGTGCAACAACTGAAAATGTCTTCATTCTGACAGTCAGACCACTGCTTGATCACGATTGCGCAGAAGGTGAAACGATTTAATGACGTCCTGGCCTGACTGGAGGGGGTGTGAGGGTGTTTATGTGAACAGTTGGGATTTTCAAATGTGTATGATGCGTAGATTTTGACCTACGTTCAGCACATCTATTCACGCAGTTTTTTCTGGACCATCTATTTTTCATGCAATGACCCGCACTCAGTTCTTTAAGGTATGACCATGAGTTAAGATGGGGTAACAAGTAGCCCAGCCCCTTAAAGTGTCCAGTGGACCAATAAATGTTCTGAATCATGCTAGATTGTACTCCGCCTTCTTCGAATAAATCCCAACAGTCCCGTAAATGGAGCATCACTGACATAAGGTAGCTGCTCCTTTAACGGGGGACTGCAATGAGTTGAAGTGTTTTTGGGTGCAAAGCATTATCTAGCAAAGTATTGACTTTGAAAGTAATCTTAAATGATCACTTTTATAGTTTTTGATTTTTTGAAATTGCCATTAGTAAAATTCGAAGCAGTACTTTGTAAAATTTAATATTTTGTGATTCTACAAATTTTTGCATGATATACTGAATAAATCTGAATGAAGGTGTCCAACTTTGTTGTTTGGGGAAATGACGGAAGAGGGTAAGAGCTTGAACAGGGGATGGGAGGACTTTATACAAGGTTTCCTAGAGCTATTATTATTTAAGACTATCTAAGCTAATTTTTAAATAATCATGCCAAATTCAAATTTCTTGATGTTGTTAACAGGCAGTGTAAGCAGAAGAAGCCTGTGACTTTTTGACAAGCGGTATCCCAAACATTGGACTTCAGCAAAACAGTATAGAACACAAAAGCACACAGGCAGATGCTATGGCTGATCAAATGATTAACAATAGCCAAAGTTGGATTAAAATTGGCACTCATACATACCTGATTTTGACAGATGAAAACTCTGGTGAGGGACAATTTGGCCAGCTTGGGTATGACAAAGTAAACTGTCGCAATGAGTACCCTGTCTGACAGTACAGTGAAGGCTGAACAAGACAATATGCCTATGAAAAACTGAGTTAACATTTTTATTGCTTTGAAAAATATTGTGTTGGCTTGCTGCTTTCTAGTGCATGAAGATAGGACCAGCAGCCATCCCAGCTACACTTTAACACTGATCAAACACACTGGCATAACTGTTGGCAACTATCTTATCTTTCTCTACTCCTATCAATTGAATTAAACCGAATATGTAAGCAAGTTTCTGCTATGTCATCTGAAGACATCACGCTTATGGGTTAAAACACAGATTTCAGTGATACCTCTCTGATCAAGCTCCAAGGTTTGGTTTATTTGCGATGATTGCTTTAGCACCAGGAACTTATCATTCCTCTGACACACCAGCTTCTGCCTTCTGGTCCAACTCCACCCCCTTCTGTGATAAAGTTCTCACGCCACTAGAAGTGACGTCAGTGAGGTGAACGGAATTCATTGCATCATGCCAACGTTCAGCATAGCATCTAGATGTAGCAAACTAGACTCGTCAACGGATAAATGGATTAATTTCTCGTCAGACAGGTAGGAATTTTTTTTTTACAATTTTGGTATTTTACAAGGGACATGGGCATTTGTGGAGAGAGGAGTGTTTATTTCAAATAAAGGACTTTATTCAGGCTGAGTTGTTTTAAACAATTTGACTATGAGGTTAGTAATGGAGGCGTCTTATTGAATACAATGGGTGTGTTCCATATTAAGGGTCCTTAAAAAACAGACCGCATACAGACATAAATAAAGAACATGTGAAGGAGGCCTGTTTGTTTCGGTAGCTGAGGAGGACAGGAACAACAGCAGGGCAGCAGAACACCTGAGATGTTGGTAACTGATGGGTTCCAGATTCCTAAACTAATGACACAACTAGAGGTAGCCGTGGAGCGTTCCTACGTTGATCCTAGATGCCTCGTCACAGCCTGAGAGATAACTACACCTAAAGGCAGAAAGATGAAAGCTATCTGCCCCGGAGCATATCCCCAAAGAAAATAGGAAGCCCCCAAACATACAATGGCGGTTAGACAAGATGAAAACACAAACATAGGCAGAAAATAGATTGAGCAAACGCTGGGTCCACAAGCTGACTAAATAGGATAGGACAGAAGAGATTACTTCTGCAACCCAGAAAACCCTACAAAAATCCAACAATTCTGATTACAAAAATACTGAGATCACACGATCTCGCCACCCGCTAAATCAGATCTCAGTGTGAACAAAACCAAGATGCAGCCGCTGAAAAAACAGGAAAAAGCAAATGAGCAAATAACAGTGGCTGCAGATAAACTGTGAGGAGCTCAGGCCCCAGGAGGGGACCTGGCTGACCTCCACAAAAGTGCAGAAAACAATGCAAAAAGCAAGCACAAAAAGAAAAGCAAAAAATATCTTATCTGAAAGCAGGAGATGCAGGAAAGACTCCAGCAAACTTCCAAATGAACCAGGAACCACAATTGAGACAAGAACAATTGTTCACCGGCAACCATCATGGGAGGGAACCTCCCTTATATCAGACCAGTCAGTGAACCCAGATTGACATTCCTCGCTGAAAGGTTCAGTACTGTCTGTAACCACAAGAGGGAGCCTCTGCTCAGAAACCATCTCTAGCACATTCATAACAGAGGACTAAGTCAGTATATCATTTTTTTTCATTTTTTTTTTATTTTTCCATTCACTTAGCCACAGGCAAAATATATGAGCCCTCAGCACTTGTCGCCCTGTTTAAGAATCAATCATTTTTCCTCGGTATCATGAGGCTGTGCCTCTATGCCATAAGCATTTTCAACAATATCATATAAAGTAAAATCCATAACTGCGCAAGAAAAATATTGAGACAAAAAATATTTTGCAAACTGTATAGTAAATCAGCAATAACACTGCAGTTTCTCAGGAAATTGGGCAACATTTCAGCAAATGGGATCTAATTTCTAAACCATTCTACTCTACTCATTAAGCTGTATAATGTATCCATTTTTGGCCTGTTGGAGAAAAACTTGTGAGAGATCACTGAGCATTAAACAGAGGCACAGGATTCAGCAGCAATGATTGTCTTTAATAGCTGGAGGTAATCACCCGCTCAGCATGGCATTAAGGTAATGAAAAACTCAGGGAACATATCAAGGGGAACTCAGATGTCAAACATTTACTGCGCTGTCACTTTTTATCCACTGCGAGGACTGACACAAGAAAAGCAGAACTTCTTCTCTTAGGGTGCAAACTTGAAAGTTACAAGACAGGCATTTTGGCGTGAAAAAGATGCTTTATCATTACAAATATGTATGCGCTGACATCACGCATTAGGCTCATCTCTGAAAATGTCCTTATGTCAGCAAGCTGTGCAGACTTGTCGTATGGCACAACTTAATGGCTGATGGGAAGAGTTGTAGGGGAAGATAATAACGATTAAGATAAAAAGCCATGGAGAAATTATAAGAAGCAAACGATCACATGGGCTAAGATCTTTAACCAACTTAATATGCAGGACAAGATTAAACACACTAAATATGAAAGCTAAAAAAATTAAAGAGCTGGAGAATTGTCAGCCAAGGAAATTGATTTTTACAGTAATATAAAAGAATAATGAATTCAATAGTGGCTGAGCTGCAGCACCTGAGAATGGTCGGAGGGAGGTACGATGTGTTCCAGCCCTACCGATGTCATATTGATGACCTTAAGTATTTTTTTGGGATTATAAGATGCACTTTTTTTCTCCAAATTTTTTGGGGAAAATGGAAGTGCTTCTCATAATCCAAATTACAGCTGGAGTGGAGCTTACTGTCTGCGGTGGAGCGGGTCCCAGGGTCGCTGCTGCAGGAAGCTTCTGGCGCCGACGGAGGCAGGAGTGGGGCGATGCTGCAGGCCCCAGGCTGGAAGGACGGGGTGTTTGGCAGTGCAGGGGCTTCGCAACATTTTGTGAAAACCTGGATATACTCTTCAATGCGGTGGACTCCGTGAAAATGACCGCCGGAGGTAGCGCATGCACAGATTGAGATCTTAGCTCTGAGATCTCGTCTCCTGAGAACTCGTCCCCAAAGAAATCAAATTGCGCATGTGCTGCCTCTGGCGGACATTTTCCTGGAGTCCACCACATTAAAAAGTATGGCAGATGTGACGCTCCAAGCTTTCACAAAATGTCGGCAGAGCCACCGCACTGCCAAACATCCCGTCCTACGGGCCTGGAGCCCGCAGCATCACCCCACTCCCAAAATTTGGGGTGCATCTTATAAGACTGTTTTTCATGATGTGTTTTTGCTAAAAAGTTTTTAATGTGATTTTTTGGAATTTATGTCTAGTTAGTGACTCGCAATAAAATGGGGACCCTTGACGTTGGGTTGCGAGCTTATCTGCTTTGGCCAAATTAGTAACTAATACCTCATTTGATGCATTTATCATATGCATCATTTTTTGCACTTTTTATCATTTTTTGCAGGGTGCACCAGGCTTCTGTTTTGAAGGCTTGGTTTATTGTGTTGTGCACATTCAGTGCTGACCAGCCCGCCTTCAATCATAGGCGTTTAAAATGGGCTGTTATCCAGACACTGTGCATGACATTCATGTCTTAAGCAACTTACATTTGTGTGCTTTTTTTTCCCACTAAGCAGTTAACACCTTCATCATCACTGTTTTTGTGATAGGGTGGCTGCTTTTATCAGTGGTAAGCACCTGTTGCTTCTCCAGCCTTTATATATGGGAGCCTGCTGCATCCTGCTAGTGCATTTGGTCATTGATCAGCCTTGGTAAGACTGTTCTTCATGATGTGTTTGTGCATCTTATAAACCGGTGTGTCTTATAATCCGCAAAATATAGTATCCAATACTCATGCCCTGGGAAATTCCTTTAACCTTTATTCTATTTAAAAAAAGATTACATACCTCACACCAGCGAACATTATTTATTTGTAAAATAAAAGTAAGTATTGCTTCCAATTATTCATATACAGCGTTATATAGTAATGTGTAATGCTGTATTAGTGATAAATAATAAAATGGTAGACAGGAAAACTACAGTGTTGTACTATTTAAGTTTATTTTGTGAAACAGCCTATTAGAAAAACAGGCCTTACTACCTGTTTCACTGTTGACACAGAGTCCTCAGGGCTTGTGGAGCTTTGACTACAAAACACACAGTTACAGGGTTCTCCAAAAGATTATAATGACAACAGAAGTAGAAGCAAAAATCAGACTCACCAACCCTTTAAAACTTCTTCACTTTATTTGAAAAGTTAATACATCAGCGTACACGGGTTAACGGAATGCATAGGGGTCCTTACAAGGACCCGTTGAAGCGTTGGCTGGCAAGAAACGGCCGTCGTCCTCTATGCATTTTGTACACCCCTGTGCCCTGATGTTTTAACTTTCCAAATAAAGTCAAGAAGTTTTAAAGGGATGGTGAGTGTGATTTTTCCTTCTACTTCTGGTGTCATGCTAATAGTGCTGTCATAAATGCACTCGAAGTTCTGCAGGGTCAGGCTTTAGTGTGATCCATTATTTTACAAGGGAATTGCAGCAGATTGTACAGGCTCACACCTTTCTCGCATTTTAAAATATTATCGTACTCTCCTATTCATTGAACCTAATAAATCAAGGGCACCACCATGGGCAACCTATGTGAGCCCAGGTTTGACAATTTGTTCATTGGCTGATGAGAGGATACCATTCTTTTTACAGAGGCTCTGAAGGACTATACCATGTGCATTGACTTATGGGTAAGATTTATCAACGATGTCTTAATCATGTGAAGAGGAACAAAGGACACCTTCAGGTCTTTCATCCAATCAATTAATGAGAATTATATTGGTCTCCACTTTACTTATAAGATTGAAACAAAAGCACTTCCATTCCTGGATGTCATGATCGCAAATTCAGGGAGGGGTCATGTTTTAAACGCCACCATCTATCGGAAACAAAAAACATCCACCAATTCACTAATGAGATGGGAAAGCCATCACCCTTACGCTCAGAGAAAGGGTATCCCTAAATGCCAATATCTCAGGCTAAGACTCAACTGCTCTGAGATGGGTGACTTTAGAGCTAGTTTGGATGAGTTGCGACAAAGATTTCATACTAGGGGTTACCTGAACCGGGTGCTGAGGGAGGCCCTTCATCATGCACAAAGACAGGAGAGAGAGACTGTTAGTGCCCCTTGATAGAACGAACAACATAGATAAGCAGGTTCAGCTTATATCTATGTTTGACACTGGGGCACTGATGGAGAGGGAAATTGTGAAAAAACACTGGAGTATGAGGATGAGGATATCAAGAAAATCATAACAGCTTCCCTTCAGATCACATAACGAAAAAGTAAATTGTTAGGGGATCATGTGGTACATAGCCACTTATTGCCTCCTCCAACAGTTAAAACCTGGCTACCGGAAAAACTCAACAGCCCCTTTAAGTATAGTAGTATAGTATGTGTGTGGCCTGTGAATTTATCCAAATGGGCAAACAATTTTATGATGACATCCCTGGTGAACAATTTGAGGTTAAAGACTTTATTAATTGTAAAACAAAAGTAATTGTATATAAAGCGAGCTGCTGCTGAGGCAAACTTATGTTGGTAAGACCATTGGGGTGTTTAGGAAATGGCAGCACTTTGGAGGCAGTGCATGTTCGCTGTGTGCAAAGCACTGCTTTCTATCGAACGCAGGTGAATTCGCATGTGTTCACTGAACCATGCGGATATACAGCGTTCAATACATTCTATGGGTGAAATTTCTCTTGCGGAAACTAGCGTCTTCGCAAGAGAAGTTGACATGCTGCGGTCTGGAGAGATGCGCTGCATGTACATCTCTGCAAGTGATCCGCAGGCGTCTGTGGACGCATAGTGGGCATGGGACTTCTTGAAATCCATCCACTATGCTGTAACATTTGGCCACTGTGGGTTGGACACTGCTCAAGTACGCAACGTCCAACCCGCAGCGTTTACTGATCGTGTGCACATACCCTTTAGCAATTATAATTTAAACCCCCATTCCCCTTATTTTTCCTCCCCCCACTTGGGATTTAATCATATACCTGCATTTGGCCCTTCTGTATCTTAGAGTTCAACCTACAAAACAGTAAATCAAATGGTTAACTTTGACCTTATAGATATTGACTCAGGTGTTGCCACCGTCATACCTAAATTGTCCCTTATCCTTACAGGTTTTACATTCCCAATGTTGGGTCTAAATCTGTGAACTGAATGGGGTTAGGTGACATCTTTGAAATTCTAGTTCTAACTACCTACCAGGATATGCTGTATTAATGCTTCGCTTGGTTAAAGTATTCCACATACTTATAAGCGTCAAATGACTTCTCTAGTAGTTGGAGCGCTTGCGCTCCATATTCTGGTAGCTATGAGATGCGTCTCAGGCTTGCGTCTCATTGACAGGAAACTACATCACTAGGGGGGCGAGACCAACATCTGCCCCCTGCAGGGATTAATGTCATGTGCTCCGCCCAAGAACCAGATGGGATGCAGCATCCAGGCAAATGCGTTCCACGGTGCGGTCCAACAATCGGAATTTGTGCCAAACGGCGATGCTATTAGGGGTAAGCACACTTCTACTTAAAGAGGCATACCACTGTGGGTCTCTGACGAACCCCATCTTTATATGGGTCATGACACGACTTGTCACACCTAACACCTGAATCCCTGCTACTGCAGGAACCTGTTATTTACTCATAACTTTTTTACTCCTCTGACTAAGCTTCCATACGGAGGAAGAAACGCATAGGGAGGAGAACATAACTATTTGTGGGTTACATCTTAGCAGCCTTACACTTGAGGACTTCCCTTGTAAGGGGGGGAGCAATACGGGGGCATGACAGGGGAGTATAGATCAAAACCCCCGCCTTATATATTGAGATTTGCCTTGGCTACTGCGGTTCATGCTTGCTGATGATAAGATTGACTTTGAATATTGGTTAGAACAAACCATTTTCTTCTTTTGAGCACTGGTTTATCTTGAGCATTAGCACTTTATCACATTGTTTTGTTACATGCCGGTCGTCACATGGCTTTTATTGCATAGGTTTTAAGTAATAACATTAAAAGTTATATTTTATTTGCACAGACTCTCTCCCCGCTGTATATTTAACCTAATAAATTAGTAATAAAGTGTGTGTGCCTTGGTAGTACATATGTGGAAAAGATTCTAACAAGGTTTTACAATGGATTTTCTTTTCTTTTTTGGCTATTTTCACATTTCTTTCTGGCGATGTAACATACCATAATGATGACATTTTTTGGAACAGGACAAGCACCATATAGAGGATTTTGTTTAGTTTCAGAATAATATTGAGCATGGATTTATTTGAGGTCTTGATAAAACTAATATGTTCATTCAATAAAGTGGCAAGATAACACACTGTCAAGTGCAGCGACAAACACCAAACTAATGCAAAATAGCTGAAATCGGATTTGAAATCCTTGATAACATTAGATTAATAGGTTCCATTTTGACTTACAAGTACAGTCATGGCCAAAAGTTTTGAGAATGACACAAATATTATATTTTCACATGATCTGCTGCCCTCTGGTTTTTATGTGTGTTTGACAGATGTTTTTATCACAGACAGAAATATAATTGCAAACATATGAGTAACAAAAGCTTATATTGACAGTTAGAATGAGTTAATGCAGCAAGTCAATATTTGCAGTGTTGACCCTTCTTCTTCAGGACCTCTGCAATTCTCCCTGGCATGCTCTCAATCAACTTCTGGACCAAATCCTGACTGATAGCAGTCCATTCTTGCACAATCAATGCTTTCATTTTGTCAGAATTTTTTGTTTTTTGTTTGTCCACCCGTCTCTTGATGATTGACCACAAGTTCTCAATGGGATTAAGATCTGGGGAATTTCCAGGCCATGGACCCAAAATCTCTATTTTTTGTTCCCTGAGCCATTTAGTTATCACCTTTGCATTATGGCAAGGTGCTCCATCATGCTGAAAAAGGCATTGTTGATCGCCAAACTGCTCTTGGAGTGTTGGGAGAAGTTGCTCTTCGAGGACATTCTGGTACCATTCTTTATTCATGGCTGTGTTTTTAGGCAAGACTGTGAGAGAGCCAATTCCCTTGGCTGAGAAGCAACCCCACACATGAATGGTTTCAGGATGCTTAACAGTTGGCATGAGACAAGACTGGTGGTAGCGCTCACCTTGTCTTCTCCGAATGAGGCGTTTTCCTGATGTCCCAAACAATCAAAAAGGGGATTCATCAGAGAAAATAACTTTACCCAGTCCTTAGCAGTCCACTGCCTGTACCTTTTGCAGAATATCAGTCTGTCCATGATGTTTTTTCTGGAGAGAAGTGGCTTCTTTGCTGCCCTCCTTGAGACCAGGCCTTGCTCCAAGAGTCTCTGCCTCACAGTGCGTGCAGATGCACTCACACCTGCCTGCCGCCATTCCTGAGCAAGCTCTGCACTGCTGGTAGCCCGATCCCCCAGCTGAAACACTTTTAAGAGACGGTCCTGGCGCTTGCTGGTCGTTCTTGGCG
Source organism: Oophaga sylvatica (assembly GCA_033576555.1). Lineage (NCBI taxonomy): Eukaryota > Metazoa > Chordata > Amphibia > Anura > Dendrobatidae > Oophaga > Oophaga sylvatica. Next base: position 47,660,284 of record JARQOD010000007.1, on the reverse strand, counting down.
CCCTGGAGCCTTTTTGGCAACAATGGAACCTCTCTCCTTGAAGTTCTTGATGATGCGATAGATTGTTGACTGAGGTGCAATCTTTCTAGCTGCGATACTCTTCCCTGTTAGGCCATTTTTGTGCATTGCAATGATGACTGCACGTGTTTCTTTAGAGATAACCATGGTTAACAGAAGAGAAACAATGATGCCAAGCACCAGCCTCCTTTTAAAGTGTCCAGTGGTCTCATTCTTACTTAATCATGACAGATTGATCTCCAGCCATGTCCTCATCAACACCCACACCTGTGTTAATGGAGCAATCACTGAAAAGAGGTTAGCTGGTCCTTTTAAGGCAGAGCTGCAATGATGCTGAAATGTGTTTTGGGGGATAAAGTTCATTTTCTAGCCAAATATTGACTTTGCAAGTAATTGCTGTTAAGCTGATCACTCTTTATAACATTCTGGAGTATATGCAAATTGCCATTAGAAAAAGTGAAGCAGTAGACTTTGTAAAAATTAATATTTGTGTCATTCTCAAAACTTTTGTTCAGCTTCAAACTCTCCTGAACATTCTGACATAACAGAATAGGAGCGGGGATTGTGGTGGCTCATACTGTGTTGAATTTCTTTTTAGGAAGTTTTAATGGTTAAACATAATTTCACTCATATATACAGTGTTTTGCAAAAATTTTAAGCACGTGAGGAAAAATTGCTGCAAACTAAGAATGTTTTTAAAACTAGAAGAGTTAATAGGTTATTTTTATCAATGAACACAATGCAAAGTGAATGAACAAAAGAGAAATCTAAATTAAATCAATATTTGGTGTGACCAGCCATGGTCTTCAAAACAGCAGCAAAGCATCAATTCTTGCTTGCTCTCTAGTTACACTTGCACACAGTTTTTGAAGGAACAAGGCAGGGAGGTTGTTCCAAACATCTTGAATAACTAACTACAGACCATTTGTAGATGTTGGCCTGAGCAAATCCTTTTTTCACTTTAAGTAATCCCAGACAGACTCGATAATGTTGAGCTCAGGGCTCTGTGGGGGACATGTGATCACTTCAAGGACTCATTGATCTTCTATATGCTGAAGATCACTCTTAAAGGGTTTTCCCCATGAACAAACAGGATCGCAAATAATTATTTCTTTGAGTTAAAACATTTTTTAAAAACAGGCAGGGAAATACTTTATTTCACAAAAAGAATTATCCGTGATCCCGTGCTGTAATGTCTGTATACTTTCTTGTACCCCCTTGCCCAGGAGCTGTGGTATGATAAGACCATACATTGTATGGTCAGACACAGCTATTACACAGCAGGGGCACATTTATAATATTATCTCAGCACAGGAATAATTTTTTAAACACATCCAATTGTGGAAATTATTATTCTATGACGTATTGATTAAAATCAACTTTAAAATTAACCTTGTTCATGGGAAAACCCCTTTAATGGCATTGAATGTATGCTTGGGGTCATTGTCCTGCGGTAGAATAAATTTGGAGCCAATGAGACGCCTCCCTGATGGTATTGCATGATGGATAAGTATCTGCCTCTATTTCTCAGAATTGAGCAAACCTTTAATCCTGAGCACATTTCAAACTCAGTGTGCTGAAGTGCAGGCCCCAACTTGCAAGGAACCTCCACCATGCTTCACTGTTGCCTACAGACACTCATGCATTTACTACTCTCTAGTCCTTTGGCAAACAAACCGCTTTCTGTACTTCAAATGTTTCTAATTTTGACTCATCAGTCTGGCAAGACTTCTTTGAACAGTAGATGGGTGTACGTGGATTACACTGGTTGCAGCCAATTCTAAGCTGATTGCACTGTTGGACATCTTCTGATTTTGAAGGGAAATAAGCATAATGTGTCTTTCACCTGCTGCATTAAATTTCCTTTTGCCGACCACTGTGTCAACTTTGCCCGCTTTTTGGTGTCCTTAAAGTGAACCGGTCAGCACTTTTGGCCGCTATAAGATATCGCCACCGCCTTTCGGGCTGATATACAGCATTCTATAATGCTGTAGATAAGCCCTGATCCAACCTGAAAGATAAGAAAAATATGTTTTATTATACTCTCCCGGGATGGCGGTCCTGTCCTATGGGTGTTGCGGGTCCGGTGCCTCCCATCTTCTTGCGATGCCGCCCTCCTGCTTGCTTCATGGGTCCCCGGCATCACGCTCCTACGCAGGTGTACGGTACTTCTCTGCCCTGTTGAGGGCAGAGCAAAGTACTGCAGTGCGCAGGTGCCGGGAAAGGTCAGACAGGCCCAGCGCCTGCCCACTTCAGTACTTTGCTCTGCCCTTAACAGGTTAGATAAGTACGCTTGCGCAGGAGCGCGGTGCCGGGGAGTCTGTGAAGCAAGCAGGAGGGCAGCATCGCAAGAAGATGCGAGACACCGCACCCGGACGTGCCACACCCATCAGGCCAGACTACACTGCAGATGAGTATTATAGAATGCTGTAGATAAGCCCTGAAAGGCAGTGGCCGTATCTTATATCGGCCAAAAGTGCTGACAGGTTCCCTTTAATGCTGAGAAATGTAGGTAGATACTTATCCATCATGAAGGCGTCTGATTGGCTCCAAATTTATTCTGTAGCAGGACAACGTCCTTAAACATACAGCCAACGTCTTTAAGAACTCTCATCAGGATATAGAAGAATAAAGAGTCCTGGAAGTGATGATATGGCCCCCATAGATCCCTGATCTCAACATGATTGAGTCTGTCTGGGATTGAAAAACAAGTATTTGTACAAGCCTAACATCCATAGAAGATCTGTGGTTAGTTCTCCAAGATGTCTGGAACAACCTCCCTGCCTTCAAAGACCATGTGCAAATGTGCCTAGAAGAATTCATGTTTTGTTGCTGTTTTGAAGACAAAGGGCGGTCACATAAAATATTGATTTCATTTAATTTATTCTTAATTTATTCACTTTGCTTTTTGTTAATTGATAAAAATAAACTATCACTTCTACTTTTGAAAGCATTCTTTCTTAGAAGCAATTTTTCCACTCCTGCCTAAAACTTTTCCACAGTACTGGATATCTCTTTTCTTAAATTAGTTTACTAACCTTGAATCTCAGCCTAGTCTATTATTTTGTTATAATTTTGATTTTAAATGTATCGTTGTTGACATTTTAAGGTCGGTATCTTACTGTCCTTGGTTCCCAGTCTAGTCACTTGTGGTTTTTGTCCTAAGACTTTTGTTTGTTTTAAAAAACAAATCTAGGCTAAGTTCCAATCATATTACAATTCAATTAACTATATCCTTGACTATACATACTGTAGGTAATGATATGAGTCTGCATGAAATGTCTTTCTACATTATGAATCAAGGTCAGCATTCAAGCATGGCGGAGTAACTGGAATCACGTCATAGGTTACCACATTGCATTGGGACCAATAACTCCTTAGTATAATAAACCAAACTTAAGACTTTATTATACACCACTCTGTATCTGCGGATCTGTGTCCCGGCCGGTGACTTCCAGAACTTTAATAACATCTCGTGTATAAATTACTCTAACATAAAAATTAAGGAGGCAAGGGAAGGTATATTCTTAATTGTTCATATTGCTTTTAAAGCTCCAACATAATGTGAGGCTCTGTACAGAGATTGCCATCATTCACAAACTAAGTAGAGATACATATACTGTATGTGTATATAATAACAGAAACTACAGTACATAATGTCTCATAGGAAAGTATCTGGAAATTTTACATAGCTACATAAACATGTGAGAATATCTCATGTGTTCTAGTTGGGCACAACAACCAATGCTGCGTGCAGTTTGGTGAAAATCATTGTGCAGCTATCTCGCACCCTCCTCACAGCTCTTCGATGGAACAGCTCGGAGCATGGGAAGCTCTCAGACTTACAAAGCACAGGGCGCACAGAAATAGTGGGAACATTTCTATACATGAAAAAAGGACTAGGAACGGTGCCAAAAATATTAAAAAGTTGGACAGTAGGGCCCCGATTTCTGAACGTGATTCTGGTAGTTTTATAGCTTAAAAACCTTAAATTTTTACAAACGTTTTGTGCAACTCAAAAATTGAGCAAAAATGTGGTTAAATGGAATCAGCCTAATTCATAAAAATTTATGCCACATTAGTAGCATAAATTTGGTCATAAATGAACTTTATTCCTTTACTGGAGTAACATTTCTAGTGGAGGAGCGTGCCTCTTACTGAACTTGGCGCCTCTCTTTCTAGCAGTGAGATATTAAAGGGAATCTGTCAGCAGGTTTTTGCTAAAAAATCTGAGGATAGTAAGACGTATAAGCTAAGAAACTGATTTCAGCAATGTGTCACTTATTAGGCTGGGTGCTGTCATTACAACACAATGGGTGTTTTATCAGCACAAGAATGACACTAGAGGACTACATCTAAGTGATCCAACTCCGCCCCCAGCACTGATTAGCAGCTTACTGTCAATATACAATGCACAAAGATCACTGTGGTGTGGGCAGGGGGTTAGCTTCCTGAACGCTGCTATGTCTAATAACACTGATTGTCTCTTTTCCTCTCTTTTTCACATTTTGCTGCTCTCAGTCTCAGATGAGGTAGCAAAAACCTGCGGCAGATTCCCTCTAAGTCTGGGGTGCACAGCACTAGTGTAAAATATATTGGGCCCTAGTATTTTAACAATGCATTATGCATTTAGTTTTCATTGTGAGGGGGAGGGCTGCTTTAGCATATTTGAGCTATCTCCTGCAATTAATTGTTATACAAAAATGGGATTTACAATTTTTTTTTCTATGAATACAGTAACATAAGAAAAGGGACCATTTCCCTCTCTGACCTCTATTACCATGAGAATGAATGATATTCTCCTGCCTGCTGCACGCCCAGCTTTAAAGTCATCAACATTATTGAGGGCGATAGCAATTTCATGTTAAATGTGTCAGCTGATAATCTATAGTCACATTATAGTTCATAATGGAGCTGTGACAAGCAAAAGTTATGTAGAAAATAACAAATCCAAAGAGAGAAATGACTGCTAAGTAAAGTCAAAGGGCAAACATACAAAGAACGGTAAGAGTGTGCGCTGATATTAACATAATGTGTGCTTTAGCTAATAAAGAGCTTGGAACAAAAGGAACATGTTAGACTCTGCTGTATAATTATACAGTGCTGCCGAGAACAGCATAGTAATTATGCACAGTACAATTACACATAAAGTCATTAGTAAGTAGTGAAAAAGCCCTCCAACAAATACCGAAACAGGCGGTTAATAGATTAAGCCTTAAAGAGACACAAACCAATATGTGGTATTAAAACTGACATACTACAGCACATGGATGGGTCTTTCAGTATGATAATGAACCCAAGCACACCACCAGGGCAACGAAGGAGCGGCCTAGCCAGTCTCCAGATCTCAACCCCATAGAAAACCTTTGGAGGGATTTCAAAGTCCATGTTGCCCAGCGACAGGCCCAAAACATCACTGCTCTAGAGGAAATCTGCATGGAGGAATGGGCCAACATACCACCAGCAGTGTGTACCAACCTTGTGAAGACTTACAGAAAACGTCTGACCTCTGTCATTGCCAACAAAGGATATATAAGAAAATATTGAGATGAACTTTTGTTAATGAACAAATACTTATTTTCCATCATAATTTGCAAAATAAATCTTGCCAAATCAGACAAGGTGATTTTCTGGATTTGTTTTCTCATTTTGACTCTCATAGTTGTGGTCTACCTATGATGTCAATTACAGGCCTCTCATCTTTTTAAGTGGGAGAATTTGCACAATTGGTGGATGACTAAATACTTTTTTCCCCACTTTATGTGAGCAAATATATGATAGACCCTTCACCTAAACAAATTGTTTTAAAACAACCCATTTTATATAATTGTACGTACCGTATTTTTCGGACTATAAGACGCACCAGACTATAAGACGCACCCAGGTTTTAGAGGTGGAAAAGTCTAAGTTACTTACCGTTAACGGTATTTTTCGAAGTCCATGACAGCACCCAACGAGAGAGGGGATCCGCCCTTCAGGAACAGGAAACCTACAGATACAAAAGGGCGGCACCTCTCCCCACGCATCAGTTGGTTTACAGAGCACAAGAGGACTAGCCAGGTTAATGACAATCACAAGCTCTATATAACTTTATTGCGTAACGAAATTTCATTTATGTGAAACTTATAAGAGGAAGAAGTGCGCGCCGATAAGATAAAGGGAGGGTATACAAGGGGTGCTGTCATGGACTTCGAAAAATACCGTTAACGGTAAGTAACTTAGACTTTATTCGAAGCCATGACAGCACCCAACGAGAGAATTACAGAGAGTAATAACTATTCAGGGAGGGACTACAGCTGCAGCACCCTTACCCCAAAAGAGAGATCAGAGGAAGCACCCAAGTCTAATCTATAATGATTATAGAAAGTGCTTGGAGAGGACCAAGTGGCGGCCTTACATATCTGGTCGATGGAGACTTCCGACCTTTCCGTCCACGAGGTTGCCATGGCTCGAGTGGAATGTGCCCTCAGTTTTTCTGGTGCTGGCCTGCCTTTTGAGGTGTATGCTAATGTAATAGCTTCCCTGATCCATCTAGCTAGTGTGGTTTTTGATACTCTAAGGCCCTTTCTGGGACCTTGGAAAGAAATAAATAAGGCATTATCTTTTTTCCAGGAATTAGTAACAGCAAGATACTCTAAGAGACATCTCCTCACATCTAACGTATGGAGTTTCTCTTCTTTTTGGTTACTAGGATTAGGTAAGAAAGATGGTAAGACTATCTCCTGGGATCTATGAAAGGTGGATGCCACCTTAGGTAGGTATGCCGGATCAGCCCTAAGTATCACCCTATCGTCCTGGATTTGTGTATACGGAGGAAGCCTAGAGAGTGCTTGGATGTCACTCACCCTTCGGGCTGATGTTAAAGCTACCAAAAAGGCAACCTTGATAGAAAGGGTTTTAATCGAGGCGATTGAGATGGGTTCAAATGGAGACTCTGTCATAGCTGTGAGTACTAAATTTAAATCCCAAGGCATAAATCTATTTCTGACTATGGGTCTCGATCTTGCTGCCGCCTTGATAAATCTACTGATCCAATAGTTTCTAGCTATGTTACAGTGAAAAAGGGCTCCCAGGGCAGAAACCTGCACTTTAAGGGTACTGGTGGAAAGACCCATATCTAACCCCTTTTGTAGAAACTCCAGGATTTGAGATATCGGAACTAAATCTCTAGCCGTAACTCCTGAGACCTGTAAAAATTTTCTCCAGGTCCTGGCATAAATCTTAGTCGTTACCTCCTTCCTACTTTTAAGAAGGGTATTTATCAATTCATGAGAAAATCCCCTATCTATCAATAAAGACCGCTCAAATTCCACGCCGTCAGATGGAGGCCAGTCACTTGAGGGTGGAACACTGGACCCTGGGACAGGAGATCTGGAATGTCCGGTAGAATCCATGGGTCGGTTATTGACATGGTCCTGAGGCTCGAGAACCACGTTCTTTTGGGCCAAAAGGGTGCTACTAAGATTACACTCGCTTTGTCCTTCCTGATCTTTCTGACTACCAGAGGAATCAGAGACAAGGGGGGAAAGGCATAGGCCAGAGAGAAATCCCACTGTATCAGAAAGGCATCCACTGCCAGCGGATTTTCTCTGGGATTTAGGGAGCAGAACTGTTCTACCTTCCGATTCCTTCTGGTGGCAAAAAGGTCTATGTCTGGTTGTCCCCATCTGCGCACTGATCCTGTCGAAGATGACACTCTTCAGTGACCATTCCCCTTGTCTTAGAAGGTGGCGGCTTAAAAAGTCTGCGGTGGTGTTTTCCTCTCCTTTTATATGCAACGCTGTTAGGGATAGAAAATGTCTTTCTGCCAGATGGAACAGACGTTCTGACACTTGCATGAGAGGACCAGATCAAGTGCCTCCCTGGTGATTGATATAGGCTACCGCAACCTGATTGTCAGACAAAACTCGTACGTGATGACCCTGTAGATAAATAAGGAGTTCTTTAACTGCCAATTCTACTGCCGTAAGCTCTTTCATGTTAGAGGACATGTCTATTTGATGATGCTGCCATAAGCCCTGCACTACATAATCAGACATATGGGCCCCCCAACCGGTAGGACTAGCATCCGTGGTGACTACTCTGGATATATCATACTCCCATGGCACCCCTTTGGATAGGTTACGATTATCCAGCCACAAATCCAAGGACTTAATTGTGGCCCGGGATAAGGTTAGTCGGCTCTCCAGGCGGTTTCCTAGGCTTTTATCATACTGCAGAACCTCAGCTTGTAAAGTCCTGGTATGAAACCGTGCCCATTGTACCACAGGGATGCAAGAGGAAAGAGAGCCCAACAAGGACACATGGCTTTCCTAAGGGACATGGTGGGGTTATTGGAGGCATTTAGAATCTGATAGCGTAGACGTATTAGTTTGTCGGTTGGAAGACGGCATTCTTGTTTCTGGGAATCTAAAGTTAGGCCCAAAAACTGCTGTACTTGGATTGGTTGTAACCGAGATTTTGCGGTATTTAGTAGCCACCCCAACTGTTGTGGAACAGATATTGTTTTGTCTAACTGTTCCTGACAGTGGTCCGCTGTTTTGCCTATAATCAGGAAGTCATCGAGGTAGGGAACTATCAAGATGTTAAATTCCCGAAGGTGGGCCATCATTTCTGTTACAATTTTTGTAAACACCCGAGGGGCGACTGCAAGACCGAATGGTAGAGCCTTATATTGGAAATGTTGCAGTGAGCCTTCCAACCATACTGCCACTCTAAGAAAACACTGATGGGATACATGGATGGGGACATGGTAATAGGCGTCTTTTAAGTCCAATACCACCATAAAACAGTTTTTAAACAATAATTTTATTGTGGAATTCACTGTTTCCATTTTAAACGGCCGTATTATCAGGAACTTGTTTAAGGCTTTTAAATTAATTATTGTCCTGAAGGAGCCGTCCGGCTTCTGGACTAAAAATAGAGGGGAGTAAAAGTCTCTGCCCTTTTCCATTTCAGGTACATGTATCAGAACCTCTTTACAGCATAAATCAAAAATTTCTGCCTCCAGCACGGCCTGTTCTGATGAGGAAGGCCGGATGGGGGTAATCTTAAAGGTATCTCGGGGTAATTCAGAAAATTCCAACTTAAGTCCTGAATCCACCAAGTTCAAAATCCAACTGCTGTTGGAGATTCTGGACCAGGCCGGGTAGAAGGCCGACAGTCTACCTCCCACCGGAGCCGCTAGTCATTTAGAAGTCTTCTTGGCATCCCGAGACGGGCCTCTGAACATATATCCCGTACCTTTCCTCTTTCTATCTTCCCATGTGCCTCGTTCCCTAGACGACCTTCTGCGATTAAACCTTTTTCTGCCGAAGGGACGTCTATATGAGGGGTTTGGAATACTAGGGAACTTTTTCTTATCCCCAGCCTTTTCCAAGAGTTCATCTAGGACAGGGCCAAATAAGTATTCGCCCTCACAAGGGATAGAACAGAGACGGGATCTGGCTTGGATGTCACCAGGCCAACATTTGAGCCATAGTGCCCTTCGTGCTGCATTTGATAGACTCGCAGCCCTGGCGGCCATCCTTACAGAGTCGGCCGAAGAATCTGCCAAAAAAGCTGCTGCATTCTGAATGATCGGAAGGGTTTTAATCATGGACTCTCTGGAGGCCCCTTCTTTCATCTGCGATTTTAGCTGATCCAACCAGACCATTACAGATCTAGCCGTATAAGTGGCAGCCACTGCTGGTCTCAGAGCTCCAGCTGACATTTCCCAAGTTCTCTTTAGAAAAGAGTCAGCCTTTTTGTCTAGTGGATCCTTCAGGCTTCCCATATCCTCAAAAGGTATAGAGGATTTCTTGGAGGCCTTAGCCACCGCGGCATCTAGTTTTGGGGCTTTGTCCCACTTATCCACCGCTGCATCTTCAAAGGAGTATCTGCGCTTGAAAGTTGGGGCTACCGAACCCCTTTTTTCTGGTTTTCTCCATTCCTTATTAATCAAGTTTTTTACAGAATCATTCAAGGGAAAGGCCCTACGTTTCTTTGGGTCTAATCCCTTGAACATAAAGTCCTGTATAGACCTCTCAGACCTTGTGTCCTCAATCCCCATGGTGGATTTTATTGATTTTACCAGCCTATCCATCTGATCTAGGGGAAAGCAAAATCTTGTAGACTCCTCTTCCGACGAGGAAGATGAATGGGAAGGGGATGATGAAGAAGTGGACCTCAGCGAATCTTCGCCTTTATTATGCCTGACAGGGGAATCTGAGTCCGAGATCCTCGAACCTCTTTTTGACTTAGATGATTCTCCTCTAGAAATGGCTCTCATCTCCGTTCTAATCATATCCCTCAGGTTTGAAGAAAAATCCGGAGTTTCTTCAGCTACCTGTAGGGAGTTCGGGGAAAATTTGTAAGGCATTGCCCTGTTTTGATAAGGACAAATGACTACCCCTATATTATTCTCCCCTACCGTCTGCTGAACACAAGGTTGACATAACCTTTTGGGATAGGCTTAGGGCAGGGGCTGACCGCAGAGGGCACATTCCCTATGTTTCGCTTTTCCTGCACACTTTTTTCCCTGATAAAGGAAACACAAGGGAGGAATAACTGCATCATCGGGTATACTTTCACGAAGATCCTCTTACCCGCCAGCAGTAATAGGTACCGGATCACGGGGGGGACCGGGTGATGATGATGCCTCCACTGCCCTGGAGGAACCTCTAAGGACAGATCCACGTCCTTTCACCTTCACTGGCTGCATCCTTGAGCGCGTTTCCTGCTCGACCTGCAGGCTCTGCTGCTCTGAGGGAGCTTCTGATCCTTCCATGATGGATCAGAAGCGCCTGTGCAGCTGGGCAGGCCCCTTTTATCCCCGGATATCCGGTTATAGCAGCGTTAGGTGCCAGCGATCCGCCCCTCCCCCTGCTGGTCTAACTCACCTCCCCTCCCCAATCGCAGCGCTCGTGCCCCCAGAGCTCACCGACCTGACCGCTCCGTGCATCGGAGTCGGCCGTGCATCCTAGTGACACAGAGGGGAGGAAAACGCCGGCCGGCACCCCACTTCCGGTCCGGCGCCTTAGGCCACGCCCCCGCCACGCGTCACCTCCGTCCTCACCAGGAAGCTCGCAGGGACGCGTCGGGGAAGGCGCAGAGGCGCCGAACCATGGCGGGGAATCCCCCCGACGCCCACCCCTGCGTCAGCGCTGCACCGACCGGCCGATTACACTGCACTACTGCCGCTCAAGGAAGGAGAATGAGTATCCAGGAGGGGGGAGCTATACTTACCTGCACGCTGGCCAGAAGACGGGGATCCTCCGGAACACCGCTTCCTGCTGCCTCGCACACTGTCGTGGAGCCCAGCCCGGGCCCACCGTGGCGCTCCAGGGGTCCCCGCACCGGATCGAGGTAGGAGACTACTCGCTACCTGGGTCGACCGGCCGGCCTGGGTACGACGAGGAAAAACTTCATCTGTAGGATTTCCGTCCTCCAGGAACAGGAAACCAACTGATGCGTGGGGAGAGGTGCCGCCCTTTTGTATCTGTAGGTTTCCTGTTCCTGAAGGGCGGATCCCCTCTCTCGTTGGGTGCTGTCATGGCTTCGAATAAATAGGGAAAAATATATTTGAAGCAAAAAATGTGGTAAAATATTTAATAACATAAATAACATACTATTATATGTGGTGTTATTATATATTAAATAGCATGTTATTATGTAGGAAGCTACGGGTAGGAGATGGTGCTGCGGGACCAGTGTGGTGTCTGTAAACTACTATGTGAAGACGCTGGAGGGTGAGTATAAGGCCGGGGTCACACATGTGAGAAATTTGCACGATTTTTGTGCAAATCTTCTCGTGACCACCCGGCACTGCCGCTGGCACTCAGACTGGAGCGTGTGGCTGCATAGAAATACATGCTGCATAGAAAAACATGCAGCCGCACGCTCCGGTCCGAGTGCGAGCAGGCAGTGCCGGGTGTTCATGCGAGAGATTCGCACAAAAATCGTGCAAATTTCTCGCATGTGTGACCACGGCCTAAGAATGGGGGCATAGGGCTAATATTTAACCCCTTCCCGACCTGTGACACAGCGTATGCGTCATGAAAGTCGGTGCCAATCCGACCTGTGACGCATACCCTGTGTCATGAAAGGATCGCGTTCCTGCGGGCCGGGTGACCGGGGTCACTCAAAGGTCACCTGACCCGCAGGCACAGGACCCTTTGTGCTTCACCACAGGGGGTTGGCTTTATCCCCCCGTGATCACAATCACTCTGATTGGCTGTTAAAAGTGAAACAGCCAATCAGAGCAATCTGTAATATTTCACCAATTTAATTTGTGAAATATTACAATCCAGACATGGCCGATGCTGCAATAGCATCTGCCATGGCTGGACACCGAGCCCTGACTCCCCCACACGTAGTCACGGCAGCGATCGGCCGCCGCCACCGAAAGATGGCGGTGATCGGTCACCGCCGTCACTATCTGCTCCCCTCCTCCTTTGCTCCGCTGCCCCCACCTTCCGATCCCCCCCTAACCTTCCGACCCCCCTACTCACCTCTCCCGGTCCACCGATGTCCCTGGATCGGTCCCGGCGTCCGCCCGGGCCTCTTCATGGGCGCCGACATTTTGGAAAATGGCGGGCGCATGCGCAGTGCGCCCGCCGGCCGGCGCATGCGCAGTGCGCCCCCCAGTGTCCAAAAATTTATTTTGATCACTGTGATAAACTGTCACAGTGATCAAAATAAAAAAAAGTAAATGAACCCCCCCTTTATCATAGGTAGGGACAAATAAAAAAATAAAGATTTTTTTTTTCCTATTAGGCCCTGTGCACACGTTGTGGATTTTGCTGCTGATCCGCAGCGGATTTTGCTGCGGATCCGCAGCGGACTTTGCTGCTGATCCGCAGCGGACTTTGCTGCTGATCCGCAGCGGATTTTGCTGCTGATCCGCAGCGGATTTTGCTGGGGATCCGCAGCGGAATTTGCTGCTGATCCGCAGCAGATTTGGCGCTGCGGATCCACAGCAGATACAGAAACCATGTACAGTACAATGCAAATAAATGGTAAAAAAAAACGCTGTGCACATGCTGCGGATTTTTCAGCGCGGATTTGCTGCAGTTTTAAATCCGCAGCATGTCAATTCTTTGTGCGGATTCTGCAGCAGTTTTACACCTATTCCATTATAGGTGTAAAACCGCAGGGAAAAACCGCGCTAAATACGCAGGTAAAACGCAGGTCATTTTACCTGCGGATTTTAGAAAAATCTTCAACGTGTGCATGGGGCGTTAGGGTTAGGCTGGGTTCATATTGCATTATGGTAGTCCGTTAGATGGACTGCGTTTCACCACGGTATAACGCGGTGTAACGCAGTCCGTTAACGCTGCCATTCACCCCATTTGAGTGCGCATCGCAACGCATGCTGTTAAGCGGCATGCGTTCGCGACGTGCCGTCATTCAGTGACGGAGCCTCGGACACGGGCTGCAGCGTCTGGGCTCCGTCACCGCTAGCACAGATGAATCATCTGCTGATTCATCTGCGCTAGCGGGTATAGCATAACGCGATCGCGTTATGCTATACCGTTACCAGCCCGTCAACGCTACGTGTTGAACGGGCTGGTAAAACACAATATGAACCCAGCCTTAGGGTTAGGGTTAGAACTAGGGTTAGGGTTAGAATTAGGGTTAGAATTAGGGTTAGGGTTAGAATTAGGGTTATGGTTGGAATTTGGGTTAGGGTTGGAATTTGGGTTAGGGTTGGAATTGGTTGGGTTATTGTAGGTTGGGAATAGGGTTAGGTTTCTGGTTAGGGTTAGAGTTAGGATAAGTGTTAGGGGTGTTTTGGGTTTAGGGTTGGGATTAGGGTTAGGCTTGTGGTTAGGTTTATGGTTAGAGTTGGGATTAGGGTTAGGGTGTGTTGGGGTTAGGGTTATGGTTAAGGTTTGTATTAGGGTTAGGGGTGTGTTGGGGTTAGGGTTGGGGTTATTGGTGTGTTGGGGTTAGGGTTGGAGTTAGAATTGAGGAATTGAGGGGTTTCCACTATTTACGCACATCAGCGGTCTCCATACGTGACATGGTGCCACCATTGATTCCTGCAAATTTTGCGTTCAAAAAGTCAAACAGTACTCCCTTTATTACAAGCCCCGACGTATGCCCAAACAGTGGTTTACCCCCACATATGGGGTATCAGCGTACTCGGGAAAAATTGCACAACAACTTTGGGGGTCTAATTTCTCCTGTTAACATTGGGAAAAAAAATGGGGACTAAAAAATTATTTTTGTGGAAAAAAAATGATTTTTTATTTTCACGGCTCTGCGTTATAAACTTCTGTGAAGAACTTGGAGATTCAAAATGCTTACCACACATCTAGAGGAGTTCCTTGGGGGATCTAGTTTCCAAAATGGGGTCACTTGGGGGGGTTTCTACTGTTTAGGCACATCATGGGCTCTGCAAACGTAACATGATGCCAGCAGACCATTCCATCAAGTCGGCATTTCAAAACGTCACTACTTCCCTTCCGAGCCTCGACGTGTGCCCATACAGTAGTTTTCTCCCACATATGGGATATCAGCGTGCTCAAGACAAATTGGACAACAACTTTTGGGGTCTAATTTCTCCTGTTACCCTTGGGAAAATAAAAAAATTGGGGACTAAAGATCATGTTTGTGGAAAAAATATGATTTTTTTATTTTCATGCTCGGGCGTTATAAACTTCTGTGTATCCCTTGGGGGTTCAAAGTGCTCACCACACATCTAGATAAGTTCTTTGCTTGGTCTAGTTTCCAAAATGGGGTCACTTGTGGGGAGTTTCTACTGTTTAGGCACATCAGGGGCTCTGCAAACGTAACATGACGCCCGCAGACCATTCCATCAAAGTCGGCATTTCAAAACGTTACTACTTCCCTTCGAGCCCCAATGTGTGCCCGAACAGTGGTTCCCCCCCACATATGGGGTACTAGCGTACTCAGGACAAACTGACAACAACTTTTGGGGTCCAATTTCTCCTGTAACCATTGTGAAAATAAAAAATAGTGGGCCAAAATATCATTTTTTGAGAAAAAAAAAAATGATTTTTTATTTTCACGGCTCTGCGTTATAAACTTCTGTGAAGCATCTGGGGGTTCAAAGTGCTCACTATGCATCTAGTGGGCCTTGGGGGGTCTAGTTTCCAAAATGGGGTCACTTGTGGGGGAGCTCCAATGTTTAGGTACACAGGGACTCTCCAAATGCGACATGGCAACCGCTAAATATTCCAGCATATTTTCCATTCAAAAAGTCAAATGGCGCTCCTTCCATTCTGAGCCCTGCCATGCGCCCAAACAGTGGTTTATGACCACATATGAGGTATCTGTGTACTCAGGAGAAATTGCCCAACAAATTTTAGGATCCAATTTATACTGTTGCCCATGTGAAAATGAAAAAACTGAGGCTAAAAGAAAATTTTTGTGAAAAAAAAAGTACTTTCTTTTTTTTACGGATCAATTTGTGAAGCACCTGGGGGCTCAAAGTGCTCACTATGCATCTAGATAAGATCCTTAGGGGGTCTAGTTTCCAAAATGGGGTCACTTGTGGGGGAGCTCCAATGTTTAGGCACACAGGGACTCTCCAAATGCGACACGGCAACCGCTAAATATTCTAGCATATTTTCCATTCAAAAAGTCAAATGGCGCTCCTTCCCTTCTGAGCCCTGCTGTGCGCCCATACAGTGGTTTATGACCACATATGAGGTATATGTTTACTCAGGAGAAATTGCCCAACAAATTTTAGGATCTATTTTATCCTGTTGCCCATGTAAAAATGAAAAAATTGATGCTAAAAGAAAATTTTTGTTGGAAAAATTAAAATGTCCATTTTTTTCCTTCCACGTTGCTTTAGTTCCTGTGAAGCACCTGAAGGGTTAATAATCTTCTTGAATGTAGTTTTGAGTAGCTTGAGGGGTGCAGTTTTTATAATGGTGTCACTTTTGGGTATTTTCTGCCATATAGACCCCTCAAAGTGACTTCAAATGTGAGGTGGTCCCTAAAAAAAATGGTTTTGTAAATTTTGCTGTAAAAATGAGAAATCGCTGGTCAACTTTTAACCCTTATAACTTCCTAACAAAAAAAAATGTTGTTCCCAAAATTGTGCTGATGTAAAGTAACATGTGGGAAATGTTATTTATTAACTATTTTGTGTCACATAGCTCTCTGGTTTAACAGAATAAAAATTCAAAATTTGAAAATTACGAAATTTTCAAAATTTTTGCCAAATTTCCATTTTTTTCACAAATAAACGCAAAAATTATCGACCTAAATTTACCACTAACATGAAGCCCAATATGTCAGAAAAAACAATCTCAGAATCGCCAGGATCCGTTGAAGTGTTCCTGAGTTATTACCTCATAAATGGACACTGGTCAGAATTGCAAAAAATGGCAAGGTCTTTAAGGTCAAAATAGGCTGGGTCATGAAGGGGTTAAAGCCACACTCCAGCACTGATAACACTGGAGTGCTGCTTTAAGATCCCATGGGAGAACTATAACTCCCAGCATGTCCTGCAGATCCTATGGCATGCTGGGAGTTATAGTCCACCACAGGATGGCAGAGTGCTTTTTATGTGCTGTCATTACTAACCTTTTAATTATTTTTTTCTTGTACAGTGTGTCTGAAGGACCTGTGATGACATCATGAAGAGGCAGGGCTTTGTGTGGTCATGTGATGCTCCAGCCCTCCCTCTTCATGACCTCATCACAGGTCCTCCACAGGAGCATTCAGCATCGCATCAGCATAGCCCCTGTGCTGTCAGGTATGCGATGCCTCCTGCTGCAGTCTGCTCCTGCCGCCTCCTTCTACTTCCCACACACATCTCCCCAGCTGCTGCAGGAATCCAGCGCTGGGGAACCATGTGGCTCTGTCATATTGCTGCTCCCCGCTCACTGCTCAGCTGACAGGTGGGCGGGGAAGCAGCTAATTAATATTCACTGCCCTTAAGTAGCGGGACCAGTGGTTTCCCCAGCGCTGGATTCCTGCAGCGGAGGGATATTTTCCTGCCTCCTGCGATCCCACTCCACCGCTGCCCCCTGCCCACCCTCCCCAATTGTTACATTCCGACCATAAGACGCACCCACACTTTCCTCACAAATTTGGAGGAAAAAACAGTGTGTCTTATGGTCCGAAAAATACGGTAAATACCCCCTATTGTATCACCTACCATCTTTTATGCGTCTGCTTTTTGGATTTTAAATATATATTTTTTAATACATTAATTTCAATAAAGGTTTTTTTTAACATGACATAATACTAGTCCCGACATTCTTTTTTGTCTTCTTGATGCATATTAAAATAAACTGGTGCTGAGCTGCTGGTCTTGGCAACGACCACAACACAATACTATTCCGACTCTGTTCACTGTTACATCCGGTAGCTGCTGGAGATAAAAACAACTAATCAGTGGAGGTTCAGTTTGTTGGACCTCCAGCTATCTAATATTAAAACCTATCCCAAGGAAATGTATTCCATATTTTAACAACTGTAAGTAGTATAGTTGAGCTGTACACACAGTATCCTTTTTGTATATTTAAAGAAGCACTCCTATCAATCTTTTTATCCTCCTAATATATTGCAATCATCATATTATACAGCACTGTGTATTTACAATTCCTCATTTTGCCTTTCTACCCAGCTAATTCTTCTCTTTTCCATTAGGTCTATGACATCACATGATTAAAAACTGTCTAGCTTAATCCTTTTAAGCTCTATCTAAAAACAGGAGGTCAATTTTCCCTGCATAGGTCATCCCCCTCTTTAAATCCTGACCCAGCTGCTCCTTTCTTCCTCTCCTTCACCCTGAAAGGTATTTTTGCAGTGATGACTCATGGAAGGAAGAGAGACTTCCAGTTTCTGTGTAGAGCTTAGAAGGATTCAGCTAGTCATTTTTAAATCATGTGATATCATAGACCTAATGGAAAAGAGCAGAATTAGCTGGGTAGAAAGGCAAAATGAAAAATTGTAAGTACACAGTGCTGTATAATATGATGACTACACTATATTAAGAGGATACAAATTTTGGTGGGAGTGCTTCTTTAGTGAGTTTGTCTTAGTAGCAAAAAATGTTTTAAAAGTTACCCTGATGAAAAAAGTCTCCTTAGAAGAAATGCAAGTGAGATATATGCCAAGGTGCAGGAAGCCTGTTGGGTTGGTAATCTACATTTATAGGTTAAAGCACCTGTTCAGGACTGTGGAGTTGTTGGTTCTATTCTCTCTGGGTTATGCATTTAGCCAATGTGCAATTCTTCATATGTAACTGAGGCACTGATCTAACATTTCTGTATCATACCTCTGTGTTGTCTGTTTTTCTACCTGAATATGTAACTGTATACAAGATATATCCAAAAACATTTGACGTTTGGTAGAGCGGGTTAGTATACATTTTTTGCAAAAAAAATTATCAAACAAATACCCTGTGTTTTTTATTATCTTTTTACTAGCATTTGCTGTTTACAGTTACTTCTTTACAAGAGAGTATTTTTATACGTTTGTTTTACTGTGCTTTTCCATGTTTCAGTCTTTTGGTGGTGTGAACACTGTCCTACAGTCCTTGAGTACTGTACTGTTTACTATGAGCGACCCACCTGACTTTTTTGTAGGTTTCATAATAAAACAAGGTATATTTACCCACTCTCACCCTTATGGATCCAGCACACAATGCTCCAGAGGTCTTGGGAGAGACAGGAAGCAGTGAAGTCACGCTTTTCAGTCACCTGACCAACAAGTTCTGTGATTGGCTACAGCAATCAGGTGTTTAGCACGGGACATCCTATTCAAGACATCTTACAACACAGATCGAAGAACAGAAAAAAAAATATTTGAAACAAGAAAAAGGCATTGGGACCATAGCTAGAGTTGAGCGGACCTGTGGATGTTTGGGTTTG
Organism: Oophaga sylvatica; assembly: GCA_033576555.1. Classification (NCBI taxonomy): domain Eukaryota; kingdom Metazoa; phylum Chordata; class Amphibia; order Anura; family Dendrobatidae; genus Oophaga; species Oophaga sylvatica. Next base: position 47,641,424 of record JARQOD010000007.1, on the reverse strand, counting down.
CCGGGTTCAACGTATACATAGTGAAATGTTTTGTTCGGGACCGAACTTGACCCCAAAGCTGAACCCAATAGAAGTCAATAGAGACCCAAACTTTGGTGCTTTAAAATAGTTGTAAAATTTTCATAGTCAGGGCTAGGAGTTGAAAAAGTACCGTAAGCTAAATTTGGGTAAGAGCAGGACAATTGCCCTGCAAACAAATGTGGATAGGGAAATTACTTAAAGAGGTTCTGCAACCATAGCAATCATGGAAAATAGGAAATAAATTAATAACATAACAAATTTTAACTGTACCTTCACAGAGACTGAGGCTTGATAACACCAGAGTTAAAAAATTCACCCACAGAGCACGTTTTCACATTTCCCAAAAGTGATAGAAATTCACTAAGAGATGTTTCAACATTCTACGCAGAATAGAATAAATTTCACCTACAACATTTTCCACATTACCCACACAGCAGCTGATAACACAATTTTCACCCACAGAGCAGTTTCCACATTTACCCCACATAAGCTGATAACAAATTTCACCCAAAGAGCACTTTCCTCTGAGAAAGCTGATATTAAAGTTTCACAACCCCAGGACAATGGGGCACAGTACCCCCAAAAGCAAGGTTGCAGAGTACACACAGCGTCTTATAGGCACAGTACTCCCACAGATATGGGTTAAAGAATACAGACAGCTATTTTTCACACAGTACCCCCACAGAAGATAACAAATTTCACCTACAGAGCAGGTTTCCACATTTCCCCCACGTAACCTGATAACAAATTTCACCCACAGAGCCTGTTTTTTACATTCCCCCAGAGAAGCTGATTAAAAATTTTACACTGAGAGAATGGTGAACAGTAAACCCACAGGCAGAGCTGTGAAAAATTAATCAGGATACCACAATGCACAAAATTAATCTAAACTAAACTGGCATAAAATACTTTGAAAAGTAGTAACATTTTGGCTCTACATGGAAAATATTGTGACTTTTGGCATTTTCACACCAGTTTGAAGCAGATCTGCCAAATTGGACAGCATTTCTTAGGCCAGAAATATTAATCCAGTCCCTAACTGATGCAACATTTCTGGTGAAAAAAAAAACTAATAAGTTGACCCAAACTCATTACATGGCGTGGGTCCTCTTAATGAATTTGGCACATCTTATTCCTGCACAGCCCTCAATAAGACTTGAATGTAAAATGCCAGTCTTAATGTCAATGTCTTCTGCTAATTTCTAACATTCGACATTTCAACCTTTGGTCTCCCACTCTTAACCAGCAAGGCGAAGTGTGATAAACATGCTTAAAAAGTTGTGCCTCTGTTATTTGCACCAATTTATCAACACGGCATGCCATTTAATAAACATGGAGGAGTGGAGATTTAGTCAGAATACTAAAAGATTTGGCCTCTAACCTCTCATGTTTCATTTATAGCAATGACTTCTTCAGGGAAATTTGGGCTCCTGCAGGTAACACAGACCAGGCGAAACGGCTTCTGTTTAAGTCTTTGTTACTATGCTCCTTCACCTTAAATTTCCCTTTTCAGACATGAATATTGTAGATGTTAGATTACTTAATTTCATAAGTGAGATCCGACTGACAACATCCTGCTGTCCTTAACAATAAATCGCCCTACGAACCAACCCGATAAAGCTGCACCATACTGCTTAACACGGTCTGATAATTATACACATAATCACATTGCATAGATAAAAGGAATACTTACATCAGTAGACTGATATGACAAAAATATGAAACTAAATGTCAGGTTCAGCAAGATAAGAGAAAGATCAACATGTACCTCTGGGCTGTGGGGAACATTAGCATAAACACAGCAGATTCTTCCAGCAGATAATAACCATGATGATGCTGAATCATCAATATTACTATATATTAAATGGAACAAGTCAGACTTGCTGCAAACAAACAAAGGGAGTTAGAGGCAATTTGGAGACAGCTTAAGGGCAAGGGAAAAATCACTGTAAAAAACAAAACCACAGGGGGCAAATTAATATGCAAAAAATGACTTCACTACAAAGAGCAAAAACAAGTAGAAAAAATATTCTTCCCAAAGACACATTGATCTTCGTGCACTGCAGCAAAATTCACACAGTAATCTCCTGCTAGCCCATTCAGCTACAGCATGCAGAACGCCTACCCCTCCCCTCTTGCAATATTTATCATTAATTGTCCAAGGATTCTGAATACATTGTAATATATCCAAGTTCTCTATGTTATGTTCATGTTTTTATTTCAGGTTAATTTAGAGGGATTCTTACTTCAGAAACATTTATGATATCTAAGTGTAATATGCCATTAACATATTATGGGATGGCCACATTTTATTGCTGGTCCACAAATAAAAGCCACACTCCCTCCATTGTTTTCTACAATGCTATGGTCAGATGGACTCATATACAACAGTTTTTTCTATGTTTTTATTTTGCCTATTCTTTCCACTACGGAGCTATGTTGCATGTTTTATCATGAAGCATTGCCAGTAAAACTCCATACTCAGCTGGTCATCTTAAGAAAGAAGCAGTGTGATCTTGAGGTGGCATTTTTCTGACTTTTTTCATCACAATTTTTGTAGACCAGAGAAAGAAAATATTACACGCAACAAAAAACTGCTAAAAACAGCATGCCACTGAGTGTCTTGTTGAATTTCGCTGTGCACTGGATAATTGCGAGACTAGGGAAACCACTATTAGATGTAGGTCAATTATCTAATCGTAAATTTTATTGCCAGATATATTTGCATAAAAAGTATGACTTTTTCTGGTTTCCAGCTTCAAAATGTGCTTAAAACCACAGAAAAAGGCCTTACTTACTGATACAGAGACAGTAGAGATGAGGGAATAAATTCAGGAAGCCCTGCCAACTGCCTCCAACCAGCCGGAATCCACTCCACCTCTACTGATTGGTAGGTTCGGCATGTCATCATTGTGACGTGATGTAGGCATTACATTGCATTGGACCAATGCTATAGAGAAAGACATGGACTGAAAATTCAAAACTCATATGTTGATCTAATGCCGTTAGCCAAAAATTAACAAAACAGAAGGTTCTAAACAACATCGCTAACGGGATCGCTAAAAAACGTCACTATTTAGCGATCCCGTTAGCGATGTTGTTGTGTGCGGCATCTACCAGCGACGTGGCCCCTGCTGAGATCCTGCTGTGATCTTGCTCGTCGCTGACATCGTTCCGACCCTATTTTATCGTCGGCGCCCCCGCTGGTAAGTATATATCGCTGAGTGTGGCACCTTTTCTTAGCGATTTAGCGGTACTTTTGTACCGCTAAAGTCGTTAAGGAGATCGCTAACCGCGATAGCGTCCTTAACGACATCGCTAAGTTAAGCCGCTATCAGCGATATAGAAACAATCCCGCTAGCGATCGCATTAGTATGCGTCGTTATCGTGATCGCTAGCGGGATTGTTTAGTGTGGCAGTACCTTAACTTTTTATAGCCTTAAAAGGCGCACTGTCGTGACTCAACCACTGCCACAGCGACAGTGCCCAGCAGGGCAACCTGGTACATCAACGCACCCATGCTGCAAGACTGAGTCCCCACGACTCCAAGCCACCCCACCCCACAGGCATAAGCCACAGAAACAATTACTGCCACACAACAACATGTGAAGTTGCTAAAAAACTCACTTTGCACAAGCTCTCAATCTGTGAACTGAGAGCAAAATTAGGCAGAACCTCTCTTGTAGTCTACCGCTAATTTAAAACTCCTGTGCCAAATGGGAGGAGAGCCTTGGGTCTACTAATCAGAAAAGTTGTCTAGGATTTCAGCAATCGGAAAAAAAGGTTTCCTCTACTGTAAATAAAAGTTATCTTTGTGGTGCTCAGAGGTAACACGTTGTCTTCACATATTCAGAAAATACTTCAGCACTCAACTTGCAGTATAAAGAAATAATTTTTATTCAGTCGACCCACATGAAAACAGATAAAGACACCCAACGTTTCGGCCACACCAGGCCTTTTTCAAGGAATATCTGTACAGAATTAATTAAACAAAAATGATCTTATTCATCAGAAAATAATAAATATGAATAATAATTAGTGATGAGCAAGTATAGTCATTGCTTGGGTTTCCCTGAGCACGCTCGGGTGGTCTCCGAGTATTTGGAAATGCTTGGATATTTAGTTTCTGTTGCAGTAGCTGCATGATTTGCAGCTATTTGACAGCCTGAATACATGTGGGAATTCCCAAACAAACAGGCAACTGCTTATAGCAGAAATGTGCTCCACATTTATGAGCCGGTGTGTGTCTAACTTCCACTACACCTAAGATTGAAATGCCAGTGTTAGTAAATTAACCTCTTCACAGTTTTTCTTGATATTTCATTTGAAGGAAATCAAAACTCAAATTCAAATCAGAATTTTCAGCCAAGAATCATCAAATGCAAATCTAAGAAAGCACAGCTATAGAATCAGAGCTAATGCCAAAGCTATGTTATTAGCATTCCTTTTTAAATTTAGGAGATGTTTATAGTGCCGGTTGGCATGTCTATACAGGTTTATGCTATTTGTCAGTATAGTGTAACCAATATATGGCTACGATGAGTATTTGGTGAGTTTTTGATGTTGCAGATTTTCGGCAGCATTTCTGCCCCTATTAGGTAAATTAGATTACTTGCGTTTTTCTTTTCATTGCGTTCTTGAATGCGTTTTTTTCTACAAGCATTTTTTTTCTTTTTGACGCTGCGTTTTTTGTCGCTTTTTGGTATGTCATGTTTTAAATAAAGCTGCTTTGCTTTGATACTTCATGGTATTTGGCTTTGCCAAAACCATTATTGATATAGTCATTTGTGGATTACATGCGTTTTTAGTGAGTTTTCCTAGCAGAAATTTATTAAAAATGCATATGCATTATTTTATCTGGAGATTTAACGAATCTAATGCAATTGGATGAGGAAAATCGGAACATAAAGCTCAATGTATCGGCAAGAGAAATTGTCATGTTGCAGGTTTCAAACACGCATTGCAGGTCAATTTACACTCCATAAAAAAAGTACAGTGGGCACAAATCCCATCCACTTTGGTGTAACTGTAAGACGCTGTGTTTTTGGCACAAAAAAAAATATGCAGCGTCAAAAAAAAAAAAAAACTCAGTGTGGGAACTTTACCTAACTATACAATATCTTTCCTTTCAGATGTGACGAGGGAAACGGTGTTTCTCAATGAATGTTTGTCTAGGATGGCTCCAGATAGGAGGTCAGGGTTAAACATCAGGTAACTCTTAGCACTTGCTATATTTCATTAAAAGTTTACTGTCTCTTTCATTCGCCAGCTGCAAAGTTACAAATGAAATCCCAAGGCATTGTAACTCTAGTTGAAGATCACATTATCTGGGTTTTCTGGCTGAGAAAATTGCTTCTCTAAAGTTACTGGTTCAAGGATGTGAAATTCTGCAGAATGTCTAAAATTACAGAATACTAATTTGAGCCCATATTAACACCGCAAAAATACTGTGCGCCCCACTGATGAAAGAAATATACAATGAAGCATTAGATTTGCTGCAAACATGATTCAGTACAGCTACACTTAGGAATCTTTGGCAAGAATGAAGATGTGGTTTTGAACAGTAGGACAAACATGGCAAAACACAGGAGTCTACGTGCTGAAACAATAAAAGACTTTGTTATGAACTGCTGCTTAATTTAATTTCCCTGTTGTACCATATGCAAGGGACTTTCTACATGACTTACTTACACCTGACACAAGATTACTGTCTTAACAAAAAAATGGAAGAAAATGGCAGCTTGCCAATAAAAAACACATGTGTATTGATTTTACCCATAGTTAGATTTATATTTTTCTGTACAATTAAAAACACAATATTACTCATGATATATACCGCATGTGAAATAAGTGTTGAACGGGTCACTAATTTTCTAAGTAAATATATTTCTAAAGGTGCTATTGACATGGAGTTCTCACCACATGTCGGCAATAACCCATCCAGCCACGCACGCAAAGAAATCAAACCATAGAATCCCATACATTAAGTTATGAGATAATGGGAAATGACACAGGGTAAAAGTATTGAACACATGAAGGAAGAACGGTGCAAAAAGCCATAGAAGTCATGACACCAGCGGAAATCTATCAGTAATAGTAATTAGAAAGCAGTCCTGCCACTTTGCGAAAAATAATATCAGCTGGTTCGACTGATGGCCCATAAAAAGGTGTCTCAATATCAAGGTGGCACATAAGAAATATCTCAAGATGAGTAAAACCAGTGAGCCATTCCAAGACCTTAGCAACCATTTTGTTGCAAAACACATTGATGGCATTGGTTACAGAAGAATTTCTAAACTACTGAAGGTTCTAGTGAGAAATGTTGGGGACATAATCCAGAAGTGAAAGGAACATCATTTCACCATAAACTGGCCATGAGTAGGTGCTCCCCGCATGATTTTAGACAGAGGAGTGAAATGTATCATCAGAAGAGTTTTCCAAGAGCAAATGACCACTTGTGGTGAGCTACAGAAAGACCTGGAATCAACAGGTACAATTTTTTCAAAGTAAACTAAGTAATGCACTCAGGGGCGCTGCTATAATGAGGCGAGTTGAGCTGTTGTCTCAGGCGGCGGCAGCCAGGGGGCGGCAGCCAGGGGGCGGCAGAGCAGAACTCATAATGTGTGGGAGGAAATGAGAAGGAAGCTGCCGGATCATGGAGAGGTGAGTCTGGCCGCTGTGCCTGTGAAGCTGCTGTGTGTGTGTGTGAAGCTGCTGTGTGTGTGTGTGTGTGAAGCTGCTGTGTGTATGTATGTATGTGTATGTGTGAGACGCTGTGTGTGTGTGTGATAGATGAGGAAGCGATATCAGCGTTGGAACAGGCAGAGGTGAGTAGTTTTTTTTTATGCAAGGCCATTATTCAGTATGGAGCATCATGTGGGGCCATTATACTGTATGCAGCAGTATATGGGGCTATTATACTGTATGCAGCAGTATATGGGGCCATTATACAGTAGGTAGCAGTATATGGGGCCATTATTCAGTATGGAGCATCATGTGGGGCTATTATACTGTATGCAGCAGTATATGGGGCCATTATTCAGTATGGAGCATCATGTGGGGCTATTATACTGTATGCAGCAGTATATGGGGCCATTATTCAGTATGGAGCATCATGTGGGGCTATTATACTGTATGCAGCAGTATATGGGGCCATTATTCAGTATGGAGCATCATGTGGGGCTATTATACTGTATGCAGCAGTATATGGGGCTATTATACTGTATGCAGCAGTATATGGGGCCATTATACAGTATGCAGCAGTATATGGGGCCATTATTCAGTATGGAGCATCATGTGGGGCTATTATACTGTATGCAGCAGTATATGGGGCCATTATTCAGTATGGAGCATCATGTGGGGCTATTATACTGTATGCAGCAGTATATGGGGCCATTATTCAGTATGGAGCATCATGTGGGGCTATTATACTGTATGCAGCAGTATATGGGGCCATTTTTCAGTATGGAGCATCATATGGGGCCATTATACTGTATGCATCATTATGTGGGGCCATTATTCAGTATGGAGCATCATGTGGGGCTATTATACAGTATGCAGCAGTATATGGGGCCATTATTCAATATGCAGCAGTATATGGGGCCATTATTCAGTATGGAGCATCATGTGGTGCTACTATACTGTATGCAGCAGTATATGGGGCCATTATACAGTATGCAGCAGTATATGGGTCCATTATTCAGTATGGAGCATCATGTGGGGCTATTATACTGTTTGCAGCAGTATATGGGGCAATTATTCAGTATGGAGCATCATGTGGGGCTATTATACTGTATGCAGCAGTATATGGGGCCATTATTCAGTATGGAGCATCATGTGGGGCTATTATACAGTATGCAGCAGTATATGGGGCCATTATTCAGTATGGAGCATCATGTGGGGTTATTATACTGTATGCAGCAGTATATGGGGCCATTATTCAGTATGGAGCATCATGTGGGGCTATTATACTGTATGCAGCAGTATATGGGGCCATTATTCAGTATGGAGCATCATTTGGGGCTATTATACTGTATGCAGCAGTATATGGGGCCATTTTTCAGTATGGAGCATCATATGGGGCCATTATACTGTATGCATCATTATGTGGGGCCATTATTCAGTATGGAGCATCATGTGGGGCTATTATACAGTATGCATCAGTATATGGGGCCATTATACAATATTCAGCAGTATATGGGGCCATTGTTCAGTATGGAGCATCATGTGGTGCTATTATACTGTATGCAGCAGTATATGGGGCCATTATACAGTATGCAGCAGTATATGGGGCCATTATTCAGTATGGAGCATCATGTGGGGCTATTAAACTGTTTGCAGCAGTATATGGGGCAATTATTCAGTATGGAGCATCATGTGGGGCTATTATACTGTATGCAGCAGTATATAGGGCCATTATACAGTATGCAGCAGTATATGGAGCAGTGATTCAGTATGGAGCATCATGTGGGGCTATTATACTGTATGCAGCAGTATATGGGGCCATTATTCAGTATGGAGCATCATGTGGGGCTAATATACTGTATGCAGAAGTATATGGGGCCATTATTCAGTGTGGAGCATCATATGGGGCCATTATACTGTATGCATCATTATGTGGGGCCATTATTCAGTATGGAGCATCATGTGGGGCCATTATACTGTATGCAGCAGTATATGGGGCCATTATTCAGTATGGAGCATCATGTGGGGCCATTTTACTGTATGCAGCAGTATATGGGGCCATTATTCAGTAGTTTTTTTTCTTTCCCATCTTTCTTTCTCTCTCTGTTCTTTTTCTTTCTCTCTGTTCTTTCTTTCCCCTCTTTCTTTCTATCTCTGTTCTTTCTTTCTCTCTCTGTTCTTTCTTTCTCTCTGTTCTTTCTTTCTCTTTCTTTCCACTCTATCTTTCTGTTCTTTCTCTCTCTCTCTGTTCTTTCTATCTGTTTTCTCTATTTCTCTTTCTCTCTCTCTGTTCTTTGTTTCCCATCTTTCTTTCTATCTCTCTGTTCTTTCTTTCTCTCTTTGTTCTTTCTTTCCCCTATTTCTTTTTTTCTCTCTGTTCTTTTTTTCTGTCCCCTTTCTTTTTCTGTTCTTTCTTTCTCTCTGTTCTTTCTTTCCCGTCTTTTTTTCTTTCTCTCTCTGTTCTTTTCTCTCTCTGTTCTTTCTTTTCCCTTTCTTTGTTTATTTATTTCTCTCTCTACTTTCTCTCTGTTCTTTCTTGCTTTCCCCTCTTTCATCTCTCTCCTTTCTGTTTTCTCTCTCTGTTCTTTCTTTTACTCAGTACCAGTGTGCCCATAGTACCAGTCACTGTGCCCTCAGTACCAGTCAGTGTGATCACCAGTGCTAAATGGGTGTGGTCGGGGAGTGGACATGGGTGTGACTAGTTGTGAAATGGGTGTGGTCGGGGCGTGGCCTAAAATTTGCTGTGCGCGCCGCAACCTTCCTCTCTCGAATTGGGGGGCGCCGTTTTGCAGTTCGCCTCAGGCAGCACAGAGGCTAGGTTCACCCCTGAATGCACTCAACCTTCATGGCCTGTATGCATGCTTACTACGCAAGACTCTATTGCTGAAAAAAAAGCATATTCAAGTGCATTTAAGTTTGCTCAAAACATTTACACAATATAAACAAAAATACTGGGCGAATATTGTCTGATCATATGTGACCAAAAATGAACTCTTTGGATGCCATAATACACAAAAGACAGTGCATATCACTCCAAGCACACCACACCAACAGTGAAGTTTGGAGATGGGAATGTTATAGTGTGGTGCTTTTTTTCACTATACAGCACTGGTAAACTTACTACCAGGATGATGGAAATGAATGATGGACAAGAGTGGACATTTCAGCAAGGCAATAATCCCAAACACACAGCCAAGGAAACTCTCAATTGGTTTCAGTGGAAGAAAATAAAGCTGCTAGAATGGCCAAGCCAATCAACTGACCTGAATCCAATAAATAATTTATGGAAGAAACTAAAGCTCAAAGTTCATAGAAGGAGCCTTTAGGACCTTCAGGATCTGACGATTGTTTGTGTGGAAGAATGGGCCAATATCACACCTGAGCAATGCATGCGACTAGTTTCTCCAAAAGGAGGCATCTTGAAGCGGTCATCACCATCAATGGCTTTTGTAGGAAGCATTAATTAAATTTCAGTAAGTGTGTTAAATGATTTTTCCCTGTGTCAATATTACACATAACTTAATTTATTGACACCTATGGTTTGATTTCTCTCCCTTTGTGGATTAGATGGGTTGTTACAGACATCTGGTGAGAATTTCATGCCAATAGCATCTTTAGAAATTTAGAAATACATTTACTTAGAAAATTGGAGACGTGTTCAATAGTTATTTCACTCTCTCTCTATATATATTGTAAAAGGAGAGTGTGGCGCAAGTGAAACACAATGGGAGAGGGTTTTTTTTCGCTGCGAGGTTAGATCCGAACCACAAGAGGAATCAAAAATTAGTGCAATAAGATTAATAGTTTAAACTCGCGCTGAGAAAAAACAGATGGAGGTTGGCACGTATATTCAAAGAAATTTTAAAATAAATAAA
>JARQOD010000007.1:47369234-47630744 GCA_033576555.1 Oophaga sylvatica | reverse complement strand
AAAAAACCAAAAAGCCAGACAAATTTGTATTACCATTTTTGCCCCTCACCAAAACATATTCATACTGCAGGCAGGAACCCAGAAGAGCAAAAAAGGCCTTCCAAATGGAAATGAGGGTGATGATGCTGCCCCTTCTCACTCTTACTTGTTTCAGAGAGACAGTAGGTTTTCCCTAAGGTAAACCCCATTAACAAGTCATATCTTTGTAAAAAATACAAACAACAAACAAACAAAAACAACTTTAACAAAAAATTTTTTTTCTGTAGGAAAATTTTGGGTTTTTTACTATTTTTTCCCTATTTTTTTTGGGGTATACTGTCAAACATCACCACCCGTAGCCACCACAAAAGAATCAGTATATTTACAACTGGCATGCACCCCCCCAGAATGTAATTTTCAACCGGGGGTAGTAAAGAGGGGGGGGGCCCCTTTTTCCCTGCCGTTTAAATTTCCCAAAGGATAACAAGAATCAAAAAAATAAAAAGCATTTGTTTATTCTGTGGAGTGTATCTACACTTTTGAGGTACTCCAAACCCTTTGTCCTCAAAAATAACCCATATTTTTTATTATTTCGTTATCCTTTGTGGGATATGACACAGTGCAGGAAAGCCATCCATCTCCTCCTACTACCTCAGGGTCTATCACCCACACTCTCACACACACTGTTCAACGTTTTCATTGTTGCAATTTGCAACAAAAAAAAGGGTATTTAAAAAAAACCCCTTTTTTATTTACCCTTTCTATCAGGGTATCACCCTATTTAAGCTATTGCTCCCTATTCTTCACTTCACCAAGGGATGGAATACAATTTTTTTCCAAAATTTTTTTGGGGTAAAAATTATGATGAATTTGAAAGTGGTTCACAACCGCTGCTCCATCCCAAAATTATTTTAAACACTGTACAAAAATTTTTTGAGCGTTTCAAGGATTTTCACACCCGAAAACTTGGAAAACTCCATGATGAATCAGAGTCTGGTTCTTGATTTACCCACCTACCGACATAGAATATAATACCGCGCAATATGTCGGCTTCCTGTCTCTGATGCAGGCCAGGAGCTAAGTCCAAGACTTTCCTGGCAGATGATGTCTGTATTGTTCGACCATCATTTGCCTTTAACAGCCCCAAGTAGAGCACAGCTCAGGCCACACTTGTTAACCTGTTAGATGCCACTGTCAATCTCTCACCCTGGCATTTACTGTGAGTGGCTTGGGCCTCCCCCAGTGACTGAAGACCCATGTGCATGTTATGATGGTTGTTAAGAATGTGGTTGTGGAACCACCGTGCCATGGTCTGGGAAGAGCCTGAAGAGGTGTAACTAAGCAAACACCTGGTTCTTCACTAGAGCCCCTGATGATGTGGTTAAACTTGAGCCCAGGTGGACGCCAGGTGCTACTCCAGGACAGACCACAGAGCTGTAGCAGCTGAACCCCAAAGGGGGTGGGAGCAGAACTGTCCAGGAACTGATTAGCAAGAGGGATATGGCTGGAAGACAGATGCAGAATTAGGTACAGGAAGGACAGGTACAGGAACACGTGACGGCCACTGGTACGGGATCACAGATGCAGGTTTACAGGTGCAGGCTCAGATGGATCAGTAACAAGACTAAGCACAGGCAGGACAAGTTCATGTATAGGTACAGCAATATGGAGAGGATCAAGTGCAGACAGGGTCAAGTAAACGGGATGGACAGGATCAGATACAGAGCTCACAGGTTCAGGGAAGTTACAACTTTGTAATAGGAAATTCACTGTTACAAATGTTGCTAAGGCACCTCCCATTTGGGGAAGGTACCTTAAATACCTAATGTCTCCCAGCTGTTGGCTGGGGACATTTTCAAACCGCGCGTGGCCCCTTTAAAAAGCAGAGAGTGCGCGTGCCCTAAGCTTTTTCCCAGGAAACTTGTCATGTGTAGGCCCTTGGAGGAAACTGAGATGGAGATGGAGGGGACCGGAGCAGCTTGGAGCGTTGAGTGAACATGCAAGCGTCCCTGGGGAGAGGAGGAAGGGGACACATGCAGGGGTCTGGTGCTGTCCTAACAATGGTACTCCTATAAAAGCCACCCTATGGCATTGATGTATATAGTAAAATCAATCAGATGACTGCAAGTTTAAGTCCACTAAGGGGCCTACAAAGTACAGGAAAAATAAAAAAAAGTTTTTAAAAAATATGAAAATAAATGAATAAAAGTTTGAAAAAACTACTTTTTTCCTCATTAAAATAAAGAAGTGAAAAAAATAAACGTGTTATTTCCACATCTGTAAAAGTTAAATTAATGAAAATATAAAATTAATTAGAATGATAAGTAGAGCTTTACTGAGACTAGAAATCAAAAAGTCAAAATTGCGATTTTACAGCAACATAAATGCAATTTGAAGCGATCAAAACATTGTTACTGACCCACAGTTGCGCAAAAAATAAGCCTTCACACAGCTCCATTGATCGAAAATTTATAATGTTACAGATCTCAAAATATGGTGCCACAAGCAAATTTTATTTTTTTGCGAATTTCAAAATTTTTTAGCCCCACTAAAATAAATATAAATACCTATACAAGTTTGGTATCACTTTAATTGTACTGACCTGATCATATTTCCATTAAATTTTTACAATAAAGCTGTAAAAACAAAATCCACAAATAAGAATTGAAGATTTTTTTCCTACTTTCCAGTACATCAAATGATAAAATGGATGGTCTAATTCAAAAGTACAACTCGTTCCATAAAAACAGTCCGTATTCGCCTTTGCCAATGGAAAAATTGGAAAAGAAGAAAAAGTTATGACATGTTGAAGAAGAGGGGGTAAAAACAAAAACACAAAGATGGAAAATAGCACGGTCGGAAAGGGGTTAACAGGGCCAACTGTGAAAGACGCAAAAATGTGTGAATATATTTATATCATTAGAATATTTTGCATAATGTCTTCGTATGCCCCATAGTACAAAAGCAGAGCTCCATCTCAAAGACATACAGCTTGTTAATTAATCTCTTGATAGTAAAAAAAAAAGTATAAAATGTCAGATAGCTCAAATCCACATCAAATCCAAAATTTTAAAGGAATGTACACTTAGGTTCAAAACACAGTTTTAAACTGCATTATAATCTTGTATTTCAATGATTTATTTACGATTATTTTTTGGTAGTTTTAATAAAATATTTTGTATAGTTATTTAAAGGGAAACTTAAGTTTTCCTATGTGAACTCTCACCTGTAATTATAATGTCTACAGGCACTGCTGCGTCTTGTCTCTGTGTAAAAGAATATGACAGAAACATGACAAGATATACGAGGTGACAACTGCAAATCTTCTTAGCCTTGGAAATTAATGTACATAGTTCTTGTATGATGTAATGCCATACTTATCAGCATATAAAGCTGAAAAAGATGGGGCATTTAAGCCCAGCAAAAACTCCCCCAGACTGCCCAAAATACTCACTTTGGGCGTGGCTTTGTTAAAGGGCGATCTGACTTACAAAGTAATTTTCATCCTAAATCTTTTTTTACTGTATTTTGCAGATTATAAGATGCATCGGTCAATAAGACGCACTCCAAATTTTCGGAAGGAAAATAGGAAAAATGTTTTTTAAATAAAATGGTGGTCCATCTTATAGTCCCATTTTACGGTAGCTTACCGATGAGTTGGCGGCAGTGGAACGGGGTCACAAGAGGCAGGGTTGTTGCTTCAGGAGCCTGGCGGTGGCAGGAGTGAGGAGATACTGCGGGCCCCAGGCTAGGAGGAGGGGCAGCACTGGCATTGCGAGTCATGGGCTATCCTAAGATGTCGAGCTAAGTGAAGTGACCTTCCCATTGATATCCAAATGGTAGGCTTCAGGAAAATGGCTGCTGGAAGTGGTGCATGCGCAGATTAAGATCTCAGGAGATGAGATCTAGTCCTGCTCCACCGATGCCCATCCCGGTAAACTACCTTCGGATTATAAGATGCACCCCATTTTCCTCCCAAATGTGATGGGAAAAAAGTCTTATAATCCGAAAAATATGGTATTTATTGCCATAATCTACATGTAATTTATAATATACTTGAATTAAAAATTCCCTCTCCTTCCTTAACTACACTATTTGTCTGCTTCTTTTTTTTTTTTTTTTTTTACTACTTACTATTTTGATAATGCTTTGCTTAAGAATACCATTCTATGCCAGAATACTCAAATGATGCGTTATCAGAAGGCAGCCTCTGGGCTAGTCTCTGGGCAATAAGTGTATGTGCACAATGAAGCATTCTCTCTCGGTGGGTCGAATCACCAGAGAACACTATTTGTTTTGCAAGACTTCCAGATGTGCAGAGACCAGCGCTGCTACCGCACGTGACGTCTCTGGTAGGGGAGGCGCTGGTCTACGCAAGCAAGGTAATCATAAAACACGCACTAACAGTGTGCTCTGTTGCTGACTCATTACTGCTGATCTGAGCTGGCAACAGAGAGCGCACTGTCATTGTGCAGATCGCAGAGTGGACATCGTGCAGGGTTATGGCAAAATTGAAAGTACTGGCACATACGAGTAATCCTATTGACAATAATTCATCCTATTTCATCTATTGGAGTTTTCATGCTACCAGAAATTATTCATAATTTATTTGCTTTTGTTAGATGTGATCTGAACATTTTTAAAATCAAGATGGTTAAGAGAATCAGCATTATTCTGTTCTTAAAAGGAAGTTTCAAATGGCAGTAGTGAATTATGTTGTTTGTTTGCTGGAGTTTATCATTAATGGGCATGCAGGTAACAGGAAGTTGAATAAAAAGATACCTTGATATCTGCGATCCAATTTCTTAATTCCAGAGAAATCAACATTTATCTTAATATGTACATGAACTGTTAAAATCTATGTGGGGAACACACATCTTCCTCAGAATCTACATCCAGAGCTTATTGTGAATTAAAGGCGGCACTACCAATGTGAGACAGGAGAGTGTAATTATAACTAAGAGTGTACTTATAACTAACACAGTACAGCAGAGTTGAACTTTGTCACATTACAAACACAGCTGAAGCTCTCCATTCATAGTGCAGTCACCTAAGCTGCGCTACCTCTTCCACTACACTGAATGTGGGGAGATGGAAACTGAAGAATTGATAGCTGTAATCAGGCAGAACTCTGCAGCAGAGATTTGTTTTTAATGCATCAATGCTCAGCTCTACTGTACTGTGTTAGTCAGGTAATCAGTAGAATGGGATATCAGTCGTTAACTTCTGTCTAGGGCTGTAATTAATGTGCAAGCTGGGCCAGGCTCTGGTGGCAAAATTCCATGAAAATAAGCTGTATACTATGTAAGATAAAACTTCTAACATCAGTAGAATGAGATGAGAATAAAAAAGCCAATCAATTGCAAACTTGCTTATTTTCATGCCATCTAACAACTGTATATACTCGAGTAAAAGCCAACCCGAGTATAAGCTGAGGCACCTAATTTTGCCTCGCAAAACTGGATAAGCTTATTGACTCGAGTATAAGCCGGGTATGCATTATCCCTTCATCCCTGTCCTGCTATGCGTGGCTCCCCCCATCACTGTCCTGGTATGTGTGGTTTCCCCCATCCTGTCCTGCTATGCGTGGCTCCCCCATCACTGTCCTGGTATGCGTGGCTCCCCCGGTCCCGTTATAACGGGTCTGGGAGGCGGAACCTCTGAGCTTTATTATACAAGGAGGCTTTCCTTGTAAAGGAGCGGGTGGCGCCCGGGGAGACAGACAGGAAGTCACGGCAAGCGACAGGGACAGTCTCTGGGTAGACGGGCAGGTAGTCACGGCAAGTAACCGGGCAGTCTCTGGAGGGACAGGCAGGTAGTCACGGCAAGTGACCGGGGCAGTCTCTGGAGGGACAGGCAGGTAGTCACGGCAAGTGACCGGGGCAGTCTCTGGAGGGACAGGCAGGTAGTCACGGCAAGTGACCGGGGCAGTCTCTGGAGGGACAGGCAGGTAGTCACGGCAAGTGACCGGAGCAGTCTCTGGATAAACAGGCAGGCAAGGGACCGGGGCAGTCTCTGAATGGACAGGTATATACGACCTGAGATGGTGGAGCCTCCCGTAGGCTAGCAGGCAGATGACAGATGAGCGCCCCCAAGTGAGCAGGCGAGAGTCTCTGGAATAGCCGATGGACACCGCAGGTGATGGCCGAACCTCCAGGTTGGCTTGCAGGCAGATGGCAGATGAACGCCCCCAAGTGAGCAGGCGAGAGTCTCTGGAATAGCCTGATGGACACCGCAGGTGATGGCCGAACCTCCAGGTAGGCTTGCAGGCAGATGGCTGATGAGCGCCCCCAAGTGAGCAGGCGAGAGTCTCAGGAATTGCCGATGGTCACCGCATGTGACGGCCGAACCTCCAGGCAGGCTTGCGGGCAGGTAGCAGACAGGAAACTGGCAGGAAACAGGCAGGTAACTGGTAACGGACCCTGAGGGCTGAAGCAGAGTTAAACAGTGCAACAACAACATTGCTCGGGCACCTCCATTAAGGAGGAAGTACTTTATATAGGGAGGAGTCCTCCGGCATTGGCCGGGGACCTTTTTGAAAAATGCGTGCGGCCCCTTTAAGAGCGGGGGAGCGCGCGGGCGCGCGCCCTAAGACCAGAAGCAGGAAGGAGCGCGCGGCCCCAGCAGGGCGGAAGGAGGACGCTGAGCGCGGTAAGGGGGGTGACGTCCCTGCCTGGCAGAGGACGCTGTCGCAGGGGAACAGCGTGCCAGCCTGGCAGAAGGCAGGGACGCCGATGCTACAGTACCCCTCCTTAGGCCCCCCCTCTTTAGGCCAGAAAGAAATTTAGCTAGGATGAGAGGGGCATGGATGTTCTCCCGAGGCTCCCACGTTCTCTCCTCAGGACCAAACCCCTTCCAATCCACCAGAAAATAGGTCTTTCTTCCTACTTTTTTTGTGGCCAGAATGTTCTCTACCTCAAATTCGTCTTCAGCAGACACTGGAGCAGGAGGTGTACCTGTAGGCTTGACAAAAGAGTTAAGTACCACCGGTTTGAGGAGAGATACATGGAAGGAGTTAGGAATCCGCAAATTGGCCGGGAGTTTCAATTTATAGGACACCGGGTTGATCTGACTGATGATCTCAAAAGGACCGATGAACCGAGGACCCAACTTGTAGGAAGGAATCTTGAGCCGGACATACTTGGACGAAAGCCAGACCTTATCTCCAGGACAGAATTGAGGAGGATCCAAACGTCTTTTGTCAGCATGTTTCTTCATGCGCTCGGATGACAGAATGAGTGCGGACCGGGTACTCTCCCATATGGAGGAAAATTCGTTAACCAGAGATTCCGCAGCTGGATTGTCCACAGAAATGGAGACAGGAACTGGGATCCGGGGGTGTTGACCGAAGACTACAAAAAACGGAGATTTGGAGGAAGATTCGCTCTCGTGATTGTTATAAGAGAATTCGGCCCAAGGCAGGAGATCCACCCAGTCAGAATGGTGGGCATTAAAACGAAGTGCCTGAGATAACTGGTCAGATTCTGATTGATTCGCTCGACTTGTCCATTGGACTGTGGGTGGTAAGCAGAGGAGAAATCCAAGGTGACGTCTAGCAACTTACAAGTGGCTCTCCAGAAACGTGAGGTGAACTGAACCCCACGATCCGACACAATGTGACGAGGCAGACCATGAAGACGGAAAATGTGGCGGATAAAGTCTTTAGCCAACTCGGGTGCAGACGGAAGCCCGGGCAGGGGAATGAAGTGAGCCATCTTGGAGAATCGGTCAACGACCACCCAAATGACCGTACAACCGGCAGAGACGGGCAGATCTGTTATGAAGTCCAGGCTATATGCTGCCAGGGAGCAGCGGGCACAGGAAGCGGAAGAAGACGGCCGGCAGGCAGGTGTCTCGGAACTTTGTTGCGGGCACAGGGGACACAGGCAGAAACAAAGTCTATTACGTCTTTGTGCAGGGTAGGCCACCAGTAATGCCGAGTAATGAGCTGGATGGTCTTTTTTCTGACCAGCGTGGCCAGCTAGCTTAGACGAATGACCCAGTGTAGGATTCTCTTCCGATCGGTTACCGATACGAACGTCTTGCCAGGAGGGAGACGATTTAGACTCACGGGAGCCACCTGCATCACTCTGGCGGGATCGATGATATGTTTAGGTTCCTCCTCGAGATCCGACACCAGGAAGGACCGGGACAAGGCGTCTGCCTTGATATTCTTGTCGGCCGGGCGAAAATGTAACAGAAAATCAAAGCGGGCAAAAAACAAGGACCACCGGGCCTGGCGAGGGTTAAGTCTCTGGGCATGCTGGAGGTAAGCCAGATTCTTGTGGTCAGTGTAAATGATTACCGGATGAAGAGCCCCCTCGAGTAGGTAACGCCACTCCTCCAATGCCAGCTTGATGGCCAATAACTCTCGGTCTCCTATGGAGTAATTGCGCTCAGAAGAGGAGAAGAGTTTGGAGAAGAAGCCGCAAGATACCATCCTCCCGGATGAAGATTTTTGAGTAAGTACCGCTCCGGCTCCAGAAGAGGAAGCGTCCACCTCCAGGAAGAACTGCTTGTTGCCATCCGGGCGATGCAGCACTGGAGCGGAAGAGAAGGCCTGTTTTAAAGAAAGAAAGGCCTCCTCAGCTTCGGGCGTCCACTGTTTGGGATTAGCATCCTTGCGGGTGAGCGCGGAGATTGGAGCAGTCCTGGAAGAGAGTGCGGTATGAAAAGACGGTAATAATTGGCGAATCCCAGGAACCGCTGAATGGCCTTCAACCCCTCCGGTCGGGGCCATTTCTCGATGGCAGACAGTTTCTCCGGATCCATTCGTAGGCCTGTCTGAGAAATGATGTAGCCCAAAAACGGAAGCGAGGTCTGCTCAAAGAGGCACTTCTCATATTTGGCGAAGAGGTGATTCTGCCTGAGCCTGAGCAGAACCTGACGAACATCCCTCCGGTGAGACTGGAGATCCGGAGAGAAGACCAAGATGTCGTCTAGGTACACCACAACGCAGGAGTAGAGAAGGTCTCGGAAGATGTCATTGACCAACTCCTGAAAGACTGCTGGAGCATTACAGAGACCAAAGGCATAACCAAATACTCGTAGTGGCCGTCCCGGGTATTGAATGCCGTCTTCCATTCATCTCCCCGACGGATACGGACCAGGTTATAATGCCCACGGAGATCCAGTTTGGTGAAGATTCTAGCCCCCCTCAGACGATCAAACAATTCTGGAATGAGCGGAAGAGGGTACTTATTCTTCACCGTGATCAAATTAGACCTCTGTAATCAATACAGGGACGGAGAGAGAGCCGTCTTTCTTTTTTACGAAGAAGAAACCTGCTCCCGCTGGGGAGGTGGATTTCCGGATGAATCCCTTAGCCAAATTCTCCTCGATATATTCGGACATCGACCTGGTCTCAGCAGCGGACAATGGGTAAATACGCCCACGGGAGGCGTAGTACCGGTAGCAGGTCGATAGGGCAATCATACGGTCTGTGCGGGGTAATGTCTCTGCTTCCTTTTTATTAAAGACATCAGCGAAAGACCAATATGGAATCGGGATCCCTGGTAGATTAGTTGGTGTAGGAGAAGGACGGACGGGATGAACAGGAACCAAACAAGTTTTATGACAGTCCTGTCCCCAGCGAATGATCTCTCCAGTCTGCCAGTCGAGCACGGGTGCATGCTTTTAGAGCCAAGCCAGACCTAGTAAGAAAGCGTGTGAGAGTCCAGGCAGAACATGAAACGAGATGCTCTCAGAATGCAGCATTCCTACCTGCAGGGTTATGGCTTCAGTGATAAGTTGGATGGGACGTGGTAGGAGACCCCCATCCACAGCAGCAACAGATACTGGTTTCATCCAGAGGTTTGGTAGGAATGCGATATTTCTCTACTAGAGCCTGTGAAACAAGATTCCCGCTGCTCCAGAATCAAGTTGGGCAAGTTCGAAATAACGGTTCTCACCGAGGAGAATTGAGACTGACAACAGCAGAGATGAAGGGATTTATTTTTGTCTAGGGGGACCTCTCCGAGCGAACCTAGACAAAAGGCGTTTCCGACCTCTCTGGGCAGGTAACAGATCCAGTGCTCCTTACTGCCACAGTAGAAGCAAACTCCTCTCGGTACGGCGTGAGTCCTGACGGGCTTTGACCATCTTGGTCTGGTCGACTTGCATAGGCTCAGAAGAGTGTACCTGAGGAGAAACGGAAGGAGTTACAGGTCTCTGAAAAGAAGGAGCAAGACGAGGAAACCCTCTCTCACGGGTGACCTCTTTTAGCGCGTTCCTGGAACCGCAGATCAATTCGATTGGCGAGATTTATTAGGTCATCGAGAGAGGTTGGAATGTCCCGACCAGCAAGTTCATCCTTAATGCGGCCGGACAGACCCTCCCAGAAGACAGAGATCAGAGCGTCATTATCCCAAGCTAGCTCCGAGGCAAGGGTACGGAACCGTATGGCATATTGACCCACGGTGAGACTTCCCTGACGGAGACGCAGCAGAGAAGATGCAGAGAGGTCTTCCGTCCGGGTTCGTCGAATACCTTCCGGAAGGCTGAGAGAAAAGCAGACAGGTCAGACACCAGAGGATCCTCTCTCTCCCAAAGAGGATTTAGCCAGGCCAGGGCCTCTCCGGTGAGATGGGACATGATGAAGGCAATTTTGGCCCGGTCGGAGTTAAACTGGTGTGCCAGGAGTTCAAAATGCAGGGTTGCACTGGTTAATGAAACCCCGAGCCAGAGCAGGGTCGCCTCCAAACCGAGGAGGAGCTGAAAGTCGAGGTCCAGGAACAGAAACCACGGAATTGGTAAGCAGCGGAACTGCCGGATTGCGAGTCATGGCGCCCGTGGTGGTTGCGTGGTGAAGTAGTCAGGGTGTCCAGGCGGGAATTAACATTCCGCAGGTGACCCAGGATGGACTCCTGTTGAGACCTCTGACGAGACAGTTCATGACACAGGTCAGAGAGCGAAGGGGTTTGGGTGCCACCGGGTTCCATGGCCCGAGCAAACTGTAACGGGTCTGGGAGGCGGAACCTCTGAGCTTTATTATACAAGGAGGCTTTCCTTGTAAAGGAGCGGGTGGCGCCCGGGGGAGACAGACAGGAAGTCACGGCAAGCGACAGGGACAGTCTCTGGGTAGACGGGCAGGTAGTCACGGCAAGTAACCGGGGCAGTCTCTGGAGGGACAGGCAGGTAGTCACGGCAAGTGACCGGGCAGTCTCTGGAGGGACAGGCAGGTAGTCACGGCAAGTGACCGGGGCAGTCTCTGGAGGGACAGGCAGGTAGTCACGGCAAGTGACCGGGGCAGTCTCTGGAGGGACAGGCAGGTAGTCACGGCAAGTGACCGGAGCAGTCTCTGGATAAAACAGGCAGGCAAGGGACCGGGGCAGTCTCTGAATGGACAGGTATATACGACCTGAGATGGTGGAGCCTCCCGGTAGGCTAGCAGGCAGATGACAGATGAGCGCCCCCAAGTGAGCAGCGAGAGTCTCTGGAATAGCCGATGGACACCGCAGGTGATGGCCGAACTCCAGGTTGGCTTGCAGGCAGATGGCAAGATGAACGCCCCCAAGTGAGCAGGCGAGAGTCTCTGGAATAGCCTGATGGACACCGCAGGTGATGGCCGAACCTCCAGTAGCTTGCAGGCAGATGGCTGATGAGCGCCCCCAAGTGAGCAGCGAGAGTCTCAGGAATTGCCGATGGTCACCGCATGTGACGGCCGAACCTCCAGGCAGGCTTGCGGCAGGTAGCAGAAGGAAACTGGCAGGAAACAGGCAGGTAACTGGTAACGGACCCTGAGGGCTGAAGCAGAGTTAAACAGTGCAACAACAACATTGCTCGGCACCTCCATTAAGGAGGAAGTACTTTATATAGGGAGGAGTCTGTCATGTGTGCATCGCCACGAAGATCGTCGCGGTTGCACATTCTGACTTCTCACAGCTGAGTTGCTGTTTCTTTGTGTTTGGCAGTTAGGGGTTAATTCTGTCTGTGCTCAGTTCTGGGACTGGGTGCAGTTTCTTCCGGCTGCAATTAATTATTTGTTGATTGGTTTCCTTTAAATCTCTGGTTGTCTGTGTTGGGAGTTGCCAGTGAAATTCTTCATGCAGACCACAGATAGGATTGTATCTGTATAGACTTAAGTTAAAGAGCTCCTTAGTTGTTTTAAGCTCACCTTGCTTAGAGTTTAATATCCCAGATCATTTATGTTCCTTCTGTGTTTGAGTGTGTATGCAAGTCTGTGTTTTCTCCAGTCTGTCTTATATGTCTAAATCTGTGTATTTAGCAGAGATCAGCCCATATCCCTTTGGTGGTAATCAGAATCCTTCTTAGGACTGATTACAGGTTCAGGGACTGATAGGAGACAGGGTTAGGCTGGAGACTTGGACCTCTGAACCTTATCAGTACCTCCAAGGTGAGGGATTAGTTAGGACCCCAGTTTAGGGTCAGGTTAGACCCCCGGTCCTCCTCTTTCCTGTGACAGTGTATCAAGTCCTCAAGATTAACCCTGAGTTTCAACGGATATCGTGTCAGGTAAATCTATTCTATATTTACATGCTGATGTTGCTAATCTATATGTTGTATAGAGTGTTGTTCTTTTAAGAATAGTTTACTGACATCGTACACATATCATAAGACCGCGTGACATTTCACTGGCCCATAAAATTATTCCCAGTTGCCATGGATTCAGTAGCCCAGCTGGCTCTGCAGTTGCAGGGATTATCCATGGAGCTGACGGACATTAAGTCCAAAGTTTTGTCTCCCTCGGAGCAAACCAGATTTGAACCTAAAGTAGCTCTCCCGGACAGGTTCACTGGTGGGCGAGACAAATTTTTTTACCTTCAGGGAAGCATGTAAATTGTATTTTCGGCTTCGGCCTCGATCATCAGGGAGTGAAGAGCAGAGAGTGGGAATTGTTATCTCGCTCCTACAAGGGGACCCTCAATCCTGGGCCTTCTCCCTTCCTCCGGGATCCCCGGCTCTACAGTCAGTAGATCTATTTTTTACTGCCCTGGGTTTGGTATATGATGACCCAGATCGGGTCTCTCTTGCTGAGACAAAATTACGTAAGATACAGCAGGGAGATCGTCCGGCGGAGGAATTTGCTTCTGAGTTCCGTAGATGGGCCACAGATACTCAGTGGAATGACCCAGCTCTTAGGAGCCAGTTTTGTCATGGGCTTTCTGACAAATTAAAGGACGTTTTGGCTCAGTATGATTCTCCTCCATCACTGGAGGCTGCTATGGCCTTAGCTATCCGTACTGATAGACGGCTCCGGGAGAGGTGCGAGGTAACTCCGCCCCCTGTTGTTACTCCACCTACTACTAAAGTCCCTTATGTTGAGGTTCCCCTTGTCTGTTCGGAGGAGCCTATGCAGTTGGGAGGGACATCATTTCGTAGGAGGGGATTGGCGGTACGCCGCAGGACTAGAAGGTGTTTCTTCTGCGGGAAAGAGGGACATTTTGTTGGGGGATGTCCATCCCGTGCCTTGTTGAGCAAAAAGTCGCCGGAAAACTGTTAATCCCAGGTTGTGTGGTGGACGACAACCTGGGAGTATGTATTTCGTCCGCTAGTTCTTCTCAGTTCCTTGTACCAGTGGAGGTGGTGGTTGGTACGAGAGTGGAGAGATTTTCTGTTCTTCTTGATAGTGGGTCCGGGGCTAATCTGGTTGACGCTCAGTTTGCTCAGGCTCAAGGTATGCATCTGAGTGTATTGGTCAAACCGATCCCTATATTCTCCATTGACGCCAGGCCTCTCGGCCAAGGTAGCTTTGTTCATGAGGTTCTTAACATTGACCTTCGGGTAGGGGCAATACATAGGGAACTATTATCTTGTTATGTGTTGGAGGGTCTACCTACTCCTATTGTGTTGGGACTTCCTTGGTTGGTTAAACATAACCCTGTGATTAATTGGCAGTCCAGAGATATAAGCCAATGGGGGGAGTTTTGCAAAAGTAACTGCATGAACACAGTCATCAGTGCGGTCGTGCCTAGTACTTTGCCTCCTTTTTTGGAGGACTTTGGGGATGTGTTCTCTGAGGAGGGGTGTCAGGAGTTGCCTCCTCATCGCGTGTATGACTGCTCTATTAATTTACTTCCTGATGCTAAGTTACCTAAAGCTAGGTTATATAACCTTTCTGGTCCTGAGAGGCAGGCTATGAAAGATTATATTTCGGAAAGTCTGGCCAAAGGGCATATTAGACCTTCATCTTCCCCAGTGGCCGCGGGGTTCTTCTTTGTGAAGAAAAAAGATGGAGGCCTACGCCCTTGCTTGGATTTCCGCGAACTTAATCGGATTACTGTTCGAGATCCGTATCCACTCCCTCTGATTCCTGATCTCTTCAATCAAATTGTTGGCGCCAAATGGTTCTCTAAATTGGATCTCAGGGGGGCGTATAATCTGATTAGGATAAAAGAGGGGGATGAGTGGAAAACGGCGTTTAACACGCCGGAGGGACATTATGAGAACCTTGTCATGCCTTTTGGTCTGACTACTGCACCAGCAGTATTCCAACATTTTGTTAATGACATTTTTCGTCATCTGGTGGGGCTGTTTGTGGTCGTATATTTGGATGACATTTTAATTTACTCACCAGATCTTGTGTCTCACCAGGAGCATGTGAGACAGGTGTTGCAGATCTTGCGAGACAATAAACTATACGCCAAAATGGAAAAGTGTGTATTCGCCGTACAGGAACTTCAGTTTTTGGGTTTCTTGGTGTCAGCCTCCGGTTTCCGTATGGACCCTGAAAAGGTGAGAGCAGTGCTTGAATGGGATCAGCCAGAGGATCTTAAGGCTCTGCAGCGTTTTCTGGGGTTTGCTAACTACTACCGGAAATTTATTTGTAATTTCTTTATCTGTTGTCAAACCTCTCACTGACATGACAAGAAAAGGGACGGATTTTTCTAAATGGTCGGACAAAGCTTGCCAAGCTTTTTCCTCTTTGAAAAAATGTTTTGCTTCGGCACCCGTTCTCATCCAACCAGATGCATCACAGCCGTTCGTTGTGGAGGTGGACGCGTCTGACGTAGGGGTGGGTGCAATATTGTCCCAGGGTCCGCCCCCTGGTAAATGGCATCCGTGCGCTTTCTTTTCTAAAAAATTGTCGTCCGCCGAAAGGAATTATGATATCGGCAATAGGGAACTTTTGGCCATTAAGTTGGCTTTTGAAGAATGGCGTCACTTTTTGGAGGGGGCAGTCCACCCGGTCACCGTCATTACTGATCACAAGAACCTGCTGTATTTGGAATCTGCTAAGCGTCTGAATTCCAGACAAGCTCGATGGTCGTTGTTTTTTACCAGGTTTAATTTTGTTGTCACTTATCGCCCTGGATCTAAGAATGTTAAGGCGGATGCCTTGTCTCGCAGTTTCCCAGGGGCCGGGAAAATGGATGACCCGATTCCTATCCTTCAGGAGGGGGTGGTAGTGTCGGCTGTATGTTCTGAGCTTGAGGAGGAGGTGTTAGAGGCTCAGGGGGACGCCCCTGCAGGACCTCCAGGGAGACTGTTTGTCCCAAATCAGTTGAGACAAAAGGTTATTGAGGCACATCATAATTCTGCTTTAGCAGGACATCCAGGGAGTAAGGCTACTTTAGATCTCCTTTCTCGCCGGTTTTGGTGGCCTAACGTTAATAAAGATGTTTTAACTTTTGTCGCGTCCTGTGGGGTTTGTGCTCGCTCTAAGACCCCTCATACCCGTCCGTCTGGGACCCTCTTACCCTTGAAACTTCCGGAGCGTCCATGGACTCATTTGTCTATGGACTTCATCACGGACCTTCCTCAGTCGTCAGGGAAGACTGTCATACTGGTGGTTGTTGACAGGTTCAGTAAGATGGCACATTTCATTGCTCTTCCTGCCCTCCCTAATGCTAAAACTCTGGCGCAGGTGTTCATTGGGGAGATTGTGAGACTTCATGGGTTGCCTTCTGATGTGGTGTCAGATAGGGGGTCTCAGTTTGTGTCCAAGTTTTGGAGGGCATTTTGTTTACGTCGGGGGATGCAATTGTCATTTTCCTCGGCTTTTCATCCGCAGACCAATGGTCAGACAGAGCGTCTGAATCAAAGCCTAGAGACTTATCTTCGGTGTTTTGTCTCAGAGAACCAGGAGGACTGGTCTTCTTTCTTGCCTCTGGCAGAGTTCGCTCTTAACAACAGGCGGAGCGAGTCCACTGGTAAGTCCCCGTTTTTTGGGGCATATGGTTTTCATCCCCAGTTTTGTACTTTCAATGGGGGGGGCCCTTCTGGGGTTCCTGAGGAGGAGCGTTTCTCGTCGTCACTTGCTTCAGTGTGGAGAGGTGTATTGAATAATCTGAGTGCTATGGGGAACCGTTATAAACGTATGGCTGATAGGAGGAGAGTTTCTGGTCCAGATCTTAATGTGAACGATCTGGTATGGTTGTCTACCAGGAATATAAAACTTAAAGTTCCCTCCTGGAAGCTGGGCCCCAGATTCATCGGGCCGTACAGGATCAGTTCCATAATTAATCCTGTGGCATTTCGTCTGGACCTCCCTCCTACGTTTAAAATTCATAATGTGTTCCACAAGTCATTACTTAAGAGGTACGTGGCACCAGTCATACCATCACCTCTACCTCCTCCTCCAGTGGTGGTCA
The DNA here is from genome assembly GCA_033576555.1 of Oophaga sylvatica. NCBI lineage: Eukaryota > Metazoa > Chordata > Amphibia > Anura > Dendrobatidae > Oophaga > Oophaga sylvatica. The sequence continues at coordinate 47,614,212 of JARQOD010000007.1, read as the reverse complement.
ATGGTAACTTGGAGTTTCAAGTGTCAAAGATCATTGACTCACGTCTGAATCGCCGGTCCCTTCAGTACTTGGTGCATTGGAAGGGGTATGGTCCAGAGGAGAGGACGTGGGTTCCTGCGTCTGACATTAACGCAGATCGTTTGGTGCGGACCTTCCACAGAACTCACCCGGGCAAACCTGGCCCTGAGGGTCCGGAGGCCCCTCGTAGAAGGGGGGGTACTGTCATGTGTGCATCGCCACGAAGATCGTCGCGGTTGCACATTCTGACTTCTCACAGCTGAGTTGCTGTTTCTTTGTGTTTGGCAGTTAGGGAGTTAATTCTGTCTGTGCTCAGTTCTGGGACTGGGTGCAGTTTCTTCCGGCTGCAATTAATTATTTGTTGATTGGTTTCCTTTAAATCTCTGGTTGTCTGTGTTGGGAGTTGCCAGTGAAATTCTTCATGCAGACCACAGATAGGATTGTATCTGTATAGACTTAAGTTAAAGAGCTCCTTAGTTGTTTTAAGCTCACCTTGCTTAGAGTTTAATATCCCAGATCATTTATGTTCCTTCTGTGTTTGAGTGTGTATGCAAGTCTGTGTTTTCTCCAGTCTGTCTTATATGTCTAAATCTGTGTATTTAGCAGAGATCAGCCCATATCCCTTTGGTGGTAATCAGAATCCTTCTTAGGACTGATTACAGGGTTCAGGGACTGATAGGAGACAGGGTTAGGCTGGAGACTTGGACCTCTGAACCATTATCAGTACCTCCAAGGTGAGGGATTAGTTAGGACCCCAGTTTAGGGTCAGGTTAGACCCCGGTCCTCCTCTTTCCTGTGACAGTGTATCAAGTCCTCAAGATTAACCCTGAGTTCAACGGATATCGTGTCAGGTAAATCTATTCTATATTTACATGCTGATGTTGCTAATCTATATGTTGTATAGAGTGTTGTTCTTTTAAGAATAGTTTACTGACATCGTACACATATCATAAGACCGCGTGACAGAGTCCTCCGGCATTGGCCGGGGACCTTTTTGAAAAATGCGTGCGGCCCCTTTAAGAGCGGGGGAGCGCGCGGGCGCGCGCCCTAAGACCAGAAGCAGGGAAGGAGCGCGCTGCCCCAGCAGGGCGGAAGGAGGACGCTGAGCGCGGGTAAGGGGGGTGACGTCCCTGCCGATGCTACACCCGTCATTGTATGCATGGCTCCCCCCGCCCCATCACTGTAAGCATGGCTCACCCCCTCCCGTCCTGGTATGCATGCTTCCTATTTTCCTATTTTATATATTCCTATTACACAAAAAAAAACATCCTACTCACCCTCATCCAGCGTGCCCTCGCAGCATCTCATTTATCCCAGCGCCCTCGCAGCATCTCCGTTGGTGCTGTCTTCCTGCAGCTCTTCCTGTGCTGAGAGATCACGTGGCACCGCTCATTAAGGTAATAAATATGCACTCCACGCCTAAAGGAGTGGAGAGCAGTGCATATTCATTAGCTTAATAAGCGGGGCCACGTGATCGCTCAGCACAGGAAGAGCTGCCGGGACCAACAGAGATGCAGCAACGGCGCGGAGGAGGGCGAGTATGATGTCTTCTGGAAGCCGGCGGCTGCAGCTGTCACTGCAATAAGAGAAATGAATATTCATTTCTCTTTAGCAGTGGCACAGTTAAAGCCGCAGCTGCTGGCTCCTGTTGCTGCTCCGCCGGCTTTCTGGACAATGACTCATGTATAAGCCGAGGGGGGCGTTTTCAGCACAAAAAATGTGCTGAAAAACTCAGCTTCTACACGAGTATATACGGTAACTAAAGTAATTGAATAACATAACATTACACATTTAAATGTTTTAGGATCTTTTACAAAAATAATGTAAAATGTATTTATTTTAATTATCAGTAGATAAATCATATAATTTAACTGCTTATTTACAGCTGCAATGTTATATGTTACATCATATGGGTCTACCACTATATCTGTAAATAATAGAAAAACAGAGCCAAGTCTGAATATGCATAAAATTTACCTTACCAGGGAAGGAATAAGGACTGTATATGCAACTGAGAAAATAATTACAACTGAAATGAGTTAAAAGTAAAATTAAAGGTAAAGGTCACACAGGCATTTAAATTAAAGACAATAAAGGCTTCCAAATTAATGGAAGCAGATGATTAATTGCTTACACCTATGTGCACAAAGGAAGGAAATAGATAAACACACTATAGGTTTTCTGTATAAAAACAAATATGAGACTATAAAAAAACTTGTTCATTTAAAGTGGTTTTTCAGTTTTAGAAAAAAAAACTTAGTGACTTTCTTTAAAAAAAGCAACAAAATATCAAAAATTGTAGCACACCTCACTGGAGACCGATTATAGTATTACAGATCATCTGTATTCACTTTCATGCAGCTGAGCTGTAATATCACACACTTTGTGTAGACAGGTGTGGTGCAGTTTTTCTAATAACACAGTCAAGTTTTCTACCCCATTACGGTAATTATCCCAGTGTATCACAGTGGTATCGCCACCTTTGCATGCCACGTACAATAAGCTCATAAGCTTTACTGTGGCTAAAACAACATTTTAATAGTAAAAAAGGAAAAATTCTGTAGTGTCAATATGATAGCTGCACTTTACATTAATTTATTGAGGGGCGTAGCTTGCTTTTTTTGGTGGGGGGGTTCTAATTTTCTGCCACCTCAGAGGTTCTGCTAATGTGACATGGCATCCGCAAACCATTTCCGCAAAACCTGGACTCCAACATAGCAAACCTTCCTTTCTGAGCTTTGCAATTGCCAGAAGAGTAGTTTCAGACAACTCATGCGCAGTCAGAAGAAATTGTGCCGGAAATTGTTAGGTCTATTTTATCGTATTGAACACTGTGAAAACAAAAAATTCAGCCTAAAGCAACATTTTAGTGTAAAAAATATAATTTTTCATTTTCACTGCCAACAAGAGATGAGCAGATCACTTCGTGCAACACCGGTCTACAGTTCAGATCAGTGCTCTCTAGATGTGGACAGGCGCGGTGCAAATTCCTGACCTTCTGGGTTCGTCACCAAATGTGTTTGCAAAGTGCAGAGATGATGTCACACCAGGAGGGTGAATCAAATGCGGCACCAAGGAGAAGAGACGGTCAGGAAAATTATGCAGTTCCTTTCTATGGCCAAAGAGCACTGACCAAGAACCAGCTGAGGTTAAATTTTGTGAATCACCTGTGGATTCAAGATGCTTACTACAACTATAAATTAATTCCTCAAGGGTTTTCGCTTCGAAACTGGGATCACTTGGGATTTCTGCTGTTTCAACACCTCAGGGACTTTTCAAATCGGCATTGCGTCCTCTGCCAGAAGATTATATAACATAACAAGGTTACATCATAGAACAAAAGAACAAACAGCATTTCTCATTGCATTAATATTGTCTGGCAAATTTAACCCTGCCCTTATCGTACCATGGGTTTAATATCTTTACCAAAAGCATAAGATACCCACGTCAGGCACCAAATATCATATACTTTAATTATGAGAGAATACTCCTTAACGCCTCGGGACTAATGTGAGTCAAAGAAGAATCAAACTAAGGCTTCCAGACATTATCAAATTTTTGTGGACAATGTCTATTTTTATATACCAGTTTCTCATAGGAAGCTGCAGTATTTATCATATTGACTCAATGTGAAACCCGTGGGGGTCTTCTATCCATGCATCACATGCCTTGTGAGCCAAAAACAATGTTTCCCTGAGAAGAGTACGAGGGTAGAGATGCCATGTCTTCTCATCAAGGATTCATTATAAACAGACATTAGGGCAGAGTGGGACATGAGGGGGGGTTGTATGATCTCGACAAGGATAGCTAGGACCTCTTTCCAAAAGTCTGAAATAGGAGGGCACTACCACACCAGGTGTATAAAATCTAAGTCTTGTTTAGGGGTTTTCCAACACTCAGGCCACTCAAAGTCACTTCAAAAGTAAAGTGGTCCTTAAAACAAATAATGGAGCATATTTTGCTGAAAAAAAAGAAAACTTGGTGCTATACTTTCAGCCTTCTAACATCCTAACCAAAAAATGCCATCTCAAACATTATGCTTACATAGAGCAGGTATCTGGTAAATGTTACTTATTAATTATTTTGTGGGTGAGGCTGTTTTAAAAGGCATTAAAATTCAAAATGTCAAAATTGTGAATTGTTCTAAATATGCCAAATTTTAGATATTTTCCTATATAAATGCAAAACATATTGACCTAAAGTTACCATGAACATAAAGTACAATGTGTCATGAAAAAGTCACTGAATCACTGAGACTTGTGAAAGCATTCCCATGGTTATTATCCCAGACTTGAAAATTTTGAAAATGTGACCTGGTGAGGAAGGTTAAAACAGGCACTGGCAGGAAGAGGTCATTTTCTGACTATTTCTTCCCATTAAAATTGGTATTTTCAGCTTTTTAGCTATAATATGCACATGCAAAGAAACTTTCTGAAATCTTTTTATATTATCACATTATTTTTTTCCCATACAGTCATCTGGTATAATTACCACTCATCAAAACTTAAATGCAAATGTGCACACTCTCCATCACTGAAGCCTCTATCAATGCAGCTGGTAGCTCAGGAAACAATATGACAAGCACAGGCACATTGTGTTATGCTGGATTAATCATTGTTTGAGCTTTCATCATGATAGGTGGTGCATTCATTTCCTTCAAATATAATATGCCTATATTTCATTATTTTAAGCGTTTCCAATTTAGAATTCTTGGGTGTCTGACAACTTTCTTTTGTTTGCATTTCCGTATCTCATTTCTGAATTAGAGGTGTTAGTTTAATTTCAGAGTTTTCAAAGTCATTGTAATACGTCAAGGTCATCATTTCTTGCTTGTACGAAAGTTACTCTCAAGTTACACTTGATTGACTAGGTACCATCAAAGGTAGCACCTAATAATTCATTTAACAAACTACACAGTTTATTATTGCATAGAAGCATAGGTTACTTTGCAACCAAGGCTCAGGTAATATTATTATTATTATTATTATTATTATTACACATTTATATAGCGCCATTTATTCCATGGCGCTTTACATATGAAAAGGGAAAATATAGACAGGTACAATAAACGTGTGCTAGACAAGGGACACACAAGTACAGAAGGAGAGAGGACCCTGCCCGCGAGGGCTCACAGTCTGCAGGGATGGGTGAGAATACACTAGGAAAGGGTAGAGCTGGTCGTACGATGGTTCAGTAGACTGAGGATCATTGTAGGCTGTAGGCTTGTCGGAACAGGTGGGTCATCAGGTTCTTCTTGAAGGTTTCCGTTGTTGGTGAAAGTCTGATGTTTTGTGGCAGGGAGTCCCAGAGCATGGGGGAAGCCCGGGAGAAGTCTTGTATGTGGTTGTGGGAAGAAGAGATGAGGGGGAGTCGAGAAGGAGATCTTGAGAGGATCGAAGGTTGCGTGTGGGTAGGTAGCGGGAGACCATGTCACAGATGTATGGAGGAGAAAGGTTGTGGATGGCTTTGTATGTCATGGTTAGGGTTTTTAATGGTAATATTGCCTGAACATAATAATAATAATACCTAAACAGTGGGCCCTTAGAGTCAGTTTTACTGGTGGGACATTGGCCTTGTTGACAGGTATAACTTTCCTTATAATATTAACCCCTAACCGACATCAGGCATACATTTACGCCTGTGTTGGACTCCCTCCCTTTGATGTGGGCTCCAGCGGTGAGCCTACATCTTTCCCAGGACATGTCAGCCGTTTTAAACAGCTGACATGTGCCCGCAATAGCCGCGGGTGGAATCGCGATTCACCCGCAGCTATTAACTAGTTAAATGGCGCTTCTGGAAATCGCGCTGGAAATATGAGCACATGATTTCAGGTCATCGGTGTGTCGGCATGACAACCCAGTGGTTGGCGCTCATAGCAAGTCAGTAATTCAGTTACATAGAGGCAAACTGATTATTGCCTCTATGAAGCTGAGCCGATCGAGTTGTGGCAGCTTCTAGTCTCCCATGGAGACTACTGAAGCATGACAAAAGTAAAAAAAAAATGTTTTTAAAAATATAAAAAAATATAAAAGTTCAAATCACCCTTTTGCCCCATTCAAAATAAAACAATAAAAAAATCAAACACACATATTTGGTATTGCCGGGTTCAGAATCGCCCGATCTATCAGTATAAAAAGGATTAACCTGATCGCTAAACGGTGTGAGCGAGAAAAAAAAAATCAAAACGCCAGAGTTACGTTTTTTTTGGTTGCCACAACATTGCATTAAAATGCAATAACGGGCAATCGAAAGATCATATCTGCACCAAAATGGTATCAGTAAAAATGTCAGCTCGGCACACAAAAAATAAGCCCTCACCCAACCCGAGATCATGAAAAATGGAGACGCTACGGGTATCTGAAAATAGTGCGGTTTTTTTTTTAACAAAATTTGGAATTTTTTTTTTACCACTTCGATAGAAAAAAAACCTAGACATGTTTGGTGTCTATGAACTCATAATGATCTGGAGAATCATAATGGCAGGTCAGTTTTAGCATTTAGTAATTTAGTGAACCTAGCAAAAAAGCAAAACAAAAAACAAGTGTGGGATTGCACTTTTTTTGCAATTTCATCGCACTTGGAATTTTTCTTCCTGTTTTCTAGTACACGACATGGTAAAATCAATGGTCTCGTTTAAAAGTACACCTTGTCCCACAAAAAAACAAGCCCTCACACGGCCATATTGATGGAAAAATAAAAAAGTTATGGCTCTGGGAAGAAGGGGAGGAAAAACGAAAATGCAAAACTGAAAAAAACTCCAGGGGTTAACGTTTGCAAGAATTTAGTATAAGTTTAAATTGTTAATGTATATCTTTTTTGTCATTGGGAAAAGCACTATCTAAATATATTTTCTATTATATTTAATGCTTATTGCATTTAAAGAAATAAGAGTTATTTGCATACTTCTCCAGAGGTGTAGTTAGTGCCAGGCAGCTGTGACGAAAGTCAAATAATATAATTAAATGGGCATTTACATAGTATACATTTATGTCATATGCACAGGATGCAATATATGAATGGTACAGTAGGTGCAGGTTTCAACAATGGAATTTGTATCTATCTAGAGAACAGGACCCTGACATGTGAGGCTTTCTTTATTTATTTGTATGATAATTCCACAGGCAATACATTTATATCATATCCTGTACATAGGCAGTACATGTCAGAGATGGGAACACCCATTAAAAACCTGACCCGCATTGAAGGTAGGATCCAATTTATTACCAGACTTGCACAGATGTATCTCTATTCTTCCTTAGCTGTCATAATCTCAGGTGACAAAGCATGATAGGGTGTAGTGTACAGGGGCTAGCTGGCAATATATGCTCAAATTGGAAGACTCGACCTAACCACCAGGTCTCCTGACCTGAGTTAGCTGCATCATCATAAGCATATATGAAACAGCTCAGGTCAGAAGACCAGGTGTTGGGGCCAAGTCTACTGATCCAAGCACGTCGGGTGTGGTGGGTTCCCCGGGCTCTCATTTCTGGTAACTATACCTTTATTCAATTATGTTTGTTTTTGCGATGCTGCATTTGCACATTGTTCTTTTTGACTGTTGCTGATATACTTGTAACATATGCATCTACATATGATAAGATTACTGCTACTATGTGCTTTGGTATTTATACATTGATTTTTCAACTACTTAATATGCGCACCTTATGTGTTTATACATATTATGAACATGGCCATCTTTTGCTGGTAGGAACACATGTAAAATCCTTTCTTGTCTCACATGGGATTACTATTTATAGTTATACTAGCTGAAGAGCCCGGCGCTGCCCGGGCATAGTACCTAACTACAGTTAGTTATAACAAATTGTAATGATTATATCTATATACAAGTATTCAGCTTTCTCCCCATTATGTAGATAGGGCCAAAATAGTTTGGTGATTTGGAACGTGCGGGGTTAAAATTTCCATTCAACACATAGCCTATGATGCTCCTGGGGTTGAGATGTGCAGGCATGCAAAATTTCATGCCCGTAAGTACAACAGTGCAGATTCCTATCCCGGGCCAAAATTATTTGCCGATTTGGAATGCGCGGGGTTAAAATTTCGACTCAAAACCTAGCCTATGACGCTCCCGGGGTCGAGACGTGCGGGTGTGCAAAATTTCATGCCTGTAAATGCAGATTCCTATGCCGGACATACACACAAGCATTCAGCTTTCTCCCCATTATGTAGATAAGGCCAAAATTGTTTGGCGATTTGGAACGTGCGGGGGTTAAAATTTCCATTCAACACATAGCCTATGATGCTCCTGGGTTGAGATGTGCGGGCATGCAAAATTTCATGCCCGTAAGTACAACGGTGCAGATTCCTATCCCGGGCCAAAATTATTTGCCGATTTGGAATGCGCGGGGTTAAAATTTTGACTAAAAACCTAGCCTATGACGCTCCCGGGGTCGAGACGTGCGGGTGTGCAAAATTTCATGCCCGTAAATGCAGATTCCTATGCCAGACATACACACAAGCATTCAGCTTTCTCCCCATTATATAGATAGGGCCAAAATTGTTTGGCGATTTGGAACGTGCGGGGGTTAAAATTTCCATTCAACACATAGCCTATAATGCTCCTGGGGTTGAGATGTACGGGCATGCAAAATTTCATGCCCGTAAGTACAACGGTGCAGATTCCTATCCCGAGCCAAAATTATTTACCGATTTGGAATGCGCGGGGTTAAAATTTCTACTCAAAACCTAGCCTATGACGCTCCCGGGTCGAGACGTGCGGGTGTGCAAAATTTCATGCCCGTAAATGCAGATTCCTATGCCGGACATACACACAAGCATTCAGCTTTCTCCCCATTATGTAGATAGGGCCAAAATTGTTTGGCGATTTGGAACGCGCGGGGTTAAAATTTCGATTCAAAACATAGCCTAGGACTCTTTCGGGGTCGAGACGTGCGGGCGTGCAAAATTTCATGCCCATAAGTGCGACGGTGCGGATTCCAATCCCGGACAAACATACCCAAATACATACACACATACATACATTCAGCTTTATATATTAGATATTTATCTTGGATTATTGTCATCAACTATTAGCCCTTTTTTGGCAATTTCACTTTTTTTATGTGTTCCTCCTGGCATTAGTTGAAGCATTAACATTTTTTCAGGTGTGAATAATGGTATTAAACCAGCAGTTTGTGTTTTTCTAGCCTGGGTATACCCACCTTCTTTTGTGTCATGTGGATTCTGCCATATTTTTAATATGTATTGTGTTTCTAAATAAATGTATACCTTTTTATATATTTTGGTCGTTTGCAAAGCTTCTTTCTTGTTTTTTGCTTTGTCTTGCTTTGTGACCTAGTCTATGGGATTTATGTAGGTGTATTTAACTATATAGATACATGAACAGAACCAAACTTATTACAAAGACATGGAAACAAAACCAAGCCTAATACATACATTCAGGAGCAAAACTAAGCTTGCCAAATGGATACCATAAGAGAGCTGAGCTTACTACATAGATTTGAGAGCAGAACCAAACTTACTACAAAGATACGTAAACAGAACTAAGCTAACTGCATAAATACTGTAACAGAACCAAGCTTTCTATATAGATACAGAAACAGAACCAAGCTTATTAAAAGGACATGTGAACAAAGACAAGTTTACTACATGGAAACTTGCACAGAACAAAGTTGGCTAAATAGATACCATATGAGAGTCCAGCTTAGTACATAAGGGAAAATAACCAAACTCACTAAATATACAAGGAAACAGAACCAAATTTACTGAATAGACACTGTAACAAAACCAAGCTTTCTACATAGCTACAGTAACAGAACCAAGCTTACTACAAGGATATGAGAACAAAACCAATTTTACCACATAGATACCAGAACTGAAGTAAGCTTACTAAGTAGTGTTCCAGAACAGAGCTTACTACATAGTCTTGTGAGCTGAACTAAGTTTTATATAACGATACGGGATTGGAACTAGGCTTACTACACGGAAAAGGGAACAGAACTAAGCTTACTATATAAATAACATAGAGCCATAGCGTTTAATAATCACATGTAGTACAACTATGCTTAGATTCAATAATCTTTGTGCCAGGTATATGTTTTTTGGAAGTATAGTATATGCTGCGCTTTACTATACTTTTAAAGATAATTTAAAAAAAAATCAAACATAAGCAGGTCTGGAGTACTATATCTGACCATTACATTCTATGGCTCATCGAAGCAATACTCCGACTGCCTTATTTGAGTTTTTTTTCAAATGTATACATTTAGCCGATGCATATTCGTAATGTTAATAGCACCAAGGTAAGGCTATTTCCACATTTGTGCTAGAGATTTCCATTTGTCTTTTCTGTCTTAAAAATAGACAAGTATAATTAATGTTCAAAACACATCCTTTATGTGAGTTTAAACAAAAGGAAAGAAGGCTTTTAATTAGTGATGAGCAAGCATGCTCGCCACTATTCAGTGCTCGCCCGAGTATCACTGTACTCGGTGAGCATAGAGCATTTCCGGGATTATTCGGCGGGAGCTCGGGTCTCGCCCTGAAATTTTGGCTCTTTTTAGAGCGACAATGAACATGCAGGGATTGTCTGCCATGCACTGTAATGCCGCAGCCATCTTTGTTGTGGCATTACAGTGATTGGCTGGCCGCACAGCGTCATCAGGTCTATAAGAGACCGGACGCCGCCCTGCTCGGCGCATTCAGCTCCGGAATCAGATAGTGTATGGATAGCTGCTGCTGAGATAGGGTCAGATTTGGGGATTTATTAGTTAGTGTGGGTCTACCATTGTTCAATCCACAAATCCAGATAAACCAACAGTCCTTTTTAGGGCTAATTAGGGGGTATATAGATTGCAGTGCTAGGTAGGCAGGGGAGTCTATGTGCGCATATCCACATCAGTGCAAGGCATGCCGGCACTGTATGTGAGTATATAGATCTCACTGCATACTTCAAAAGGGTCCATTACTGTCTGCTGCTGCCAATTTTATATATACCTAGCTGCAGGTATCCGTGGCTAGGATTAATTTTTTTTTCCACCTGAATCCTGCTAATTTTGTTACAAAGCAATCCAGAGCCCCCTTTATTTTCTACATTTATTTGCTTGGTCACACTGCAGACTACAGCCAGGTCATTTTAATACAACAGCGTGAAAATGCAGCAATTTAAAATGTTTTTTTTTGTCCCAGGCATGAGATCTGAGTGTGCAGAAAATTCTGGCCTTTTTTTGTGATACTGTAGTATTTTTTGGAGTGGCTTACAACATTTTTGGACACCATTTTGCTGACCAAAAAATCTTTAGCTGGCCAAAAAATATTTAGCTACCGTTCATACATTTATCACTGTGTTTTGTACACCACACGCATCTCATATCATCGCGCTAAATATTTTACAATTTTAGTACTCCAACTATTTTTTTTTTGTGTCATAGCTAGAGTTGAGCGATACTTTCCGATATCCTAAAGTATCGGAATCGGAATGGTATCGCCGATATCACTAAAATATCGGCGATACCCGATACCGATACCGGAAGTCCCATGTAAGTCTATGGGAACAAAATATCGAAATTAAAAAAAACCCATTCTTGCCTTGTTGGTTAATTGTACATGAAGGAAAACAAGAAAGAGTAATGTAGAATGTATTGGGGAAGGTTGAGGAGACATTAAAGGCATAGATGTTTAACCCAATCAAATGGAATAGCATAAATATTTTTTTTTTAAAGATGTTCGGATTGACGAAGAAATTGACAATGTTAACGTTTTTTATATTTTGGCAAATATGTATATTACACAACTTCCATGCTCTTCATCTTCACCTTTTTAACTTTTCACACACTTTCTCCTTCATAATCTTCTGCAGCATCATCTTTTTCATCAAATTATTCTTCATCTTCACCTTCTTTATCTTCTTCTTAAACTTCTTGCTATTCATCTTTGTTAACATTACTCATATTCTTCTTATTAAACTATTATTCTTATTCATATTCTGCTTCATCTTCTTCATCATATTCTTATTTGTGACAGAGAATCCTGTACTTGTAATCTGTCAAAGTATGAATTTTTCATCCTTCCGTTCTTGCTGTCACAAAAGATTTCAATTACAACAGTATTTGTCCGTGTTCAGTTTAGCCTGCAGCAGCAGGCATTTTCCAGGGCACCACGAGGAGGAACGGACTCACCCCCATACACTGCTTAGTCTTCTTCTGCTTAGAATTTAGAGCATATATTTTGCTCTTCATTTTGGTCTTATACTTCATGTTCTTCTGCTTTTAGATCTTCTGCTTATTGTTCTTGTGTCTCTTGTTCCGTATCTTGTATTTGTAGCACAATCTTGTACCAGCTGATGTTACTGGGACACGGTTACTAAGCAGGAGGTACCTGTGCTCCAAAGCACTACCAAGGACCAGCAGACGTTGCTGGAACTCGGATACCGAGATGGAGGCACCTAGGCCAAAGGCACTGCGGAGAACCAGTTGACGGTACTGGAACCCGGAGGAGCAGCAGAAGGAAAAGAGCCAATGGCACAACCGAGGACCAGCTGACGTTACTGGGACACGGTTACTAAGCAGGAGGTACCTGTGCTCCAAAGCACTACCAAGGACCAGCAGACGTTGCTGGAACTCGGATACCGAGATGGAGGCACCTAGGCCAAAGGCACTGCGGAGAACCAGTTGACGGTACTGGAACCCGGACGGGTAGCAGAAGGTACAAGAGCCAATGCAAGTAACGAGGACCAGCTGACTGTGCTGGAACCCGGAGGGGCAGCAGAAGGAAAAGAGCCAATGGCACAACCGAGGACCAGCTGACGTTACTGAACCCCAGTAACACAGGAGCAAGTGTTGACTGTGCTAACAGCACTTCCGAGCAACAACTGGCGGTGTTGGAGCCCAGGGTCAAGGAGGATGTTTAAATACTAGATCAAGTAATTTCCTTGTTACCTGTCAATTTTAAATGTCTATACTTCAAACAAGAGAAAGATAACCTTTACTACCATAAGATGATGATTTCATTTAAACTAATATCTAGATAAATAAAGAATTGACAAACATAAACACATACATTAACATGTTGAACAGCAATGCAAACCACAAAATAAATTAGTTAAGGAATCTGCTATACGGTTGTACATAAAAGCATACAAGTACATATCTGAATCCATTAATGATGGATAAGTAACAGTATGTACACCATTTTTATTGTATAGACAATGAATGTCTGACTTCAAAACATCATCAGCATTACAAGTTATCTGTGATATTACTAAAATGTTCCATTTGCTGAATAATGTCACTAAATATTTTATACAAAATTATACAATTTCCATCATGTAATACTCATAATATGTGGCAATAATATTTTTATTAACAAACATAACCTTTCAAAAGTGCATAGTGCATAGTGAAAATTGCTATTTATGGCTGACTGTGACTGTCGACTTGGAAGCATGACAACAGATAGATAAGGTATATATAGATGAGACTGCATAGCCACAGATGGTGAATTGCGATGTAATACTGTACCTCAATAAAGTGTGCGTCACTACTACATAATTTTTTTTATATAGCTTTATAAACAGGGTACATGGATGTATGCTTGTGCCTTTGTTTTGACGCACAGACTGCCTTCCTGCTGAGACGCATTGGGTAGTGAACAGTTGTGTGCAGTGTTCACTGCAGTCTCTGCGGAATAACCACACTTAGACCTTATAACTTTTCAGACTTTCTTTATCAATCTACCAAGATGAAGAAGGCAGGGAGTAAGGCACGTGGTCGTGGAGTTTCTTCAGGGAGAGGACGTGGGGATTCTGTGGCTGCTGCGGCCCCCAGTGACACAGCATCCACCAGTTTTCCCCGTGAGCGTTCCTTTATGCGCACTTTTGTAGGAGCTCGGAGTACCCCCCTGCTGCGGGAAGAACAAATTGAAGCCGTTGTTGTTTGGATGTCAGCCAATGCATCGACTTCAATTGCTTCCACCTCCTCTCAGGACCACAGCACTGTTGGGCAACCATCTGTCTCTTCACCGCCTGGCAAATTGCCCAGGCAGTCAGAGAGTTCTGTACAGGAGCCAGCTGAGTGTCTGCTTCTGTTCTCAGAATCTATTGGCTTGCAAACAGGGGCCCAGCCAAGCAGCATTCTGTAATGTGAAGAGGGAGTATGCAGTGATGCGCAACAGCTGTGTCTCTCTGAATCTGAAGAGGCGGGTGAGACAGTGCCGATGGTCAGCACACCGCAGAACGCATCTGATGATGATGAGACCCAGGTGCCAGTTTCTGTTGAGCATGGTGCTGGCCAGACCACCCAACAGCAGGTGTTGGAAGAGGGTAGTGGAGATGATGAGGTCCAAGACCCAACATGGCATGAGGAACAGGAAGGTGGTGGGAGCAGCTCAGAGGAATAATAATAATATTTATTTATATAGCGCCATCATATTCCGCAGCGCTTTACAGTTTAGCCGTTTCAGAACACAAGTCATAAGTAACAACGTTAACAATACAATAATTTAAGCTAAATAAGTCGCCCCTGCTCGTGACAGCTTACAATGTACAATGAGATGGGGGAGATACAAAGTATAGGTGTTTATATACAATGGTGCATTTACAATGATGTTCCAGCCATCTTAAGGGACTGAGGGATGGAGATAGTGAATGGGCTAGAGACACACACACACTTACACAGAATACATAGAATGACTTTGATTAGTGAATGTGATAGGCCGCTCTGAACAAATGTGTTTTGAGGGAGCGCCTGAAACCATGCAAATTGTGGATAGTCCTAATTTCTTGGGGTACAGCATTCCAGAGGATTGGCGTAGAGCAGGAGAAGTCTTGGAGTCGGGAGTGGGAGGTACGTATTAGTGCAGAGGTTAGTCGAAAGTCGTTTGCAGAGCGCAGCAGTCGGTTAGGCCGATAGATAGAAATGAGGGAGGAGATGTAGGAGGGGTGCTGCACTGTGGAGAGCTTTGTGGGTGAGAACCAGTACTTTGGTTGAAAGCTGGGAGAGGCCTAGAGAAATGGTTAGTGATAGAAGGAAGATAGAGGAAGACATTGCCCCAACGGTACAAACAGGAGGGAGAGTTAGGCTGCAGACTCGGTTGCCTGTAGCCTCCAGTTTGGCACCTGTTCGGAGCAGTTGTCTTCCAAAAGTCAAAACGTGCGCTCCCAGGACTTGCACTGCGTGGTCCTTTTTTCACACACTTGCACATGATATTTGCTATGTGAAATGCAAGCTGTGTAATTAAAAATTAAAAATAGCTAAAAGTGTCAGTCACCTCAATACCACAAATATGTGGAAACATGTGCGGACAAAGCACGTAGTTGAGTTACAAAGACACACTAGAGATGTAGGCCAACCTACAGCAGCACCTACATCTTCAGTTGTGTTGAAGCCTCTTCATCAAGCTCACACACAGCTGGTTATGCTTCCTCACAGGATCGCCATGGAAGAACCTCGGCCACTGTTGTCCAGAGACAAACTGTTATTCCACACACAGCAGCAAGTTCCCTGTCATCCTCACACTCCCAGGCCACAAAACAGCCATCGGTAGCACAGGCATGGGATAAAAGACGGCCATACTCCGCAAACCATGCACGAGCACAGGCTCTGAATGCTGGCATTGCAAAACTCCTGTCCCTTGAAATGCTGTGATTCAGGCTGGTGGAGACAGACAGTTTCCGTAACTGAATATCATTGTCAATCCCACAATACAATGTGCCAAGCCGATTTCATTTCAGCAGGCAAGCCGTCCCTGGTCTGCAAAAGCATGTTGAGAGAAAAATTAAACATGCGCTACTAAAAGCCCTCAGTAGCAAGGTCCACCTGACCACCGATGCGTGGACCAGTACCCATTGTTATGATCTGCTACAACCAGTAAGGAAAGAAGGGAATTCTGTCCCTACAATACAACTAAGCTGAATCCCTACGATGTAACGGGGAACCTGATCCTGCGACCAGACCCGCTAAAGTCCTCATCTAGTGTGAACGAAGACCTATAGTTGCGAGGGAGTAATCCCTACAAGATCTAGGGACTGTGAGAAAAGGTGGACACCTCCTAACATAAATTGTAGCATGGATAATTAAACAGAAAAATAAATACTTTGTGATCCTAACATCAAGCAAAACTGACAGATTAAGGCACCTAAGCACCCGGCTAGTTTAACAGTAGATAATACAATGAAGTCAAGCAAAGCCAGAAGGGCGGAGCCAGACTAAATAGGGAAAAAAGGTCATGTGACCAGCAAACTGAAACAAAACCTAACAAGAGGGTTCTAACACCCATGGCCAGGGACAATACCTTTCCCTCACTGCCCATTGGGTCAATGTTGTGCAGCCGGGTACTGATCTTGCGAGTGGCGCTGTACGTGTTCTGCCAACTCCAAGGATTGCAGGAATCAAGTCTGTACACATTGATTCCTCCTCCTATTCCAGTTCCTCAGAATCATCGCTGCAGGAGCCGTCACGGTCTACCTCCACATGGACCCGTGAACGTTTACCTGTTGCGACCGATATGAGCACAGCCGTGTCCAAATGCCAACAGGCCATCCTGAAATTAATTTCCATGGGAATCTTAGCCACACAGCGCAGGAGCTCTGTAATGCCATAAAGCAGGAGAGCGACGTGTGGTTTTTGGAAGAGAATCTACAGGCAGGCTTGGTAGTGTGTGACAATGGCCGAAATCTGGTGTCAGCTCTGGGCCTTGGCAACCTCACTCACATACCATGTCTGTCATATGTGCTCAACTTGGTCGTGCAGAGTTTTTTGAGGGACTATCCGGATCTTGATGCACTGCTGCACAAGGTCCGCCTAGAGTGCGCTCACTTGCGACGTTCCAGCAT
Source organism: Oophaga sylvatica (assembly GCA_033576555.1). Taxonomy (NCBI): domain Eukaryota; kingdom Metazoa; phylum Chordata; class Amphibia; order Anura; family Dendrobatidae; genus Oophaga; species Oophaga sylvatica. Next base: position 47,597,384 of record JARQOD010000007.1, on the reverse strand, counting down.
GGCCAGATCGCTGATTGCAGCTCTGCAACGCAGATTTCACCTTCATGAACATCGCATCATATGTGACGTACCCACCAGGTGGAATTCCTCGTTACATATGTTGGAGCGGTTGTGTGAGCAGCAGCCAACAGTAATGGAGTATCAGCTGCATCAGGCGCAGTCAACTCGCAATTTGCGCCGTTCACACTTCACCACTACTGAGTGGGCCTCTATAATAAGAATAATAATATTATTTATTTATATAGCGCCATAATATTCCGCAGTGCTTTACAGTTTAACAGTTTCAAAACACGAGTCATAAGTAACAACGTTAACAATACAATAATTAAAGCAAAATCAGCCGCCCCTGCTGGTGAAAGCTTACAATCTACAATGAGGTGTGGGAGATACAAAGTACAGGTGTTTATATACAATGGTGTTTTTACAATGATGGTCCAGCCATTTTAAGGAAGTGAGGGATGCATGGAGATAGTGAATGGGCTACACACACAGAATTACACATAGAATGACTTTGATTAGTGAATGTGATAGGCCACTGTGAACAAATGTGTTTTGAGGGAGCGCCTGAAACCATCCAAATTGCGGATAGTCCTAATTTCTTGGGGTAGAGCATTCCAGAGGATTGGCGCAGCGCGGGTGAAGTCTTGGAGTTGGGAGTGGGAGGTACGGATTAGTGCAGAGGTTAGTCGAAGGTCGTTTGCAGAGTGCAGCAGTCGGTTAGGCCGATAAATATAAATAAGGGAGGAGATGTAGGGGGGTGCTGCGCTGTGGAGAGCTTTGTTGGTGAGAACCAGTAATTAGAATTGGATCCTATAATGAATGGGCAGCCACTGCCAGTGTAATGAGTGGCGAATAACTCTATGAAGGATATCTGCCACGTTTTGCGTGCGTTTGATGAGTCAACGCGGATGGCGAGTGCAGATGATGCACTAGTCAGCCTGACTGTCCCCCTTATCTGCCTGCTTCAAAAAACACTGCAAGCACTAAGGCATGAGGTTTTGGAAGAGGTGGAGGATGAGGAGTCACAAATTCCATCACCTTCTGGACAGTCAGCGCAACGTGGTTCCTCACAAAGGGCTGGAGGACTTTCAAAGTACCATGCTGTATCAACAATTGAACCTCCAGAGTCGCTGTCTATATTTTCATAACCATTACAAACTTTTAATGTATTTACAAAGCACATAATGTACATTTTTTGTCTATCCTTTTGTAATGGTATTGTGTTTCCATAAACTGATGTTACAGAATTATGATACAAAGTTTTTAAATTTTGAGTTTTAAATTTTGTAAATTTATATGTATTTGAAGGACTTTGTGAGGAGGATGAGGAGGAGTCAATGGAGGAGGAAGACATCGCTCCAGAGGGAGGTAGACAATGCTCTAGTCAGTATGTAGACCAAGGGTGGGGTGATGCACAGCAGGCGGAGATGACGCCTCTTGCAGGGGACAACGTTTCTTGGCCAGTTGGGAGTCTGCAGCACATGGTTGATTTCATGCTGCAGTGGCTGAGAAACGACCGCCGCATCGAACACATTCACACCACGTCTGATTATTGGGTGTACACCCTCCTAGACCCTCGCTACCGGGACAACTTACAAAGCCTCATCACACCGTTGAACCGGGAGCGTAAAATGCGGAAGTACCAAGACACACTGGTGCAATCCATAATGTTCTCCATTCCAGCCGAGAGCACTGCTGCTGCTACTGATTTACAAAGCAGCTCTGTGCGTCGAGGCAGTGGAGACAGCTCTGCAACAAGAGGGAGCACAAGCAGCGCCTCTGCACAGGGCAAGAACAGTATGTTCCAAATGTGTCGAAGTTTTGTGGCAGCGCCACCAATGTCTACACCATCCGAGACGGCTCCAGTCAGCAGGAGGCAACATTTCCGTAAGATGGTTACAGACTACATGTCTTGCCCTCTCAGTGTACTCTCAGATGGCTCTTCCCCATTCAAGTTTTGTGTCTCTAAGCTGGATACATGGCCAGAGCTTAGCCAGTATGCATTGGAGGTGCTGGCTTGATCTGCTGCCAGTGTATTATCGGAGCGCGTCTTTACTGCTGCAGGTGGTGTACTAACAGACCGTTGCATGCGACTATCCTACGATAATGTAGAACGGCTTACTTTTCTGAAAATGAACTAGGCATGGATCTCGCCTGAATTTGCCTGTCCGGTTTCAGATTAACTAACTGGTTGGCAACGTTTTCCATGTCTCCTGTTATGTTTCATCTTTCTACCACCTGAGCTATACTCCCTGGGCTACAACACTGCCAGTTGCTGCTCAGAAGTGTCGTGTCCACAGACCAATACACAAGCTATAGTGATAGTGGGGTTCAGTAACGCCTGCTGTTCCCCTGCTGTGTGTCCGGCAAAAATTACTGCTACCTAGCTACACATGTTTAAAAAAACATGACATGTTAAAGTGGCTAGTGCTACACATAGATATCAGGCTACACCCTTATTTCTAAGCTGTAAACAAGTGAAACGTCAAATTTAAAACCATTCAATGATTAGTGTTGGTAACAAATCTGTAACTAAATAATTGTGACATATTATGGCAGATATCCACATGTCTAACACAAATGCTAACACAAAAGCATACTTATGCTATAGGTACTGATGGTGAACCTTCTCACTCCATAACTTTGACCAATCCAACTCACATCATGCCTCAAATGCTGCAATGTTGGAAGTGCATAATGTGGGTTGAACTTTGACAACAGCTGCAGTGCGAAGGTTATCCTTCTGTGTTCTTGGCTTTTAAATAAAAGCATACAAGTAAATATAATAATACATTGTTGATTAAGGGACATGATGTACACCTGTAATATTGTGCAAACAATGGATGTAGGACTATTCCTCTTCAACATTACTTATATTTGTGTCATTTGAAAAAATACATATTTTAGTTAAAAATTAAAAACCCATGTTCAGTAGCTGTGAAAGGCCCGTTTGTGTACTTCTATATTGTTTGCAACCAATGTATTGTATACGGATGGAAGCGCATCACACTAATAGATTAGATTTATTTTAAATGGAATGTAGCAGAACCAATTGGAGATAAATGAAAAGGATGAGCCACTGAGACACGCTCAGCAGAGTACAAGCAGCAGTGCTTGAACAAGTAACTGGAGCGTGATCTGCACTCAAAAAAGTAAAAAACACAGACTGAAGTGAACACTGAAACACAACTGTCCACAATCTGTGAAAGGCTACTCCTTTGTGTACTTCTATAGTGTTTGCAACCAATGTATTGTATACGGATGGAAGCGCGTCACACTAATAGATTAGATTTATTTTAAATGGAATGTAGCAGAACCAATTGGAGATAAATGAAAAGGATGAGCCACTGAGACACGCTCAGCAGAGTACAAGCAGCAGTGCTTGAACAAGTAACTGGAGCGTGATCTGCACTCAAAAAAGTAAAAAACACAGACTGAAGTGAACACTGAAACACAACTGTCCACAATCTGTGAAAAGCTCCTTTCTGTACTTCTATAGTGTTTGCAACCAATGTATTGTATACGGATGGAAGCGCGTCACACTAATAGATTAGATTTATTTAAATGGAATGTAGCAGAACCAATTGGAGATAAATGAAAAGGATGAGCCACTGAGACACGCTCAGCAGAGTACAAGCAGCAGTGCTTGAACAAGTAACTGGAGCGTGATCTGCACTCAAAAAAGTAAAAAACACAGACTGAAGTGAACACTGAAACACAACTGTCCACAATCTGTGAAAGGCTACTCCTTTGTGTACTTCTATAGTGTTTGCAACCAATGTATTGTATACGGATGGAAGCGCGTCACACTAATAGATTAGATTTATTTTAAATGGAATGTAGCAGAACCAATTGGAGATAAATGAAAAGGATGAGCCACTGAGACACGCTCAGCAGAGTACAAGCAGCAGTGCTTGAACAAGTAACTGGAGCGTGATCTGCACTCAAAAAAGTAAAAAACACAGACTGAAGTGAACACTGAAACACAACTGTCCACAATCTGTGAAAAGCTCCTTTCTGTACTTCTATAGTGTTTGCAACCAATGTATTGTATACGATGGAAGCGCGTCACACTAATAGATTAGATTTATTTTAAATGGAATGTAGCAGAACCAATTGGAGATAAATGAAAAGGATGAGCCACTGAGACACGCTCAGCAGAGTACAAGCAGCAGTGCTTGAACAAGTAACTGGAGCGTGATCTGCACTCAAAAAGTAAAAAACACAGACTGAAGTGAACACTGAAACACAACTGTCCACAATCTGTGAAAGGCTACTCCTTTGTGTACTTCTATAGTGTTTGCAACCAATGTATTGTATACGGATGGAAGCGCGTCACACTAATAGATTAGATTTATTTTAAATGGAATGTAGCAGAACCAATTGGAGATAAATGAAAAGGATGAGCCACTGAGACACGCTCAGCAGAGTACAAGCAGCAGTGCTTGAACAAGTAACTGGAGCGTGATCTGCACTCAAAAAAGTAAAAAACACAGACTGAAGTGAACACTGAAACACAACTGTCCACAATCTGTGAAAAGCTCCTTTCTGTACTTCTATAGTGTTTGCAACCAATGTATTGTATACGGATGGAAGCGCGTCACACTAATAGATTAGATTTATTTTAAATGGAATGTAGCAGAACCAATTGGAGATAAATGAAAAGGATGAGCCACTGAGACACGCTCAGCAGAGTACAAGCAGCAGTGCTTGAACAAGTAACTGGAGCGTGATCTGCACTCAAAAAAGTAAAAACACAGACTGAAGTGAACACTGAAACACAACTGTCCACAATCTGTGAAAGGCTACTCCTTTGTGTACTTCTATAGTGTTTGCAACCAATGTATTGTATACGGATGGAAGCGCGTCACACTAATAGATTAGATTTATTTTAAATGGAATGTAGCAGAACCAATTGGAGATAAATGAAAAGGATGAGCCACTGAGACACGCTCAGCAGAGTACAAGCAGCAGTGCTTGAACAAGTAACTGGAGCGTGATCTGCACTCAAAAAAGTAAAAAACACAGACTGAAGTGAACACTGAAACACAACTGTCCACAATCTGTGAAAAGCTCCTTTCTGTACTTCTATAGTGTTTGCAACCAATGTATTGTATACGGATGGAAGCGCGTCACACTAATTGATTAGATTTATTTTAAATGGAATGTAGCAGAACCAATTGGAGATAAATGAAAAGGATGAGCCACTGAGACACGCTCAGCAGAGTACAAGCAGCAGTGCTTGAACAAGTAACTGGAGCGTGATCTGCACTCAAAAAAGTAAAAAACACAGACTGAAGTGAACACTGAAACACAACTGTCCACAATCTGTGAAAAGCTCCTTTCTGTACTTCTATAGTGTTTGCAACCAATGTATTGTATACGGATGGAAGCACGTCACACTAATAGATTTGATTTTTTTCTAATATAATGGAGCTGCACCAATTCCACTAAATAAAATAAAAAAAAAAAAAAAAAAAAAAGTGACACGTGCAGATGCCTACAAACAGCGGTGGATGCAGAGCAAACTGCAGCGTCACCTGCACTGTCACACACACACCTTGCACAGAGCTGTTAAAACAACACTGGCAAAATGAAGCTTTACACAGCGGTTGGTAAACTAGCCTGCCTCAAGCACAGTAGTACACAAAATCGCAATATCTAACTGTCCCTCAGAGTCAGCACAGCAGCGTTCTGTCCCTAACTGAGTTCACAGCACAGTGACGCTAAAATGGCTGCGGCGCCTTTTATAGTGCATTCTGACATCATTTCAGCAGCCAATCACAGCCATGCCATTAGTTAAGATGACCGCATCATTACAGGATGTGCCCACACTTCGTAGGATTCCTCACTGGCTGACTAAAATCACATTGCCTCTCAAAGAATTATGGGAACTTCCGATTCCGGTATACGATATTGAAAAAGTATCGGAATTAAGTATCGGAATTCCGATAACGCGAATATCGGCCGATACCCGATACTTGCGGTATCGGAATGCTCAACACTAGTCATAGCCTACATATTGACACAATTTTGGTGGGCCAAAAAAAAATCCAGGCCAGATCTATCTGTGGTTTACAAATTGTGGCATTTCCGGCCTATATTCCACTTTTTTGTGTCTGTTACCCTAGGTCTATACAGTATTTTGGGGTAAAAAATCTCCAGGCCACATATTGAACAGTCTGTTATCTCGATCAGACGCCTGGTCTATCTGTGCTCTACAAATAGTTGCTTTTCAGGCCTACATTCCACTTTTTTTTGCTGTCCACTACCCTAGGTCTATACACTATTTTGGGGTAAAAAATATTAACAAAAACTCCAGGCCACATATTTAACAGTCTGGTATCTCTGTGACACGCCACATCTATCTGTGGTCTACAAATTGTGGCATTTCCGGCCTATATTCCATTGTTTTTGCTGTCTGTTACCCTAGGTCTATACAGTATTTTGGGGTAAAAAAAAATTAAAAATACAGGCCACATTGAACAGTCTGGTATCTGTCAGACGCCTGAGCTATTTGTGGCCTACAAATTGTGGCAATCTAGGTCTACATTCCACTGTATTTGCTGTCTCTTACCCTAGTTCTATACACTATTTTGGGGTAAAACATATTAAAAAAACACCAGGCCACACATTGAACAGTCTGGTATCTCTGTGACACGCCTCATCTATCTGTGGACTACAAAGTGTGCTTTGGAGGATTCCATTCACCTTTTTTGCTGTGTGTTACCCTAGCTCTAAATACTATTTTGGGTAAAAAAATTAAAAAATACAGGCCACATATTGAACAGTCTGGTATCTCTGTGACACACCTCATCTATCTGTGGGCTACAAAGTGTGCTTTGGAGGATTCCATTCACCTTTTTGCTATGTGTTACCCTAGCTCTAAACACTATTTTGGGGTAAAATAAATAAAAAATACAGGCCACATACTGAACAGTCTGGTATCGCTCAGACGGCTGAGCTATTTGTGGCCTACAAATTGCGGCAATTTAGGCTTACATTCCACTGTATTTGCTGTCTGTTACACTAGTTCTGTACACTATTTTGGGGAATAAAATAAAAAAATACAGGCTACATATTGAACAGTGTGATATCTCCGTCAGACTCCTGGTCTATCTGTGCTCTACAAATAGTTGCTTTTCAGGCCTACATTCCACGTTTTTGCTGTCTGCTACCCTAGGTCTAGTATATACTATTTTGGGGTAAAAAATAAAAAAATACAGGCCACATATTGAACAGTCTGGTATCGCCGTCAGACGCCTGATCTATCTGGAGGCTACAAATTGTGGTATTTAAGGTCTACATTCCACTGTATTTGCTGTCTGTTACCCTAGGTCTATACACTATTTTTGGGGTAAAAATAAAAACACAGGCCACATATTGAACAGTGTGGTAATTTGGGAAAAATACTTCTGTTTCAAGTTGTTATGGCTACTTCAGTACTGTGTCTTAAATGCACCAACTACTACCACGATCATGATTTTCTGCCTAGAGGCAGTCACTGCGCAAATAGAAAGTCTGAGGAGCAAAGGGTGAATGCTTGGGCGGTGTTGTACTCTGTATCTGGATTACAAAGGCGAAATGTTATAGATTAAATCATGATGGGAAGAGCCAGAGCAAGAGTACGTGGAAGAGCAGGAGGCCAGGACTCGCAACTACTGAAGCATTGTGTTCCTGGGCCGGATTCTGACAATCCATCACCTACTAATTCTGAACTTGTTGGACGAGGACTTAAAAAAGGAGTCCCTGCATTTTCTAGAACAGAAGCTAGAGATTTTAACATTTCGGCTGTATTTCAAGAGGTTTCAATTGGAGAGCGTTGTGGTCGTTGTTATGTCCCATGAATGAGACATTTTACAGACTGTCCTGTGTATTTTACATGCTGTATTTGTTATGATCTGCTACAAGCACTAAGGAAAGGAGGGAATTCTGTCCCTACAATAGGACTGAGCTGGATCCCTACGATGTAACGGGGGACCTGATCCTGCGACCAGACCCGCTAAAGTCCTCAGCTAGTCTGAACGAAGACCTATAGTTGCGAGGGAGGAATCCCTACAAGATCTAGGGACTGGGTGAAAAGGTGGACATCTCCTAACAGAAAGTGTAGCAGGGAATATAAAATAGAAAACAAATACTAAAGAATCCTAAGATCAAGCAAAACTGACAGAGTAAGGCACCTAAGCACCCGGCTAGCTTAAGAGTAGATAATACAATGAAGTCCAGCAAAGCCAGAAGGGCGGAGCCAGACTAAATAGGGAAAAAAGGTCATGTGACCAGCAAACTGAAACAAAATCTAACAAGAGGGTTCTAACAGTACCCTCCCTTCTAAGAGGATCCTCCGGATCCCCTAGGACTTAGGCTTATCCGGAAACCTCTTGTGAAACGCTCTGACAAGTCTAGACGCAGAAACATCATCCGCCCTCACCCATGAGTTATCCTCGGGTCCATAACCCTTCCAAGCGACGAGGTACTGCAAACTCCCTCTATACCGTCTAGAATTTAGGATGCGGGAAATCTCATATTGCCCGTCCTCCACCACCAGGGAACAGTGGCCGAGACGTCTCCATCTGAGACCTCAGCTTTTTTCAATAGAGAAACATGAAACACCGGATTAATCTTCCAGGAGGTAGGAAGCTAAAACTTAACAGCAGATTGGTTAATAACCTGAAGCACCTTAAAGGGCCCTACAAACTTGGGACCCAATTTCTTAGACGGAATCCTCAAGCGCAGATTCTTAGAGGACAACCAAACCATGTCACCAATAGCAAACAAAACCTCTTGTCGTTTTCTATCAAAATATACTTTGGATCTTTTGTTAGTCTCCTGAAGATTACCACGTACATCAGTCCAAACTCTCTCCAAAACACCAGAAAAATTCTCCTCTTCAGGTACAGCCGATCCCAACTTGGAAAATGACCCAAAAGACGGATGTCTCCCAGTACAACAAAAAAAAGGTGAACAACCAGCAGAAGCGGATGTATGATTGTTAAGAGCAAACTCAGCAAGTGGCAGAAACTCAGACCACCCCTCTTGATTATCAGTCACAAAACAACGTAAGAACTGCTCAACATCCTGGTTTTTCCTTTCTGTCTGGCCATTAGACTCAGGATGATATCCGGATGAAAACGACAAATGAACTCCCAACCTGTCACAAAAAGCGCGCCAAAAACGAGCCACAAACTGAGGTCCCCTATCAGAAACAATGTCAGTAGGAACACCATGTAGTCTGACTATTTCCTTGACAAAGGCCTTAGCGAGAGTCTTAGCACAGGGCAATTTGATGAAAGGAACCAAGTGACACATCTTGCTAAAACGGTCCACGACCACCCAGATGACAGTGAAACCCTCAGAGGGGGGAAGGTCAGTAATAAAGTCCATAGCCAAATGTGTCCAAGGTGCACTAGGGACCTCCAGAGGGCAAAGCAACCCCGCAGCAGGAGTATGAGAAGACTTAGATCTAGCACACACCGTGCATTGACGCACCCACTTAATGACTACCTTCTGCCATCCTGGCCACCAAAAACTGCGACCCACAAGTCTCTTGGTCTCAGAGATTCCAGGATGACCTGCCAACCGAGAGTCATGACATTCATCAAACAAATCTCTCCTCAGGGTACCAGGCACAAACAACCTCCCATGCGGCGTGTTAGATGGGCATTCTCCTGTGCTTTAAGAATCTCATCTTCCAACACGGAGTCCAAAACAGCAATAACAAACCCCTCTTGCAAGATGTTTTCCTCCTCCTCCTCAGTACCCACCATAGGAGAAAAGCTGCGAGACAAAGCATCAGCTTTAACATTTTAGTACCTGGGATGTAAGTAACGGTAAAATTAAACCGTGAGAAAAACAGTGCCCACCTAGCCTGACGGGCATTCAAGCGTTTGGCAGCATCAAGGTAGATCAGATTTTTATGATCGGTGAAGACTTGAACGGGAAATTCCGCTCCCTCCAAAAAATGATGCCAGTGTTCAAATGCGAGTTTAATTGCCAACAATTCCCGATTACCGATATCATAATTTAGTTTTCAGACTCAGAAAATTTCTTTGAAAAAAAGCACAGGGATGTACTCCATCCGTCTTTGCCTGAGATAACACCGCGCCGACCCCCACAGAAGAAGCATCAACCTCAACCAAAAATGGTTTAGTCACATCAGGCTGCGTAAGGATGGGAGCAGAGCTGAACCTCTCCTTTAGCAACACAAAAGCCTCAATGGCCTCAGTAGTCCACTGAACCGCATGAGCACCTTTCCTGGTGAGATCGGTCAGAGGTTTGGCAATCACAGAAAATTTTTTTATGAATTTTCTATAATAATTGGCGAACCCCAAAAACCTCTGTATTGATTTCACACCAATAGGTCTAGGCCAATCCTGCACAGCTTGCACTTTCACCGGGTCCATCTCAAAACCTTCACTGGAGACAATGTAGCCCAAAAAACTAAGTCTCTGTACAGCGAACTCACATTTTTCTAGTTTGGCAAAAAGTGAATTATCACTCAGTAACTGTAATACTTCACGCACACTCCTCCAATGAGACTCAAATCCGGTGAATAAATCAAAATGTCATCCAAATACACAACCACACTTCTGCCAATCAAAGGTCTAAGGATGTCATTAATAAGATTCTGAAAAAATGCCGGAGCACTGGAAAGTCCAAAGGGCATGACCAGATTCTCAAAATGACCCAGTGGAGTGTTAAACGCAGTCTTCCATTCATCCCCCTCCTTCATGCGCAACAAATTGTATGCCCCTCGAAGATCAATTTTCGAGAACCACTTGGCCCCCACTAACTGATTAAACAAATCAGGAATCAATGGCAGTGGGTAAGGATTGCGTACAGTAATCTTATTAATTTCACGAAAGTCTAGACAAGGCAGTAAACCGCCGTCCTTTTTTTAACAAAAAAAAAATCCAACCGCCACAGAGATTTGGAAGGCCTAATGTGACCGCGGCCAAGCTTGTCTGTATGTATTCCTCCAAAGCCTTTCTCTCAGAATAGTCAAATTAAATAAACGACTTTTAGGAAGAGTCGCTCCAGGGACAAATTTAATTGCACAATCATAATCTCTATGAGGAGGCAATACCTGCGATTCCTTATCAGAAAAAACTTTCCAAAAATCCTGAATAGGTACAGGTAACTCCCCCTTAACTACAGCAGCAATACGCCCGTTACAACACTTGTCATAACACTTAGGACTCCAGGACTTAATTTCATTGGTAGACCAATCCAGTACCGGATTGTGCAATTTTAACCAGGGTAACCCCAAAATCACCGAAGTTAAATTATTCAAAACTACCAAATCCAAATTCTCTTATGAACACCATTAATAGTAAGAGGAAATTCAGATATGGTGAGTAACATTTTTTCAAGTGAGAACCATCCACAGACACACATTAATAGGAGAAAATAGAAGTTTGGGTTTTAATTTTAGTTTTTCCAAAAATTTCCCATCAATCACATTGAGAGTTGAACCACAATCCACAAATACCCGAAACTCCATTAATTCCTCCTCAACAGCAGTGGTAGCAGAAAGAAAGACACCTTTATTGTTTAAACAAGCTATGCGGGCAAAACTGACCTCATTTTTTTTTTTCTCTTTATTCATTCGAAGCGCACATTCTTAATGAAATGCTCAGATTTACCACAGTAGAAACACAAACCTTGAGCAAATCTGCGTTCTTTTTCTCGAGAGTGAGGTGTCATTGCTCCAATTTCCATCGCTCTGCAATGTCAGTACATTCCTTCTCCAAACTTGGAGCTGACAAGGCAGATTTACTCTCATTAACCCTTGCACGCAGTCTCCTATCCACCCGTATGGCTAATTGCATAGCCTCTTGCAAGTTACCAGTATGGGATAAGCAATCAGCAAATCTTTAACCCTTTCACTTAACCCTGCAAGAAATAAACTTTTCAAAGCTGAATCGTTCCAGCCCACCTGAGCGGACCACCTTCGGAAGTGAGTACAATATTTTTCCACATTACCTGATCCCTGTCTCAAACGTCTCAATTCTGTCTCAGCTGATGAAACACGATCCGGATCGTCATACAATAACCCCAAAGCAGAAAAAAAACTATCCACTGATCTAAAGCATGGATCACTAGGCTGCAGAGAAAAGGCCCAGTCCTGAGGTTCTTTGTACAAAAGTGACATTATGAACCCTATGCGCTGTGATTCATCACCAGAGAATCTGGGTCTCAAACGGAAATACAACAAGCAAGCATTTTTAAAAGAAAAAAAATCTTGTTGTTCACCAAAAAATAAATCAGGCAAACGTACCTTTGGCTCCACGAAATCAGCTCCAGAACAACTACTCACGTGTTGCTGGATTTCAGCCACCTCCAGAGAGAGTCGCTGCAGACGTTGAGCCAAATCCTGAACCGACACCATAATAGAAACTGAAAATCTTCCTTAGAGATTTTTTTTTCTTTTTTTTTCTTTGGGCTGGACTTACTGTTATGATCTGCTACAAGCACTAAGGAAAGGAGGGAATTCTGTCCCTACAATAGGACTGAGCTGGATCCCTACGATGTAACGGGGGACCTGATCCTGCGACCAGACCCGCTAAAGTCCTCAGCTAGTCTGAACGAAGACCTATAGTTGCGAGGGAGGAATCCCTACAAGATCTAGGACTGGGTGAAAAGGTGGACACCTCCTAACAGAAAGTGTAGCAGGGAATATAAAACAAAACAAATACTAAGAGATCCTAAGATCAAACAAAACTGACAGAGTAAGGCACCTAAGCACCCGGCTAGCTTAAGAGTAGATAATACAATGAAGTCCAGGAAAGCCAGAAGGGCGGAGCCAGACTAAATAGGGAAAAAAGGTCATGTGACCAGCAAACTGAAACAAAATCTAACAAGAGGGTTCTAACAGTATTGCAGTCTTTCATATTGTTTACTGTTGCTATGTGTCCCTGTGTTTGCATAGCTGAAATCCTTCCTTTCCATCAAGTTTGTCCCTTCTGTCTCTCTGTCTCCCTCTTCTGGCATGATGTCATTTCCTTCTTCTTTCTCTTGTGTTTCATTCTCCATCTTGGTTTTATCAGCATCACACGTGTTTTCAGTCTGTCTGAAGAAAGTCTTTTTTACCTGCTGCTGTTTGTATGCATTCAACAAGAATTCTTACAGAAATCAAAGTTTCTTCTGGATTCTTCATAACATGCGTGCCGGCAGCTGAGTTAAGCTATCTGCGATCGTCGCCAATTGTAAGTAAGATGAAGAGATCCAGCATCTCACAGAGCCATATTTACAGCCACAGGCTTCTACTATATGGGTGTTTGCACTAGACAATCCATCCAACATGTTATTGAATCAAAATCTTTTTTTTCTCACAACTCTGTTCAGTTGTGCACAAAATATGTCAAATTGATAGCTAGACCCCAGTGGTCTTGTCACAGTATCATGTTGACTACAGTCCACAGATGTTATGTAGATTCCTAATCTCACCTCTACTTTACCAGCATGATGAATTAATAGGAAAAGCACGTGGTATTGATGGAGCTGTTGTTTTCTTGCCAAAGAAACAAAATAAGATCAATGAGGTGGTTAGCCGCACACGCAATGGAGAAATAGTAAAGATGACAAAAACTTTCACATTTGAGTTAACACACTTCACCAAATTGCTTTCACTTTTACATTATATTTCGAAGCCTTGAAGAAGAAGATGAATAAATTGTGAAGCAAATAGGTATGAATAATTATCACCCAAATGATGTTACAGAAGTCAGAACATACACAACCTGTCGGTGGCGAAATGATTTACCACTGAAATTTTGAAGTATGAGACTAGTGTCATCTTGTGGATTGATTTGAGCCACAGAGAGCAAGGCACCATACGCTCCATGATAGTGAGTACAGTGCACATGCGCAGTAGAGAGTCAATTCATGCCACGTGTTCAGCTTTGCTAATCAATAATTATAAGGCACAGAGGAATGACAGAGGACGTAGGTACGGTCAGCAATGTACTCCCTCAGTATCTTCCCAAACTTTTCACTACTTGTGAGAGACCCCCGCGCCTCAGGGACAGGGTGATGGAGGGTCTGAGAAAACGCTCCAAGAACTTTGCCAGTGTTCCACTGCCTCTGCTGGATTGGAGTTGTGTCTCTCTCATCTGTACTCCTTGCTTTGCCAATGAACTGTGTCTGTGACCTCTGCTGCCAGTGTTTTCAGATGAGAATTTTTTAATAATTCCGCAAGAAGGGCCCTCTGGTACTCCAACATTTTAGTACACCTTTCTGCCTCTGGATTAAGAGATATAAAGTTCTCCTTGTAGCGTGGGTCTAGAATTGTCACCAATTAGTATTTCCTGTTACCCAACATTTTGAGAAACGCAAGGGTGAAGATAAAGATAGCGTAACATAAACTCAGCCATGCATGCAAGACTGGAACAGTCAATACTTCCTTGTCCTCACCAAGAGAACGACTAACCATGCTCTCCTCCTCCTCCTTGTCCTCAGACCTCCACAACATTCGTCTAACTTCAGTACTATCATTGTAAATATATCATTGTAAATACCTTAATGTAAATATACCCCTGTAAGTTTTTATCTCCCCCCACTCATTGTAGATTGTAAGTTATCACGAGCAGGATTGTTTTTTTTGGTTTAATTATTGTTATCATGGTTACTTAGTGTAGATTGTAAGCTGTCATGAGCAGGGTAGTTTTATTTCTGTTCAATTATTGTATTATTGTTATCCTTGTTACTTAGGGTAGATTGTAAGCTGTCACGAGCAGGGTCATTTTATTTGGCTTAATTATTGTATTATTGTTATCGTTGTTACTTAGGACTGTAGTGTTTGAAACTGTTAAATATGTCGATATGTTGGCACTATATAAATAAATATAAATAATATTATTAGAACACAGAGAAGCAGGATGGAGACATTAATTATGGCGTCATTGCCGCTCACCATCTTGGTGGATTCCTCAAAGTTTTGGAGGATGGTATATACCGTATATACTCATGTATAAGCCGACCCGTGTATAAGCCGACCCCCCTAATTTTGCCACAAAAAAATGGGAAAACTTATTGACTCGCGTATAAGCCTAGAGTGAAAAATGATTATGCCCCCATATGATGCTCCACAGATTATGCCCCCATATGCTGCACAGATTATGCCCAATATGCTCCAGATTATGCCCCATATGTTCCACAGATTATGCCCCATATGCTCCAGATTATGCCCCATATGTTCCACAGATTATGCCCCCATATACTCCATATTATGCCCCCATATGTTCCACAGCTTATGCCCCCATATGCTCCAGATTATGCCCCCATATGTTCCACAGTTTATGCCCCCATATGCTCCAGATTATGCCCCCATATGTTCCACAGCTTTATGCCCCCATATGCTCCAGATTATGCCCCCATATGTTCCACAGCTTATGCCCCCATATGCTCCAGTTTATGCCCCATATGTTCCACAGCTTATGCCCCCATATGCTCCATATTATGCCCCATATGCTCCATATTATGCCCCCGTATGCTCCACAGTTTATGTCCCCATATGCTCCAGATTATGCCCCCATATGCTCCATATTATGCCCCATATGTTCCACAGCTTATGCCCCCATATGCTCCATATTATGCCCCCATATGCTCCATATTATGCCCCATATGCTGCACAATTATGCCCCATAGTATAGGCCTCATATGCTGCTGCTGCAAAAAAAAAGACATACTCACCTCTCGTCGCTGGGGGCCAGGTGCCGGTGTCCTGAGCAGGCGGTGACAGCGGCGCGCTATGGGGTACAGGTGCCGGTGTCACCGCTCGCTCAGGACCCCGGCACCTGAGATATTTACCTGCCCTCTCTGCGCTGCTCCCTCGGTCTGACTCCTCTGGCAGTGAATGATCAGGCAGGGGGCGGGGCACGCACTAACGACGTCATCGCGCCCTTTGCCTGAAAATTCACAGCCAGGACCGAGGGAGCAGCGCGCAACGGTGGCACGGGGACAGGTAAATATAGCTATACTCACCCCTCCGCCGCGCGTCCCTGCAGCCTCTCCTCTTCTCCCGGCGCTCTCCGCAGCGCTTCAGTCCTGCAGCGGTCACGTGCTACCGCTCATTAAAGTCATGAATATGTGCATATTCATGACTTTAATGAGTGGTGCCATGTGACCGCTGCAGGAAGGAGCTGGAGATCGTGGGAGAAGCAGGGGGGCTGCAGAGACCGCGCCGGCGGAGGGGTGAGTATGATCCGACACCCCCGCTCCCCCTCCCCCGCCGACCCCCATATATAACCCGCGTATAAGCCGAGAGGGGGACTTTCAGCCCTAAAAAATGGGCTGAAAATCTCGGCTTATACATGGGTATATACGGTATGTCTGACATCCATGTCCATTACTGAGATCTTATGTCTGAAGTCAGAACTGAATACCGACGGCCTTGTTGATGATGGTAGTCACCAACTGCCATCTTCTGCTCACAAATCCTTTCCAACATCTGCAGTGTAGAGTTCAAACGCGTGGGGACATCACACACCAGTCCGTGAGCCAGAAGCTGCAAACGCCGCTGAAGCACGGCAAGGGCAGATGACGCTCTAGCTGACTTTCTAAAATGGGTAAGCAGGGCTTCGTACTTTCCCTAGTAGATCCGGCAGCTCCATGTCGCTTTTCATAAAACATTAAACAATGAGGTTATGCACATGGGCCAGACATGGCACATGTGTGAGCTCGCCTCTCCTCAGAGCAGCCACCAGGTTCCGGACATTGTCACACATGACCATGCCTGGCTGTAGGTTTAGCGGTGTCAGACACAGATCTGACTACTCTTTCAGAGCTGTCCACAACACTTCAGCTTGTGCCGTTTGTCACCTAAGCATATTAGCTTCAGCTCAGCCTGATGCCGCTTGGATGAGGCAGTGCTGCAGTGCTTCAAGCTTGTGACTGATGAGCTACTTTCGGAGATGGAGGCTGAAGAGGAGGAGGTGCAGGAGCTGTAGACTGTGGGGGCAACCCAGATTGACGTAGGGCCCGCAATACTCGGGGTTGGGAGGACGTGCACCATCCCAAGGTCGGACTGGGTCCTGGCTTCCACTATGTTAACCCAGTGTGCTGTCAGCGAGATGTAAAGTCCCTGCCCACAAGCACTTGTCCACATGTCTGTGGTTAGGTGGACTTTCCCAGTAACAGCATTGTGGAGGGCACGGGTAATGTTGTGGGACACGTGCCTGTGTAATGCGGGGACGGCACACTGGACAAATAGTCTGGCATGTTCGGGGCCTCGGTGTGATCCTCGGGTCTGCCCTCTCTTTCAAGCTACATATCCAAGCCCTTGCCTCCTCCAGCCCACTACAACTCTAAAACATTTCCTGGATCTGTACATTACAAGAAACTGCAAATACGTTTGTGCACACCCTCATCATCTCCTGCCTCGACTATTGTAACCTTCTACTCTCTGGCCTCCCCTCTAGCACTCTTGCACCACTCCAATCTATCCTAAACTCTGCTGCCCGAGTAATTCAACTGTCCCTCCATTATTCCCCAGCCTCTCCTCTCTGCCAGGCCCTTCACTGCCTTCCTATTGCCCAGAGGCTACAATTCAAAACCCTAACTATGACATACAAAGTCTTCCACAACCTGTCTCCTCCATACATCTGTGACATGGTCTCCCAATGTCCGACTGGGTCATGGCTTCCTCTATGCTAACCCAGTGTGCCGTCAGCGAGATGTACCGGCCTTGCCCACAAGCGCTTGTCCACGTGTCCGTGGTTAGGTGCACTTTCCCAGTAATAGCAATGTTGAGGGCCCGGGTACTGTTGTGGGACACGTGCTTGCTTGTATAAGTCTGCGCCGCCAGACCGGGAGAAATTGTGGCGGCTGGGGGCCTAGTACCTTGTGACGGTCGCCGCCATCAGGTTGCATAAAGCTTCCATCTCTCATGAGCCAAAAATGCAACATTTGCAGAGCAATCAGATGAGAAATGTGTGAATTTAGTACTGTGGCCTGTATGGCGTTGGCTGCGTATTTCCGCTTGTGTTCCAAGGACTGGGGTATAGACAACTGAACGCTGCGCTGGGACAAGGGCGTGGACGCGCTTGTTGATGGTGCTAGTTGAGTTTGTGTGCAACTACAGATGCAGGGCAGGAGACATCTTTGTATGCACCATGGACAGGGGATTGGCTTGCACGCACAACAGCGGAAGTGGCAGTGGTATCACTCGCAGACACTGTTCATGGAGCCTGGTGTTCGACCAACAAAGTCGGGTGCTTTCCTGCCATGTGCCTGATCATGCTGGTGGTGGTTAGACTAGTAGATTTGCTACCCCTGCTGATGTGGACATGGCCGATGGTGCAAATGGGCTTTTTGAGGTTATCAGCAGATTCTTTAAAAACAACCAGACTGTTACGGGGACATTCAGTGTCTTCATCTCCCACACCACCTCCTCACCTCAACCCCTGTCTTTCGGTGTTCCTCAGGGCTAAGTAAAACACATCAAAAACGCTGCGTGTGACCATAGCTCAAGTGGTGGTGGAACATTTTTGTTTGGGGTTAATTATTTTGCCTTATATACAAGTCATTTCCCTGGAAAGGATGTTCTTTAACATATTTCCCAGCAAAATCCATTTTGGATTCGTTTTTGTATGTTTTTTGGTGCGCCTGTAAAAATGGCGTGAAACTGTGACAACATTGTTTACAGCTGTGACCTAGGAGTCAGAAATGCTTCCAGGGACATTTGCCATGATGTTCCCGTGTCATTTGAGCAGTGTTTCCATCATTTTCAGACGTTTTTAGACCTCAAAAGGACTCCTGGGGGGATCGCGGTAAAAATGCTCGGGTCTCCCATAGACTTACATTGGGCTCGTTGTTCTGTCCGAGTACCCGAGTATTACAATGTGTTCGACCTGAGCAACGAGCACCCGAGCATTTTAGTGCTCGCCCATCACTACTTTTAATAGCAAGACTTTCTTTCTCCTTTCTAAAAAATGCTATAGAACAGACCACAGATAGATCCCATAATGATCAGTGATGCACCTCTGCGTCTGTTTGCATCAATTGTGTAATCTGTTTTGGGCATTAAATCCACTTTTCTGTTTCTAAATAGAAAAGATTTAATTACTTACCGGTAATGGGATTTTTGAGAGCCCAATGACCGCACCACGCAGAAGAGGGGATCCACTTATCAAGGATAGGAATCTATTGAATTAAAGGGCGGAACCTCTTCCCCACATCAGTTGGGTTACAGAGCATGAGAGGACATTTATACATTTATGGCCAAAAATGTTGGCACTGTTGAAATTGTTGAGAAAGCAGGAATAATTATCCAAAATATATATAATGTAAAAAAGCAATGGATAAAATATAACTTTTAATGAAGCTTTAAAAAAAGACTAACCAACAAAAAATGTGAAAAAACAAGTGCCAGGTGAAAAAATATAATAAACACACAAATAACGACAGACACAGATAATAAAATTACCCGGAGGTATATACAATCCTCTAAGGGTAAATGCACCCCTTGTGACCTGATAGATTAATTGGAATCAGACAATGCGGCTATGGATATAATGCAAATACTGAAAGCGCAGCTGTCTTTTATACCAATTAAAGGTCCCACCTATAAATGCCACATACTATATGATATGAATATGGTTAAGGTAACCGAACTGTGTTATTCCAGTCTCCACATAATGTGTAGTGACATAAGGCAACCGCAGCATATCCATATCCGGGGTGAAAGACAGTGTGTTTCAGCATACAGCCCCATGTTCAGGATATTGGGTGAGATCGTTCTGTATTTTACGATTCTCCATAAGATGATTATCTGCAACAGCGCTTATTTATTGTCTGCATATATGGAATGCTCACTACACACGATGGGAGCTTTATTCCACTAGATGGTTAATAATAGCGTTGACTAGTACTGGTTGCCAAAAGTCTGCTTTTCATTTAACCCCTACTATGCACACATACTGATATAAGGTTTGGGATTTATTAAGAGATCAGACAGAGAGATCTATATGGTTTATCACATACAACTGTAAACAGTTTTTATTAAGTTTTGGTATGGTTCTAAGGTTCAATCTGTGTATTATGTGGAGACTGGAATAACACAGTTCGGTTACCTTAACCATATTCATATCATATAGTATGTGGCATTTATAGGTGGGACCTTTAATTGGTATAAAAGACAGCTGCGCTTTCAGTATTTGCATTATATCCATAGCCGCATTGTCTGATTCCAATTAATCTATCAGGTCACAAGGGGTGCATTTACCCTTAGAGGATTGTATATACCTCCGGGTAATTTTATTATCTGTGTCTGTCGTTATTTGTGTGTTTATTATATTTTTTCACCTGGCACTTGTTTTTTCACATTTTTTGTTGGTTAGTCTTTTTTTAAAGCTTCATTAAAAGTTATATTTTATCCATTGCTTTTTTATACTGTTGAAATTGTTCCAGAAAATTAAGTATTTATCCCAGAAAATTATTGCGATTACACATGTTTTGTTATACACATTTATTTCTTTTGTGTGTATTGGAACAACATAAAAAACAGAGGGAAAAAAGACAAATTGGACATAATTTCACACTAAACACCAAAAATTGGCAGTATAAAAATGTTGGCACCTTTCCAAAAATGTGGATAAACAACTTTGCTTCAAGCATGTAATGCTCATTTAAACTCACATGTGGCAAATAACAGGTGTGGCAATATGAAAATCACACCTGAAACCAGATAAAAAGGGGAGAAGTTGACTCAATCTTTGAATTGTGTGTCTATGTGTGTGCCACACTAAGCACAGAGAATAGAAAGAGGAGAAAAGAACTGTCTGAGGACTTGAGAACCAAAATTGTTGAAAAATATTAACAACCTCAACATTACAAGTCCATCTCCAGAGATCTGCCTGCCTGTTAGTGCTTAGGCACATTTTTTGTTTTTCAAAAGGCCGTGATATAGCCTTTAAGAGGGTTATGCCTCTTAAAGAATAAGGCAAGACACATAGTGGTGTGTGCAGCTATGTGAGCCCTGCCACAAGTATTACTCAAGCAACTGCTGGATTAATATTTTTGGAGCAATGACCGCCGCCGCTTGTCATGAATTTGATAAGAAAGGGTCACTACGCCCCATCATGTCATTTTTTTAACTGTCAAAGAAGTATTTTTGTACATTTTGAGTTTTTTGGTTATTATTCTCACTTTAACAGTTGAAAATACTCCTTATAAGTCTAAATAGTATTTTTTCAAATGAAGTACCAAAATGACAAACCGTCCATGCCATTGACTAAATTGTCAATCTGACCATTTTTTCATATATATATCTTAATACATTTTTATTTGTCTCTGATGAATATGTAGAAGCATTTATTTTGATTCAACTTACTATATCTCTCAAACATGGTGTTTAAAGTGTTATTCTCAACATTAGAGGTTATCATATACCCATAGGATAGGTGATACCTTGTTGATCACTGGGAGCGTGACCACTGGGACTGCAACGGATCTCAAGAACAGGGCTCTAAAACAACCTGTCTAAATGAAGATGAGGTGACCACGCATTCATTTTTTAGAGGTCTTGCAGAGAATGCCAAGCACAGCGCTGAACAATAAATGGTGTTACAAAGACTTCTACTGCCAGTCATACACATGTAAGCATATTTTTGTTCTCTAGCACAATATATGTATTGCCTAGATATGATGGCACTGTAAATATCAGATTGAGCCAGGTAAAGATTCAACGTAATATGAGTATTATTATCTAATCTAAATCCGCACTGACATGTTGCTAAACTGCCAAGTGATAAAGAAAATTTCTGTTTGAACTAGTGCAGCGCTCGGCCTTGAATGCATGTTTGCACAACTGTTTAGATTCTAATTCTTATAATCTCAGTTTTATTATCTTTTCATATTATCAGCATAATTCAGACTCGTCTCCTGGGCAATTTCAATTATTTTAATTTTACGAAGGGAGTAAACAATCTTATATATTAACCCATTTTCTTAGATTTAGATATTTCAGTAAATTACATTTGGGATTAAATATTTGGTTTCAAACATCTGCTGTATTCAAAAAGGTATGCATCAAAAAGAGGCTACAAAAAGGTGTGAAAGCTGAGCTGAAAACAACCAGGAACACTGTATATTACATTTCAAAACAGAATACTGTAATTAAGCCGAATCCCACATGTAGGGTAGTTTGAAGTGGTTAGGGTGAGGAAAGCATTGAGCTACTCTGACCTTCACACAAACACATATCCATAATTATTAATGACAAAACTGAAACACAATAACAATGAGATATATCAGAGTCTGGCCAAAATATTCATGATCAGAAGAACATGTTGTGAATCTTACATATGTTGACAGAGCTGCAGTAGAACCTTGCAGATATTAAAATATAATATACTAGATGGTGACCCGATTCTAATGCATCGGGTATTCTAGAATATGTATGCGGCCGAGCGTGCGCGCGTAAGCAGTGTTTAAATGGGTTGTGCACTACTTTAAATTAACGTTACTATAAACACCGCTGTGTTGATTGGTCGCGGGCAGCGTCCGCGACCAATCAACACAGCACTGTTTAACGTTTGCGGCAAGATCAGTGATTGGTCGTGGCCGCAATTTAAATGTGGCGCCCAAATCGGTGATTGGTCGCGTGCAGGGTCCGCGACCAATCAACACAGCGGTGTTTAAGTTTAGTGGCAAGATCGTTGATTGGTCGCGGTGAAAGACCGCGACCAATCATCGAATTGTATTGTGAGGACCGGAGAGCGCCGCTGCCTATGCGGCTACTTCCGCTGCGAGAACCCGGGACATGAGCGGGCGCTCGCAGCAGAAGTATCCCGACCCGTAGCGCCGCTCCCGGTCCTCTCTTGACATCCTAGCCGCATGGATGTCAGCGTCGCTGCCTGTGCTGGTACTTCCGCTGCGAGAACCCGGGACATGAGCTGGCGCTCGCAGCAGAAGTATCCCGGTCCTCCCTTCCGCATGGAGGTCAGCGGCGCCGTCGGTCGAGGTCCTTCTGCTGCTAGCAGCCGGGAGATGAGCGCCTTGCGCCGGTCATCTCCACGCTGCCTCGCTGCTGACCTCCGTCTCGCAGATCAGCCGCTAACGGCTGCCATTTTTTTTGCGAAATCCGCGGCGCTGATTGGCCGCTGCCGGACCAATGAGCGACGCGGGATTTCCTGGACAGACAGACAGACAGACGGGATAAGACAATTATATAGTAGATGGCCAATACTATGTGGACACTTGACCATCACACCTAGATGATGGGCTTCCAAAACCATGGGCCTCCACTCTTCTGGTAAAATGTTCCACGAGAATCTAAAGTATATTTGCAGGAGTTTGTAACTAATAAAATAAAGACTAGGTCTCAATCAGAATTCCAATTTATCCCCAAAGGGAGGTGGAAATCAGGGTTTCATGCAGGCAACTTGGGGTCTCCACATAAAACTTCACAAACCAGTCCTTTGAGCCTTAGAGCATAGTCATGCTGGAAAAGCAAAATATCTTCTCCAAACTGTTGGCACAAACTTGAATATATATATATATATTTATATATATACAGGGTGGGCCATTTATATGGATACACCTAAATAAAATGGGAATGGTTGGTGATATCAACTTCCTGTTTGTGGCACATTAGTATATGGGAGGGGGAAAACTTTTCAAGATGGGTGGTGACCATGGTGGCCATTTTGAAGTCGGCTATTTTGGATCCAACTTTATTTTTTTCAATGGGAAGAGGGTCATGTGACACATCAAACTTATCGAGAATTTCACAAGAAAAACAATGGTGTGCTTGGTTTTAACGTAACTTTATTCTTTCATGAGTTATTGACAAGTTTGTGACCACTTATAAAATGTGTTCAAAGTGCTGCCCATTGTGTTGGATTGTCAATGCAACCCTCTTCTTCCACTCTTGACACACTAATAGCAACACCGCAGAAGAAATGCTAGTGCAGGCTTCCAGTATCCATTGTTTCCGATGATGCACATCTCGTATCTTCACAGCATGGACAGTTGCCTTCAGATGACCCGAGTCAGGTCCGAGCATTCCTACATGAACAGTTTCCTGTAAAGTGGATTGGTCGTCGTGGGCCAGTTGAATGGCCACCAAGGTCTCCCGATCTGACCCCATTAGACTTTTATCTTTGAGGTAATCTGAAGGCAATCAATTAATATATATATGCTGTATATATATATTTGGCTAAAATGTAGAATTAAGATGAGAATTACACATTGGGATAGAAAAAGACCTAAATCTGAGAGTGTTGTACTATTTCAGCGCTGAAGCACATTGCAAATGGGAGTAGTAGTCACAATTTGTGACTAATAATCAAAAGATTCAAGTCAGTGTGACAGTGAAATGATTTATCTGTGATATACTGCAGTAATGTTGGAAAAAAGGAGGGCAGTTTAACCCTTTTGTGCAAAAGCCTCTTTTCGCCTTCGTGACCAGACCAAATTTTACAATTACTGACCATTGTCACTTTATGAGGTTATAACTCTGGAACGCTTCATGGATCTCAGTGATTTTGAGACCGTTTTTTCGTGACATATTATACTTTATGATAGTGGTAAAATTTGTTCGTTATGACTTGTGTTTATTTTTGAAAATATCGGAAATTTGGCAAAACTTTTGAAAATTTCACAATTTTCAAGCTTTTAATGTTTATGCCCTTAAACCAGAGAGTTATTTCACACAAAATTGTTAATAAATAACATTGCCCATATGTCTACTTTGCATCAGCACAATTTTTGAAACATTTTTTTTGTTAGGAAGTTGTAAGGGTTAAAATTTGACAAGCAATTTCTCATTTTTCCATAAAATTTAAACACATTTTTAAAACACATTTTTACCACAAAATGTTATTTTAGCTTCAATTTGTTATTTTCAGAAGGACAACAGGAGAAAATGGATGCAAAAATTTGTTGAGCAATTTTTCCAAAGTAAGCAGGTACCTGTCATGGGTGCATCGCCACAAAGATCGTCGCGATTGCACATTCTGACTTCTCACAGCTGAGTTGCTGGTTCTTTGTTTTTTGGTAATGAGAGAGTTAATTTTACCTAGCTCTTTGCTAAGACTAGGTGCAGCCTCGCCCGGCTGCTTTTGATTATGTTCTAATTAGTTTCCTTTATATTCCTGCCAGTCTGGGTGTTAGACGCCGGTGAAAGCATTCATGTAGTCTAGCAGACTGGATCGGTTCTGAGAATACTTAAGCTAAGAGCTCCTTAGTTGTTTTTACTCTTACAGCTTATAGTTTTTCTCTGAGACCTTAGGTGTTCCTACTGTGTGTGAGTGTTGTATGTAAGACTTTATTTACTTTATTTCTTGTCTTTCTTGTATGTCTTTCTGTTCATTAACCGTTACCTGTTCATTCCCTTTGGTGGTATTCAGGGTCCTTCTTAGGACTAGAATACAGTTGGCAGGGATTGATAGGAGACAGGGTTTACGCTGGTGGCCTGGACCTCTGTACCTTTAACAGTACCTCCAGGTTGAGGGATTAGTTAGGACCCCAGTTTAGGGTCAGCTTAGACCCCGGTCACCCTCTAGCCGGAGACAGCGTATAACGGATTCCGTTTTGACCCACTGGACATTCTGTCAGGTAAATCTATGTTATCATATATCTATGCGCATGTTATATAGTATGTTGCCCTTTTGATATAGATTACTGACATCACATATATATATCTGCTATACAGCGTGACATTTTCACCGGCCCAACTAAAGATTCTCCCCAGCTGTCATGGATCCAGTAGCCCAGCTGGCCCGGCAGTTGCAGGGGTTGTCCATGGAATTTGCAGACATTAAGTCCAAGGTTTTGTCCCACCCGGAGCAAACCAGATCTGAACCTAAGGTTGCTCTCCCGGACAGGTTCACTGGTGGGCGGGACAAATTTTTACTTTCCGGGAGGCATGTAAATTGTACTTTCGGCTGCGGCCTCGGTCATCTGGGAGTGAAGAGCAGAGGGTGGGAATTGTTATCTCGCTCTTACAAGGGGACCCTCAATCTTGGGCGTTCTCTATTCCTCCAGGTTCCCCAGATCTCCAGTCAGTGGATCGATTTTTTACTGCCCTGGGTCTGGTATATGATGATCCGGATCGAGTCTCCCTTGCTGAAACAAGGTTACGTAAAATACGGCAAGGAAATCGTCCAGCGGAGGAATATTCTTCTGAGTTCCGTAGATGGGCAACAGATACTCAGTGGAATGACCCAGCTCTTAGGAGCCAGTTTTGTCAAGGGTTGTCTGACAAATTAAAAGATGTGTTGGCTCAGTATGATTCTCCTCCATCACTGGAGGCTGCTATGGCCCTCGCTATTCGCATTGATAGACGACTTCGGGGAAGACGCGAGGTAACTCCGCCCCCCGTGATGACTCCACCTACTACTAAAGTCCCTTATACTGAGGTTCCCCTGGTCTGTTCTGAGGAACCCATGCAGTTGGGAGGGACATCATTTTGTAGGAGGGAATCGGCGGTGCGCCGCAAGACTAGAAGGTGTTTCTTTTGCGGGAGAGAGGGACATTTTGTTGGGGGGTGTCCATCCCGGACCTCTTTGAGCCAAGGAGTTAACCTGGGAGTGTGTATTTCGTCCCCAAATCCCTCTCAGTTTCTCGTGCCTGCGGAGGTGGTGATTGGTACTAGAACTGAGAGGATTTCTGTTTTTCTTGATAGTGGGTCCGGGGCTAATCTGGTGGACACTCGGTTTGCCCAGGTGCATGGTATGCAACTGAGTGTATTGGCCAAACCGGTCCCTATACTCTCTATTGATTCTAGACCTCTTGGTCAAGGTAGCTTGGTACAAGCTGTTCATAACATAGATCTTCGAGTAGGGGCAATACATAAAGAGCAATTGTCTTGTTATGTGTTGGAGGGTCTACCTACTCCTATTGTGTTGGGACTTCCTTGGTTGGCTAAACATAACCCAGTGATTGATTGGCAATCCAGAAAGATAAGCCAGTGGGGTGAATTTTGCAAGAATAACTGCATGAGCACGGTCATCGGTGCGGTTGTGCCTAGGACTTTGCCTCCTTTTCTGGAGGACTTTGGGGAGATGTTCGCAGAGGAGGGGTGTAAAGAGTTACCTCCTCATCGCGCATATGACTGCTCAATAAAGTTGCTTCCTGATGCCTTATCTCGTACTTTCCCAGGGACCGGGAGGATGGATGATCCGGTTCCTATTCCTCAGGAGGGAGTTGTAGTGTCAGCTGTATGCTCTGAGCTTGAGGGGGAGGTATTGGGGGCTCAGGGGGACGCCCCTGTGGGACTTCCAGGGAGACTGATAGTTCCAGATCGGTTAAGACTGAAGGTTACGGAGAACCGTTACAAACGGATGGCTGATAGGGGGAGAGTTTCTGGTCGAGATCTGAAGGTGAACGATCTGGTGTGGTTGTCTACCAGGAATATAAACTTAAAGTTCCCTCCTGGAGGTTGGGTCCCAGATTCATCGGGCCGTACAGGATCAGTTCCATAATTAATCCTGTGGCATTTCGTCTGGACCTCCCTCCTACGTTTAAAAATCATAATGTGTTTCACAAGTCATTACTTAAAAAGTATGTGGCACCAGTCATACCGTCACCTCTACCTCCTTCAGTGGTGGTCAATGATAACGTGGAAATTCATGGGTCGAAAATCATTGACTCACGTCTCAGTCGCCGATCCCTTCAGTACTTAGTTCATTGGAGGGGGTATGGTCCTGTGGAGGGGACGTGGGTCCCTGCGTCTGATGTTAACGCAGATCGATTGGTTCGGACCTTTCACACAACTCACCCGGGCAGACCTGGCCCTGAGGGTCGGAGGCCCCTCATAGAAGGGGGGGTACTGTCATGGGTGCATCGCCACAAAGATCGTCGCGATTGCACATTCTGACTTCTCACAGCTGAGTTGCTGGTTCTTTGTTTTTTGGTAATGAGAGAGTTAATTTTACCTAGCTCTTTGCTAAGACTAGGTGCAGCCTCGCCCGGCTGCTTTTGATTATGTTCTAATTAGTTTCCTTTATATTCCTGCCAGTCTGGGTGTTAGACGCCGGTGAAAGCATTCATGTAGTCTAGCAGACTGGATCGGTTCTGAGAATACTTAAGCTAAGAGCTCCTTAGTTGTTTTTACTCTTACAGCTTATAGTTTTTCTCTGAGACCTTAGGTGTTCCTACTGTGTGTGAGTGTTGTATGTAAGACTTTATTTACTTTATTTCTTGTCTTTCTTGTATGTCTTTCTGTTCATTAACCGTTACCTGTTCATTCCCTTTGGTGGTATTCAGGGTCCTTCTTAGGACTAGAATACAGTTGGCAGGGATTGATAGGAGACAGGGTTTACGCTGGTGGCCTGGACCTCTGTACCTTTAACAGTACCTCCAGGTTGAGGGATTAGTTAGGACCCCAGTTTAGGGTCAGCTTAGACCCCGGTCACCCTCTAGCCGGAGACAGCGTATAACGGATTCCGTTTTGACCCACTGGACATTCTGTCAGGTAAATCTATGTTATCATATATCTATGCGCATGTTATATAGTATGTTGCCCTTTTGATATAGATTACTGACATCACATATATATATCTGCTATACAGCGTGACAGTACCCCATATTTGTTGGAAAACGACTGCTTGGGCGCATGGTAGGGCTGGAAAGGGAATGAGCGCTATTTTTGTAGGCATAGGTTGCCATCCAGGTGATACCATTTTGTAAACTACACCTCTCAAAGAATTCATCTAGATAAGTAGTGAGTATTTCTAACCCTCAGGCGATTCACAATCTTGTATAAAATTGGCTGAGTAAATGAAATATTACTAAAATGTTGCTTTGAACCCAAGTTTGCAATTTTCAAAAGGGGTAATAGGAGAAAAGGAACAGTACAATTTGTTATGCAATTTCTCCTGAGTACAGTCATGGCCAAAAGTTTTGAGAATGACACAAATATTATATTTTCACATGATCTGCTGCCCTCTGGTTTTTATGTGTGTGTTTGACAGATGTTTTTATCACAGACAGAAATATAATAATTGCAAACATATAAGTAACAAAAGCTTATATTGACAGTTAGAATGAGTTAATTCAGCAAGTCAATATTTGCAGTGTTGACCCTTCTTTTTCAGGACCTCTGCAATTCTCCCTGGCATGCTCTCAATCAACTTCTGGACCAAATCCTGACTGATAGCAGTCCATTCTTGCACAATCAATGCTTTCATTTTGTCAGAATTTTTAGGTTTTTGTTTGTCCACCCGTCTCTTGATGATTGACCACAAGTTCTCAATGGGATTAAGATCTGGGGAGTTTCCAGGCCATGGACCCAAAATCTCTATGTTTTGTTCCCTGAGCCATTTAGTTATCACCTTTGCTTTATGGCAAGGTGCTCCATCATGCTGGAAAAGGCATTGTTGATCGCCAAACTGCTCTTGGAGGGTTGGGAGGAGTTGCTCTTGGAGGACATTCTGGTACCATTCTTTATTCATGGCTGTGTTTTTAGGCAAGACTGTGAGAGAGCCGATTCCCTTGGCTGAGAAGCAACCCCACACATGAATGGTTTCAGGATGCTTAACAGTTGGCATAAGACAAGACTGGTGGTAGCGCTCACCTTGTCTTCTCCGAATGAGGCGTTTTCCTGATGTATCAAACAATCGAAAAAGGGATTCATCAGAGAAAATAACTTTACCCCAGTCCTCAGCAGTCCACTGCCTGTACCTTTTGCAGAATATCAGTCTGTCCATGATGTTTTTTCTGGAGAGAAGTGGCTTCTTTGCTGCCCTCCTTGAGACCAGGCCTTGCTCCAAGAGTCTCCACCTCACAGTGCGTGCAGATGCACTCACACCTGCCTGCTGCCATTCCTGAGCAAGCTCTGCACTGCTGGTAGCCCGATCCCGCAGCTGAAACACTTTTAAGAGACGGTCCTGGCGCTTGCTGGTCTTTCTTGGGCGCCCTGGAGCCTTTTTGGCAACAATGGAACCTCTCTCCTTGAAGTTCTTGATGATGCGATAGATTGTTGACTGAGGTGCAATCTTTCTAGCTGCGATACTCTTCCCTGTTAGGCCATTTTTGTGCATTGCAATGATGACTGCACGTGTTTCTTTAGAGATAACCATGGTTAACAGAAGAGAAACAATGATGCCAAGCACCAGCCTCCTTTTAAAGTGTCCAGTGGTGTCATTCTTACTTAATCATGACAGATTGATCTCCAGCCATGTCCTCATCAACACCCACACCTGTGTTAATGGAGCAATCACTGAAAAGAGGTTAGCTGGTCCTTTTAAGGCAGGGCTGCAATGATGTTGAAATGTGTTTTGGGGGATAAAGTTCATTTTCTAGCCAAATATTGACTTTGCAAGTAATTGCTGTTAAGCTGATCACTCTTTATAACATTCTGGAGTATATGCAAATTGCCATTAGAAAAAGTGAAGCAGTAGACTTTGTAAAAATTAATATTTGTGTCATTCTCAAAACTTTTAGCCATGACTGTACATCAATAGCCCATAAGTGGTCAAAAACTACTTTTGAGGCACAGTGCAAAGCTCAAAAGGGAAGGAGCGCCATAGTACAGTGTATATTTTGTTGCACTGGTTTGAGGGGGCTAAGTCAAATTGACAGAGCCCCTGCGTTTCCAGAACAGCAGAAACCCCCATAAGTGACCCCATTTTTACAAACTATACCTGTTAATGAATTCATCTAGGAGTGCAGGTTATATTAACAAACCAAGTTAGTCACAGAATTTTATACCATTGGGGAGTGAATACAAAATAATTACATTCTTACCACAAAAAAAAATAGTTTTAGCCCAGATTTTACATTTTCACACAGGGAAATGGATGAAAATGGTGTCACACAATTTCTGCTGACTGTGGCAATACCCCATATGTAGCTGTACAGTACTGTTTAGACATACGGAGAGACTCGGGAGGGACGGAGCGCTATTTGACTCTTGGAGATCAAATTACAAATAATTATAGAATAGTTTCCAGACTCCACATACAGAGTGCCTAAATGCCAGAAGAGCAGAATCCCCCTCAAATGACCCCATTTAGGAAATTACACCCCTTTGGGAATTTATCTGCAGGTGTAGTGATGATTTTGACTCCATAAATGTTTTTCAAAAACAAGTAGCAGTGGATGTTGCTCAGTGAAAAATTACAAACCGCCATTGTAATGACCAGTACGCTGTAGAGACCAGTATATTATGTGCAGCTCATGCTTCTGGAGACATGTACAGTATGTTAGGCAGGCTCTCATCACTACAGAAATGCCAAACATGTGGATGCTAAATGCAGATTAAGCACACTAGGGCTCAGAAGAGAGAGGGGCATTTGGATTTGGGAGTGCAGAATTTGCTTGATTTCTTTTAGGGGGTGAGGAGCCATGGCGCTTTTCCAGAGTCTTTGTACTACCAGTAACATGGAAGCCCCCTACATTTCCGTTAACAGATGACAGATTATGGATTGTATTGATGCTTTTATTGGGAACATTTCACATAACATTTATGATCACATTTATCCAGCACTCTACGCTGAGCACTTAGCTTGGGGTTTCCATCTAAATCTCAGAGTGACGTGATTCAGATAAAATCCCTGAGGGAGCCTGTTTTGACCTGGAAATAGTTTGACAGTATGTGTTATCGGATGTCTCTTAGCTAGAGCAGGGGAACTGCTTCAGGATCTACCCCATTAGAATCGCCACTTGATAACGTCACACGCTGGGTATTTTTAAAGGCATCATTGGAGCGCGATCACATGGACACACAGCCTATTTGCTACCAGGCACACTACTAGGCGAGACTCGTTTACCACTTTGAGTTCAGCGTTACACTGCACCACTTAACCTTCTTTTGACATATTCACCCCTAAATATACTTTCCCCTGATGAGGCCCATGCGAATGGGCCAAAACGTGCAAGGACGATTGTGGTTCATTATCATTGGGACAATACTTGGGTACTGCCCTTGTTAGGGTAGAAGCCATTCACATGGGGCATCAGAGGAGACAATAGGGACCAAATACCCCCTTCTACTCCCTCCAGAGTGGTCCTTTATTATCTATCTCCACAGGAAAGTGCGAGATCTCTCCAATCTCTTTTATTTTGCACTGTTTTCATTGTGGGCACTTTCTTTCTATTGAATTGTCATAAGTGACGTGTTTTTCAACTTGGTTGTGATTTTGTTTGTTTTGCTGAGCATTTGTAACTCATGATAGCAACAGTTAAGTTTTATGGTTTCCATGCTGCATACCGTAAATAAAATTAACACAGAATTTAGTGAGCAAACTCTACCGGAATACCGGAAAGATGAGAAAAGTCATATATACCTGTTTGTTGGGTGACCCCTGATATCCAATCGAGCTGTAGCTGAAGTAATTGTGCATCATTTCCTAACTTACAATAATACAATATTCTCCACAACTAAAACAAGATGGAGCAAAACACTTCATCATTATTTCATATTATGCCTTAATGAAAAATCCTGAAATGCGTGTGCTTCTATTGACCATCTTTCCTCTACATTTGTTTTGCGACACATAATGCTGAGTGTATGTGCACCTCCATACTGAAGTGTTTTTGCTGAATATGAAGAATATAATGAATAAATCATTGTTTCACTTTGGTTTCTGCAATGAAACTCTTAACTGAAATAACAGTATATAAAATAATATCCCTGGTGGGCGCATTGGAGAGTCAAATAATCACAGAATGTTTGGATATCATTATGGAAAGGCCATATGACAATAAAAAGGTGTGAATAATATTCAGTGTTTATGGTGGTGAAGTAGCCATTATAAGAGACATAATGGAGTAAGCTCTCACGTCCACATCAGTGTAGAGGCTTCGAGTTATTTTGATGATTTGATTACATTGGAGAAGTGAGATTGAACGGCTTCTCAGGGTTATCCAATTGTCAATTCAAAATTCTATCCTGCGAGCAATGATGTGGTCCTGTATGTAATCATCCACTGGATTACAACACTGTACAGTACATTTTTAGAAGCATAGCCACAAGCAGTAACTATTTTCAAATTAATTTGAAAAACTTAATGTACGTCCTAATCAACAAAATGCTGACGCTTACATCCAAAAATGTGATCTGTTTTTATTGTATATGCCTGCATGTTAAGAATCAATGCTGGAAATATTTTATTTGCTGTAAAGAAAGGGACATATGGGGTGGGAATATTTGCTATATCAATACTTTTGCTCATAATAATTAGATTAGTGTTTAAAAATTAGAATTCTGTTGTCAATCTATGTAAAAAATTCACAGAATGTCATGACTTTTTTACTGGTGTATGTTGGGTCTAGTTCAGTAGTTCAGGGGTGGGTAATTAATTTTGCCGAGAGGCCACATTAGAGATCGTGACTTTTGCGGAGGGCCGAACCAATAAACTGTAACAAATTCTGCTCAATATTAATGTTAACATATTAATTATAATTATTTACATTAATATTAATTGAATCACTTAATATTGAGCAGAATTAAGTATGTTGACATCCCCTTATATACCGTATGAGCCCACGAACAGCCCCCTATATACTGCATGAGCCCATGAACAGCCCCCTATATATTGTAAGAGCCCACACACAGCCCTTATATACAGTATGAGCCACCACATAGCCTCCTATATATATGAGCCCCAACATAGCTCTCTATATACAGTATGAGCCATCACATAGCCTCTATATACACAATATGAGCTGTCACATAGCCTCCTATATACAGTATGAGCCCCCACATTGCCTTCTACATCCAGTATGAGCCCTCACATATCTTCTTATATTAAGTATAACCCCCACATAGCCTCCAATACAAAATATAAGACCCCACATAACCTCCAATATACATTATGAGCCCCCACATAGCCTCTAATATACAGTATTAGCCTTCATATAGTCTCCATATGTACAGTGTGAGCCTCAGATAGCCTCCTATATAAGGCATGAGCCCCATAGTGTCCCTATTTACAGCATGAGCCTCCACATAGACTCCCTATATACAGTGTGAGCCTCCACATAACCTCTTACATATAGAATGAGCCCCCACATAGCCTCTGATATACAGCTTGTGCCCGACATAGGCTTCATATATGCAGTATGAGCCCCCACATAGCCTCCTACATTCAGTTTGGGCCTCCACATAGCCTCCTATGTACAGTATCAGCCACCACAAAGCCTCCTATATACAGTACGAGTACAAATTACAAATATCACTTATAGTAAGCAAACTAACAATGACAGACTGATACAGAGGGGAGAGGACCCTGCACTTGCGGGCTTACATTCTACAGGATGGTGGGGAAGGAGACAGTAGGTTGGGGGGTTGCAGCAGTTCCGGTATTGGTGAGGCGGTAGTTCGGGTAATGGTAAGGAGGCAGCGGGGTCATTGCAGGGTGTAAGCTTTTTTTAAAGAGGTGGGTTTTCAGGTTCCGTCTGAAGGATCCGAATGTGGTTGATAGTCGGACATGTTGGGGCACAGAATTCCAGAGGATGGGGGATATTCGGGAGAAGTCTTGGAGGCGATTAGATGAGGAGCGAGTAAGTGTGGAGAAGAGGAGGTCTTGGGAGGACCGGAGATTACGTGAGGGAAGATATCGGGAGATTAGTTCAGAGATATATGGAGGAGACAGGTTATGGATGGCTTTGTAGGTCAGTATTAGTAATTTGAACTGGATACACTGAGGGAATGGGAGCCAGTGAAGAGATTTGCAGAGGAAGTAGCGAGGAGAGAGATGAATTAGTCGGGAAGCAGAGATAAGGATTGACAGGAGAGGTGCGAAAGTGTTAGCAGGGAGGCCACAGAAAAGGATGTTGCAGTAGTCGAGGTGGGAGAGGATGAAGGCATGCACAAGCATTTTAGTAGATTGAGGGTTGAGGAAAGGACAGATTCAAGAGATATTTTTGAGCTGGAGGCGACAGGAGGTGGAAAGAGCTTGGATGTTCGGTTTGAAGGACAGAGCCGAGTCAAGAGTTACTCCGAGGCCGCGGACTTCCGGTACGGGGAAAGCGTGATGTCATTTATTTTGATAGACAGATCAGGTAAGGAAGATCTGTGAGATGGAGGAAAGATGATTAGTTCAGATTTGTCCACATTGAGTTTGAGGAAACGAGAGGAGAAGGAGGATATGGCTGAGAGACACTCCGGGATTCTGGACAGCAGTGATGTGACGTCTGGGCCAGAGAGGTAGATCTGAGTGTCATCAGCATAAAAGGTGGTACTGGAATCCATGGGACTTTATGAGTTGTCCCAGGCTAAGTGTATAGATTGAGAAGAGTAGGGGTCCTAGAACAGAGCCTTGGGGCTATATATAGTATTATCCTCCTATAAACAATATCCCACATAACCTCCATATATACAGTGTGAGCCCTCACAAAGCCTCCTGTATACAGTGTGAGCCACCACATAGCTTCCAATATGCAGCATGAGTCTAACATAGCCTCCTATATACATTGTGAACCCCACATAACCTCCTATATACAGTGTGAGTCCCACATAGCCTCCTATATAAAGTATAAGCCCCAACATAGCCTCCCAATCCCCCACATAGCCTCTCTATATACAGTGGGAGCTCCCACATTACCTCTTATGTATAGAATGAGCTTCCACATAGATTCTGATATACAGCGTGTGCCCGAGATAGCATTTATATATACAGCATGAACTCCCCACATAGCCTCCATATGTACAGTATGAGACTCCACATAGCCTTCCATATACAGTATGAACCCTCACATAGCCTCCTAAATTCAGTAGGAGCCCTGAAATAGCCTCCTATGTAAAGTATGAGCCATCACATAGCTTCCTATATATAGTATGAGCCCCACATAGCCTCTTACATACAGTATAAGCACCCACATAGCCTCCTATATACAGTATGAGTCCCCAAAGAGTCTCCTATATACAGTATTAGCCTCCTATGAACAGTATGAGCCCAAACATTTCCAGTGTGAGCCTCCACAAAGCCTCCTGTGTACAGTGTGAGCCCCACATAGTCTCTTATATACAGTGTGAGCCCCACATAGCCTCATATATCAGGCATGAGCCCCACATAGCATCCCTATTTACAGCATGATCTCCCACATAGCCTCCTATATACAGTATGAGCCCCCTACATAGCATCCTCCATTCAGTATGAACCCCACATAGCCTACTAAATACAGTATGAGCACCCACAAAGCCTTACATTCAATATGAGCCCCAACATAGCATCCTATACATAGTATCAGCCTACTACAAGCAGTATAAGCCCCCATATAGCCTCCATATATAGTGTGAGCCCTCACAAAGCCTCCTGTATAAAGTGTGAGCCACCACATAGCTTCCAATATGCAGCATGAGTCCCACATAGCCTCCATATATACAGTGTGAACCCCACATAATCTCCTATATATTAAGTGCGAGCCCAACATAGCCTCCTATATAAAGCATAGCATTCCTATATACATTATGAACCCCCCACATAGCCTCAATATATACAGTATGAGACCCCACATAGCCTTCTATATACAGTATGAATCCTCACATAGCCTCCTACATTCAGTATGAGCACCCACATAGCCTCCTATATACAGTATGAGTCACCACATAGCTTCCTACATTCAATGAGCCCCTGCATAGCCTCCTAAATCAGTATGAGCACCAACATAGCCTCCAATATACAGTATTAGTCATCACATAGCCTCCTCCATTCAGTATGAGCCCCCACATAGCCTCCTATATAAAGAATGAGCCCCACAAAGCTTCCTACATTCAATGAGCCCCTGCATAGCCTCATAAATCAGTATGAGCATCCACATAGCCTCCAATATACAGTATCAGCCCCATATAGCATCCTATATATAGTATTAGCCTTTATATAGCCTTGTATATACAGTAAGAGCCCCTATATAGCCTCCTGTATACAGTGTGAACCACCACATGGCTTCCAATATGCAGCATGAGTCCCACATAGCCTCCATATATACAGTGTAAGCCCCACATAGCCTTGTATATACAGTGTGAGCCCCACATTGTCTCTTATATACAGTGTGAGCCCCACATAGCCTCCTATATACAGCGTGAGCTCCAACATATCCTCCCTATTTACAGCGTCAGTCCCACCTAGCTTCCCTATCCCCCACACAGCCTCCCTGTATACAGTGAGAATCCCATATAACCTCTTATATACAGAATGAGCCCCCAAATAGCCACTTAAATACAGCGTGTGCGCCACATAGCTTTTGATATTCAGCATATGCCCCACACAGCCTTCATGTATACAGTATGAACCCCCCACATAGAGTACACAGTATGAGCCCCCCACATAGCCTCCATTTATAATCTGAGCCCCGCATAGCCTCCATATATACAGTGAGCTCCACATAGCCTCCTATATATAGAGTGAACCCCCACATAGCCTCCTATATACAGTATGATGCCCTACATATCCTCCATATATGCAGTATGAGTCCCACACATAGTCTCCATATATACAGTATGAGCCCCACATAGCCTCCACCTACAGTGTGACCCTCACATCATCTCTATATATTCAGTGTAAGCCTCACATAGCTTTCATATATACAGTGCGACCTCCACATAGCCTACTATATACATACAAATATCCCATACATTAATAAATATAAAAATTTGCGCTGTGTGTCTAGTAAAAAATATATATTAAGACTGTCATTGTCCTGATAAAGACAAAAATGCGTTATAGCAAATATAAAGTAATGCAATATAAATATAAAGATGTCTTTATAAAATGTTAGTATAATAGTGTGCTTAGATTTCAGTATACACTGTTCACAACAAAAAGAAACTGAATATAATCTTGATGTGATTACGAGTCGGATTAGAATTGCATGCTCATGTCCTCACTAGTAAATAGATCGCTTTGTCCAACATCGGTGAATGAGCAAATAAATAATAGGGTGCCGTTCCTAACTCACTGAGACATTGTTTCTCCAATATGTGTAACCAGTTGAGTCCTCCAATATGGCAAACGTTCCTTCTAACGGTGCTGGAATGCTCCTGAGTTCACTGTGTTCTTCTCGGGCACTGTTCCGGCCGGTAACAGATGCCCATCTACCACGCTGCTGTGTAAACGCTGAATGCCGGCAGTCGGGAAGAGAAAGCGGTGATTCCACAAGACCTTCGGTGACGTCACACCATGTGACTAACCACGTGACTGACTACGGAGCGCTCCTGAGACCAGCAAATCCTACGCGTTTCAGAATCTTGCGGATTCCTTCATCAGGGAACCCAGGGAACCCCATACACATGAAAAAAACACTCACCTCGCACCCGTTCCCCTGGAGCTCTGCTTCTGTCTCCTGTGCACTGAGTCTCAGCACCAGCACAGTAAAATGTCATCATGTCTGCTGTCTTACACGCTGATTAGTGGAAGATGGAGGCGGTGGCCCAGTCCTCCACCAATGTATTCACCGCTTTCTGCAATTAGCGGTTATAGCAGACGATTGGTGAAAGAATGGCAGGTGGGGGGAGGGAATGATGCAGCCATGGGACACTGTTTCAGCCCTTCGGTTGTTTCAGTCCACGGGCCAAACTGAAACAGCAAACGCACAAATGTGGACAGCGGGCCGCAGTTTGCCCACGTCTGGTCTAGATTGTATTGTTTAGGACACCAGAGATTTTTTTATAAGTGTAAAGAACATGATATCACTCCCCTATTAAAGGAGTTGGTATGTCTTCTTTCTTCATGACCCACTGCTCCATGGTCTCCAAGCTTTCTGCTTGCCTGGGAGAGATGTGTTATGGATGATTGACAGTTGAGTCCAGTGGCATGGCTGCACATGGCTGCCAAAAGGAAAACTAGTTACAAATTAACTATTTTTCATGACAACCAGAGTCAGAAGAACAATGTGAATGTATGAATTCTGAATACAAGTTACACGGTCTCCAGAGTTCAATCATGAGTGTATGTGCAAGGTAATAAAGAAAGGGCATCATTTCCAGGCAAATGTAATTTGTAGGTTAGTGCAAACCAGTTTTTATTGTACAGAACACAGTGTTTCATCTTCTGATGCTTTCCAGTGCTATCTAATTAGGTATTTTTACCATTAGAGCATTGATTCTTTTTGTTACAGTTGAATACAAAAGAAAGCCGACTTCTAGATGTAGCAGTTTGCAAGACACAGAAAGAAGCTAATGATTTATCCAATGAAATACCACAAAAATGTAAAGGAAAAAAGCATGCACAAAGTAGCCTTGGCATAGAGGGTACAGTGCAACATAGAAATGGATATTGAGAACACCAATTCTGTGAACAACATAGCAGACAAGGTGGCTCATGACCAGACAGGCCCTTCTGGCATTTGCCAGAATTGCCAGATGGCCAGTCCGGCCCCAGATATGATCACTCTAAAGTGTAAGCCCCAAGGGTTCAAGCTGCTCATTGTTAATACTCTAAAGGCATGTTCACATGTACATTTTTTTGGTGGTCTTTGTGGATTGTAACTGACTTCCTAGATATTGTCATGTCTCCCTGAGGCCACTGGCTCAAAAAGGCTAACTCAGACAGACTTGGCACAAGCCACTCAGTCTGGCAGACCCCAAAGGAACCTCGATACCCTTTAGCCGCTATACAGGGATCTGGTTTTACAACAAGATCCAGTGGATTGCTACCATGGAAGGGCTACAGTCCGGAAGTGTGAACCAGAGATAGGAATGGTCACCAAGCAGGGTCAAAGCTAAGAGCAAAGCATGTCATGAACAAGGGTCAAATCATGTCATGAATAGAATCATAAAACAGGTGGGAGATCAAATATCAAGCTGAGGCCAATGAACAGTAATTATAAGGACGAAACACGGAAGCACAGCGCAGAGGTATGAACCAGTATAGCTGAACCATTGACTGACAGTGGGAGGTGGCTGTCAGGGGTAATATAGAACAGCTCCACCCAATTCTGGCAACAGACAGAAACCAAATAAACAAGATTAACCCCATAGCCTTTGGACTGACCAAAGCCACAAGTCCCAGGAATAAACCGGGACTGATGCTATCAAAAATTACCTGCAACAGCGGTTCAAATTCAAATTGTTCCAAATATTACCATTGGACTTTTATGATAAATTCACATGCACCAGACTGAAAATAATTTCTAATCCTGGTAATGACTCCTGGCCTGTCCAACTAGCTGGCCAATCCAGCTTACTGTATAATGATTGCTGCTATCTTCACTACCCACCACCAATCACAAGCTAGTCTGTTGACTACAGCCAGAGTACCTATAATTCTATGCAGTGGTTAAGGGGTAAGATTGATGAGGTTTCTTATTTTATCTGCACACAAAAATTTCCTAGGTTTATGGAGGAGGTCCACTCCAAGAAATGCATGGAGAATCACTTTAAAGAGAACCTGTCAGTAGGATCAACCCTCTTAAGCCATCTATATGGTCATGTTATTCATAGGAAGTTGAATAAAAAGATGCCTTGTTATCTGCAATCTGATGTCTTATGCCAGAGAAATCCATGTTTTTCTTATATGTAAATGAGCGGTTCCTGAGAATCTGCATCCATAGCTTATTGTAAATGAAAGGAGTGTTACCAGTGTGAGACATGTATCTAACACAGAACAGTAGAACTGAGTGTCTCCTTATTTGCTGTAGCTCTCTGAGCTCTGCTGTATTACAACACTATTATATCACTGTCTGCCTGTGAGATAGAAGCTGAAGCTGAGAGGAACCTGCAGATGTGTCAAGTATAATCACACACAGCTCTGCAGTGATATCAGGAGAGCACAGAGCGGCCATTACACACCACACTGGTAATGCTCCATTTAAGGTACAAAAAAGTGGGCAGCTGAACAAATATAAGGAAAATTTGGATTTCTCTGGAATAAGACATCGGATTACAGATTTCAAGATATCATTTTACTCGGCTTCCTATGACCTGCATGCCCATACAGATGGCATAGGAAGGTTCAATCCACTGACAGATTCCCTTCAAAATCACTTGAAAGGCGGTTCCTATTAATTTGTATTGTAAAACCACTTTGTTGCTTGTTTGTTCTCACTTTTGAACATTTTTTTTCCCCTTCAGATTTTTAAATACGCCAGATAGGAAAAAAGAAAGCGCATGTTACTTCTTTAACACTACGATGCATGACATTCGGAATCTACACTCTTACATATCCCGGGCCTTTTAGGCCCGTTTGCAACTTATATGGAAGGAATTGACAAAAAAAATAAGTAGGCTTTTTTTGAGTTTATTTCAAAATTGTAAAGTCAGATATGACAAATGCACACAATTATAAGTGTTTATAAAGAGAAATAACATGTAAATTGAAGTAAACAAAACCTGCAACTAGTTTTCGTTTCTAACTTTTCCTTTACTTTTCAATTTTATTACTCTCCATTCTTGGAAATTCTTGGAAAACTTACACCACAACGTTTCATAGCTTCAATCGTTTGCTTTGGCATGAATTGTGTGTCCCTTCGCTGCATCATGTGTGGTATTATAAGTTCACGGCAAAGGTCCTTCAAGAATAGGCGCCTCTTGTCACTCCTCTTAGCATGGAAATCGGGATGACAATATCATAAACTAAAAGGCCTGTGTCATGGAAATATTTGTTCTTCCAAAAAAGCATTTTTATAAAAAAAACGATGATCACATGAAACTAGTAAATTACCAACAACTAAACACCTGAGAAATACCTAGAGTTTCAAAATTCTCAAGTACAGCAAGTAATCTTGCAGAAAATAGCAAAAAAAGACAAATAAACTGATGAGTATATGATAAACCTAATACGGGCTTAAAAGGCCCGGGATATGAAAAGCTGTAGTTTTCTAAAAAAAAAATTATATAAAAAAAAAACCATCACATAAAAATATATAAACAACTGGAAATTACACACAACTACAGACCTGAGGAATACCTAGAGTTTCAAAATTCTAAGTTTAAAAACCTTTCAGAATTTTTGCAAAACAAAAGTTCCCGGGCCTAAAAGGCCCGGGATATGCACCGTAGGGTTAAAGCTCTCTTGATAATATTTGCTCCAAATTCACTTTGTGAAAAATCAAAAGAAACTCGTTTTTTACCACTTAAAAATGATATGTGCCACAAAGTTTTTTTTTCATGCAGGTCTGCACCAAAACCCACTTCAGAACTGTTCACAAAATGTTTCAAAGAATGAACCTATGCATTTTTATGAGAAAACTACTTGCTGTGCATATGTTCAGTCTTTTGGGAGGACAAGAGAAGTGACCTGACTATTCATCAGGTGTTTTCCAGCTGAGAAGATGCTTTTTACACCCATCATCATTTTGAGCATTTTGCGACTGTTCACACCTCAGAAGTCATTTGCGGTACCTTCATTATTGAATGGAAAAACAAAAAAATTAATGAAAAACGGCAATAAAAAAAACTGACCCCAAATCAAAAGAAAAACGCTTGAAAAAAATGCTGGCGGTCAAAACCAGGTGCTCAAGAAACTAACTAGAAGACACAAGAAAAAGAAGTTACAAAAACAGCTTAGAGGTTCCACTTCTCTATTATGAAATGTAACTGTATATAAACCATTCCAATTTCATACAGATTAACCCTTTTCTTTTGCTGTGGAACGTCCTTTGAGTATAGCATTGATTTTTTGTTGAAACTTTTTGACTACTATTTCCTTTTTTTGGCCTTTTTATGTTTTTCATTATAAGATCAAAACAGTTCCCTGAATTAATAATATTTTTATTTTATTTTATCTTACTTGTTTATAAAGAATGAAAGAACTTTTAAATTACTAGACTAACCAAATAGAAACAAAAACATAAAAAGTCATCTATCACCCTTCCTATTATGCTCAAACAAATGGGACAAACTATAAAGCTAGTAATGGCAACTGGTAAGTAAATGAAGTAAAAACCTCAATTACATAATTTTTTCCCAGCTTAGAATTGTAAACACTTGTTTGCAACATAGGCAATGCTCTCTGTTAGCAAACATCAACAGCGAGAGAGGAGCCAGAAGACCGCAGTATCTGATTTCTCCTACTCCTGCACGGATAAGAAGCACTTCGCCTTCTTATTAAATGGTGTAAATTTCTTTGGGCAGTGCAGGGGTTAATCTGCTCTTTTTAGAGCTCCTAGAGGTAAGGCTCTCAGCTGTGCACTGGTACTCCCATCTCCTACATAATCTGGGCCCTGGCTTGCATTCATTGTCAGAGTTGGCTTTGCTGCATGGCTGGAGGTTGTTGATAGTGGTTATTTGAGTAGGCGGTTGGTTTATTTATCTGTGACTGTTGCTAGGTTTTGGGTGTGTGATAATTCCCTTTCTTCTCCTACTTTGGTTTAAAACCATCCTACACTTCCCGGTGTATACCTCTGTTATATGTGTGAGTATATTTGTTTATGTGATATTTTTCATTACCCCTGATCATATTACCTTATTAGTCTGGTTGGTGTATTGCAGTACACTACTACTCCCCTCTTCCCTGGGTTGGGGAAGGATACAGACTGAGGGCGGATTCAGGAGCTAAAGCAAAGTACAAGGCCCCGACATCTTCACCATCAAGTAACCCGGGGACCAGGGCAACCTAGGGCTCCCACTAGCGTTAGAGACATGGAAGGAGCCCAACAACAGAGTCGTGACACATCTACTGCAGATTGCTTCAATATATAGTGATGTGAAAAAGTGTATGCCTCCTTCCTGATTTACTATTCTTTTGCATGTTTGACACACGTAAATGTTTCAGATCACAAAACAAATTTAAATATTAGACAGAGATAACACAAGTAAGCACAAAATGCAGTTTTTAAATGAAGGTCTTTATTATTAGGGGAAAAAGAAATCTAAACCTACAGAGCCCAGTGTAAAAAAGTGGCTTCCCAAAAACCCCTTAAAAATATAAATTAAGTGTGGTTTATCACATCTTTGGGAAGCTGAGAATCAATTTCCCTAGCCACACACAGGCCTGATTACTGACACACCTGTTCTGAATCAAGAAATCATTTAAATAGGACCTGCCTGACAAAGTGAAATAGTCCAAAAATCCACAGAAGCTAAACACATGCTGCGATCCAAGGCTGTCTAGCAGCAGCAAATCATGCAGTTATGGGGACTCAGACATAATTTACAAGCACGTCCAAGATACTCCGAGAACAACCGAGCATGTTCGAAAACTTGAGTAACGAGCACACTCACTCATTACTAGAGGCTAACAGAAACTCAGAACCAAGAGGGATATCAATGGGATACCGAAAATATCATTCCTGACACCTCTGCCTTGTGAGCACAAGCTTCAAAAGATGGGCAGATGGTTTTATATAGATAAGCTGGACATCCCCCATTTACTATAGGAACGGGAGATGGAAAAAAAAACTATTTATTATTCAATGTACTAGCCTCCTTATTAGCCCCCAGTTACAGATATGTCATTTCACTATTAAAATATAGGCCATCCTGAAATCTTGAGCCCAGGACTAGCCATATAAAAATTGGGGGTCAACCAAGCTGAGCG
Source organism: Oophaga sylvatica (assembly GCA_033576555.1). NCBI lineage: Eukaryota > Metazoa > Chordata > Amphibia > Anura > Dendrobatidae > Oophaga > Oophaga sylvatica. Next base: position 47,553,021 of record JARQOD010000007.1, on the reverse strand, counting down.
TGATCCACAAACCTTCCCTAACCTCAAAGAAACAGAAGAACAACTAGACAGAAACATTTGTGTATTTTTCTATTGTTTAGCATTTGCTATTTTAGAATTGTTTTCACCTTTATGTGTCGTCTTATCTTTCATGCACTCTCTTGTAAACACTGTACTGTTATGTTACGATAGCTGAGGAGTGCAGGTAAAAAAGGAAATACACCAGAGCAGTTGGAATCTATGAGATTGCAGTACCCTGACTAACCACCACAACTAGAGGCAGCCGTGGAGCGTTCCTACGTTGGTCCTAGACGCCTCGTCACAGCCTGAGAAACTAACTACACCTAAAGATAGAAATAGGAAAGCTATCTGCCCCGGAGCAGAACCCCAAAGATAATAGAAAGCCCCAAAACATGTAATGGCGGTTAGACAAGAGGAAATACTGACACAGAAAGAAAATAGTATGAGCAAACGCTGGGACCCAAACTATCTAAATAGAAAAGGACAGGAAGGGTACTTACTGCAATCTCAGAAAACCCTGAAAAAACACCAACTCTACTAATTTCAAAATCACCTGAGATCACACGACCTCTACCACCTAAATTAGTTCTCTGGTGTAAAAAAAATCAAAACAGCAGCCACTGAAAAAAAACTGGAAAAAGCAAAGGTACAAAACACAGTGGCTGGACTAAACTGAGAGGGCAAAAGCCCCCGGAGGGGACCCAGAAGGCCCCCACAGAAGTGCAGGACAAAATGCAAAAATATAGCAAAAACACAAAATAAGAAATTGTCTTATCTGATAGCAGGAGATGCAGACACGACACAGCAGGCTACAAGGGAAACTGGAAAGAAGGATTCAGACCAGAACAATTGATCACCGGCAACCCTGATGGGAAAATGACTCCCTTATATAAGACCAATCAGTAACACCTGATTCCCAGTCCTCACAATCCTCACTAGTACCGCTTGTAACCACCAGAGGGAGCCTCTGCTCAGAACTCATCTTAAACCCATTCACAACAGTACCCCCCCCTTGAGGAGGGGTCACCGAACCCTCATTTGAGCAACCAGGTCGGTCAGGATGAGTTCTATGATACGCACGGATAAGTCTCCTAGCATGGATGTCCGAAGCAAACACCCAAGAATTGTCTTCCTGACCATAACCTCTCCATTTAACCAAATACTGGAGTCTTCGTCTAGAAAAACGAGAATCTAATATTTTCTCAACCACATACTCCAGATTGCCCTCAACCAAAACAGGGTCAGGAGGCACAGCAGCAGGAACCACTGGCTCAACAAACCTCTTCAACAAGGACTTGTGGAACACGTTATGGATCTTAAATGTCCCTGGAAGAAGCAAACGAAAAGAAACAGGATTAATAATCTCCATGATCTTATAAGGTCCAATGAACCTAGGCTTAAATTTAGGAGATGCTACTCTCATAGGAATATTCTTTGAGGACAACCAGACCAAGTCCCCCACTTTAAACCGAGGACCATCAGTCCTATGCCGGTTAGCAAACCGCTGGGCCTTCTCCTGAGAGAGGGACAACCTCTCCACTACCTGGTCCCAAATCTGCTGCATACGCTCAACAACAGAGTCAACACCTGGACAGACAGAAGCCTCCGTCTGTCCTGAAGAAAATCGAGGGTGAAACCCAGAATTACAGAAAAACGGAGACATCAAAGTGGCAGAGCTAGCCCTATTATTAAGAGCAAACTCAGCCAAAGGCAAAAAAGAGACCCAGTCATCCTGATCAGCAGACACAAAGCATCTTAGATAAGTCTCCAATGTCTGGTTTGTTCTCTCAGTTTGACCATTGGTCTGAGGATGAAATGCCGAGGAGAAAGACAATTGAACACCCAGTTTAGAACAAAAAGTCCTCCAAAATCTGGAAACAAACTGGACTCCTCTGTCAGACACAATGTTCTCAGGAATGCCGTGTAAACGAACCACGTGCTGAAGGAACAACGGCACCAATTCAGAGGAGGAAGGCAACTTAGGTAATGGCACAAGATGTATCATTTTGGAAAACCTATCACAAATTACCCAGATGGTGGTCATTCTCTGAGAAACAGGAAGGTCGGAAATGAAATCCATAGAGATATGGGTCCATGGTCTCTTGGGCACAGGCAATGGCATCAACAAACCACTAGAGCGAGAGCAAGGCTTGGAGCGAGAGCAAGTCCCGCAGGACTGCACAAATTCCCTGACATCACGAGACAAGGTAGGCCACCAAAAGGACCGACTAACCAAGTCTCTGGTACCAAAAATTCCGGGATGCCCAGCCAATGCGGAACAATGAATCTCAGACATCACACTCTTTTTCCATTGGTCCGGGACAAACAATTTTCCAACAGGGCAGCGCTCGGGCCTATCCTCCTGACACCCCTCCAGAGCAAGTCTCAAATTGGGCGAGATGGCGGAAAGAACTACACCCTCCTTCAAAATAACAGAGGGATCAGATAGCTCAGGAGAGTCCGCAAGGAAACTCCTCGAGAGGGCATCCGCCTTAACATTCTTAGTGCCAGGAAGAAAGGAAACCACAAAATTAAAACGTGTGAAAAACAAGGCCCACCTGGCCTGTCTAGGATTGAGTCGCTTGGCAGATTCCAGATAGACCAGATTCTTATGGTCCGTAAGGACCACCACCTGATGTTTGGCTCCCTCCAGCCAATGTCTCCACTCTTCAAAAGCCCACTTCATGGCCAATAACTCCCGATTACCCACATCATAATTACGTTCAGTAGGAGAAAATTTTCGAGAGAAAAAGGCACAAGGGTTACTTTTAGAGGTCTCTGGATCTTTTTGGGACAAAACGGCACCTGCCCCAATTTCAGAGGCATCAACCTCCACCTGAAATGGCAGAGAAACATCAGGCTGCCGTAGAACAGGAGCAGAAGTGAATCTCTGCTTAAGTTCCTGAAACGCAGAGACTGCCTCAGGAGGCCAATTCACCACATCAGAACCCTTTCTGGTCAAATCAGTTAATGGTTTAACAATAACCGAGAAATTACCAATAAATTTACGATAAAAATTGGCAAAACCCAAAAATCTCTGAAGAGCCTTTAATGAAGTAGGTTGGACCCAATCACAGATGGCCTGAACCTTGACCGGGTCCATTTCAATAACAGATGGGGACAAAATGAATCCCAGAAATGAGATCTTCTGTACGCCAAAAAGACACTTTGATCCCTTCACATACAGAGCATTCTCTCTCAAAATCTGGAATACAGTTCGAACATGTTTCACATGAGAGTCCCAGTCATTAGAAAAAATCAAGATATCATCCAAATAAACAATCAGAAACTTGTCCACAAAATCCCTGAAAATGTCATTCATGAAGGACTGGAAGACGGAAGGAGCATTAGTGAGCCCAAAGGGCATCACAAGGTACTCAAAATGCCCTTCAGGGGTGTTAAATGCCGTCTTCCATTCATCCCCGTGCTTAATGCGAATAAGGTTATACGCCCCCCTGAGGTCAAGCTTGGTAAACCAAGTAGCGTTTTTCACCCTGGAAAACAGGTCAGAAATCAAGGGTAACGGGTATTGATATTTCACAGTAATATTGTTCAAGAGACGATAATCAATACACGGCCTTAATGAACCATCTTTTTTGGCCACAAAGAAAAAACCGGCACCTAAGGGTGAAGAGGATGGTCTGATATGACCCTTCTCCAATGATTCCTTGATATAAGACCGCATAGCGTCATGTTCAGGTACAGACAAGTTAAAAAGGCGACCTTTAGGGAATTTACTACCTGGCACTAATTCAATAGCGCAGTCATAGCTCCTATGGGGAGGTAAGGATGCAGATTTACTTTCGCTAAACACATCAGAAAAATCAAACAAAAAGTCAGGAACATCCTCAGCCTGGGGGGAGGCAGAAAAAACAGGAGTGTTGGTATTAACACATTGGCAGCCCCAACTGGTTACAGACACAGATTTCCAATCCAAAACAGGATTATGAGACTGTAACCAAGGGAAACCCAGCACTATAATGTCATGCAGATTATATAGAACCAAAAATTTGCAGCACTCCTGGTGATCAGGTTCAACCCTCATTATCACCTGAGTAGAAAACTGGGGTTTATTCTCAGCCAAAGGGGTAGAATCGATCCCCAGTAAAGGAATAGACTTCTGTAGGGGTATCAAGGGAAACCCACAACGTTTAGCAAAATCATAATCCATCAGGTTAATAGCTGCTCCAGAATCAACGAAAGCCTGAGCAGAAAATGAGGACAGAGAGCATATCAGAGTGACAGTTAATAAAAACTTAGTCTGAACACTACCCAAGACAACTGAGCGTGCAAAATGTCTTCCCCGCTTAGGGCAGACTGAAATAGCATGAGAGGCATCACCACAGTAGAAACATAACCCATTGCGCTTTCGAAACTCATGACGCTGTGCCCCAGACACCACTCCATCACACTGCATGGGCTCAGCAGCTGGCTCACAAGGCAACACCACTCCACGCATACTTCTCCGCTCACGCAAACGTCTGTCAATTTGAATCGCTAATGACATAGAATCATTGAGACCAGAGGGGACAGGGAATCCCACCATAACATCCTTTACATTATCCGACAGACCCTTCCGGAAAAGGGCCGCCAAAGCGTCGTCATTCCATTTGGTCAGGACTGCCCACCTACGGAATCTCTGACAGTATAACTCAGCGTCATCAAGCCCCTGATTTAATGCCAACAAGGCTTTTTCAGCTTGATCAGTGACATTAGGCTCATCGTACAATAACCCCAAAGCCTGAAAAAATGCATCAATATCACTCAAAACAGGATCCCCAGGTATCAGGGAAAAAGCCCAATCCTGAGGATCGCCGCGCAGGAGAGAGATGATAATTTGAACCTGCTGCGCTGCGTTTCCTGAGGACTTAGATTTTAAGGCAAGAAACAATTTACAATTATTTTTGAAATTCTGAAACTTAGCTCGATCCCCTAAAAACAAATCTGGCATGGGGATCCTAGGTTCCACAACAGGCAACCTAGCAAGATATGCAGCAATACTCTGAACCTCAGTGGCAAGCTGATCCACACGGCCAGACAACTGTGCAAACTCCATTGGGAGAAAAGATCCTCCCCAGCACCCAGAGATACAGAGGGAAAAAAAAAAAAAAAAAAAATGCAACAAACAGAAAAATATCTCTGACAACTTTTCTTCCTTCAAAATATTTTTTCCCTTCTGTGAGTACCATACAATTTTGATAGGCCGGTGATACTGTTATGTTACGGTAGCTGAGGAGTGCAGGTAAAAAAGGAAATACACCAGAGCAGTTGGAATCTATGAGATTGCAGTACCCTGACTAACCACCGCAACTAGAGGCAGCCGTGGAGCGTTCCTACGTTGGTCCTAGACGCCTCGTCACAGCCTGAGAAACTAACTACACCTAAAGATAGAAATAGGAAAGCTATCTGCCCCGGAGCAGAACCCCAAAGATAATAGAAAGCCCCCAAACATGTAATGGCGGTTAGACAAGAGGAAATACTGACACAGAAAGAAAATAGTATGAGCAAACGCTGGGGCCCAAACTATCTAAATAGAAAAGGACAAGAAGGGTACTTACTGCAATCTCAGAAAACCCTGAAAAAACACCAACTCTACTAATTTCAAAATCACCTGAGATCACACGACCTCTACCACCTAAATTAGTTCTCTGGTGTAAAAAAAATCAAAACAGCAGCCACTGAAAAAAAACTGGAAAAAGCAAGAGTACAAAACACAGTGGCTGGACTAAACTGAGAGGGCAAAAGCCCCGGAGGGGACCCAGAAGGCCCCCACAGAAGTGCAGGACAAAATGCAAAAATATAGCAAAAACACAAAATAAGAAATTGTCTTATCTGATAGCAGGAGATGCAGACACGACACAGCAGGCTACAAGGGAAACTGGAAAGAAGGATTCAGACCAGAACAATTGATCACCGGCAACCCTGATGGGAAAATTACTCCCTTATATAAGACCAATCAGTAACACCTGATTCCCAGTCCTCACAATCCTCACTAGTACCGCTTGTAACCACCAGAGGGAGCCTCTGCTCAGAACTCATCTTAAACCCATTCACAACACTGTAGTTCTTATATTAGAGTTTAAAACGTTAATATGTTTCGGCTTTGCATGCGCTAAAGAATCCATAGCCATTTGGAGAGTGTGGGGCCTTCTGTCTGCAGTGCACATTTTGGGGACTCATCACCCAGTTAGCTTGATGAGTGGTGGCAGCAGTGTTGTGTATCTGGGGTGTGGGGTGTGTCGATTGTACTGGGGTGTGATTTATGCTCTCTTTGCTGCCTATACTGGAGCTTGAGTGCAAGACTGAGAAGAGATAGATTAACTCTTGCAGTCGCGCCTCACGACATGTGCTGAAAAGTGTGTACGTGACCACAGTCCTCTATATTTTTCCATGTAGTTTATTACCCCATGGATGTAATTAGAACATCTGAGAAGCTTAAATTCCCATTTAATTTGTCGTTTACTGGTTTGGATAACTTCATAGACTTTGATTGTTTGCATATCTGTTTTGGTTGTACAGAACAGAGGAGATATATGAAAGATGGCCATGATATATTCATCATGTGATCTCAACAGCTTTACATTATTGAAATATGCAGAGAAACATCTTCACAATCAGAGAGGAACCTGTTGTGTTGATTTGAAAATGAACATATTTATATTAAAGGTTCAGCCAGCTTGGCGACATGCTGCGTAGGATTAATTCACATGGCAGTAATTATATATTCACAAGCCCCTTCCTCATCACCAGGAATAATAGATGCAGGCATCATTTCTATTTCCATTTACAGTCTCTTTGTTTCTAATACACAGGGTCTGAGAAGAACAGACATACCATTGTATAAAAATAATAGTTTTGCCGAAGTGATCTGCTGCAGACACAGACTCGGCTCCTGGAGACATTATCACATTAAGAAAATTCACTGTAATTCTGCTACAGTGAAGGTGACATGAATCCTATGGTTAGCTCAGGCTCCATAGCATTGTGAAGTACTACTTTACCCTCAACGTACCAGTTAGAAAAGTACAGGTTGTGTGGTGAACACTCTTTACAGGGAAAAATAAATATACAGAACAATAATTTTGACGAGTAAAATGCTATTATCCTAAAAAAAAACAGTAAAATAAAATTCTAGAATGGTTTTACAGATCTACTGAAACAAGTGCTGGCACTAGATCAGCTCTACAGTAATTCGAAAACACAATTCTAGAACAACGACCACATGAAAATTTAAGACGACTTTCAAGCCTGCAAATTGTACAGACCATTACCCCATTATGAGGTCCTTCTTTTCTATGGTCTATATATCTAACTTTTCAGATTACAGCTGATTCCTATGATCTGATCCCTCCCAGATACATTTCAGCCAATATTATCATCGTACGGTGCACATTTTCAGTTGTCAGCAGTAACACACTGCAAAGAACATGCCCAGATTGCCATTCCAATGTAGATATGCGCCTAATTGTTTTTTTATCTGAGGCTACTGAAAATGTTTTCAAGGGTCCATCAAACTCCACAAACCAATTACTTTACAATTTTGGGTACAGCTGCCCAACTCTCCCCCTCCACCATAGCTTTACACTATGTAACATTTAAAATAAACTTCTTCATAAACCCACAATTATATGTAACACCCAATTTTCCTCTTACCATGTCATTAACCCCTACCTTTTTTCCCACTTTCCTCACCTGCTTTTTTTTAATTCTCTGCTCCTTTTCTATATCATTCTTGTTCCAAATGGGGTCCCTCTCCATGGGGGAGATTCTATTTTGTTTTCTAGACTCTCTTTCTTTATTCTATAAAACCGATTTTGGCTTTCTTCCTAACCACAGAACCTAAAAGAATCCTTAAATAATAACTTTTATTTGTATTATTAAAAATACAAATGAGGAACTCATTGTTATTTTTAATAATACAAATAAAAGTTATTTTTTAAGGGTTCTTTTAGGTTCTGGGATTTTCTACTTTGACACAACTTGTATATACTACTTAGGCTTCCTTCCAGTTTCTTTTCTATAAGTATCAATAATATTGTCACTTCACTGACACGATTTTGTATATTCTGTGCCATCTCCATAGTCCTTTATGAGATATGGCGGGATATGGTGACCCATGACGGAATTGCCTGTATTTGTTAAATAAAGAATTTATAAAAACAAAAAACTTCTTAAAAACTATCAGTAAAACCGTGACGTAATACAGAATGTTTCTTGCCCTTTATTACGGCAGGGCATTTGAAAAAAAAAACTTTAATGGTTTATCTTTAATGTTCTATATACCTTAATACAGTGATAGTAGTGGATGGAGATTTCTGCTCCAGCAAGCTGCCGCTCAGCAACAGAAAAGGCAAACTATACGTTCTGTCTTCCTCAGACTTTCGGGATAAAAAATGCAAGGTGGTAATAAACTTTTTGCAGCAGTCACTTACCTTCATGTTAAATGTGGCATAATTGCATGAGTGGAGGTGGCCATAAAATGTCTGTGCACACACACCCTGAAAAAGAAAATACAACAATGGCTGAGGATTTGTTATACCACGGTTATATATTATTTCACCAAAGACTGCTTCTGCTACAGTACACAAGACAATCTACCTTAATGTGCAACATTATATAGTGGATAGACTGACTGAGCTGTTAAGACCAGGATAGCTTTTTTTACACTGTAATGTGAGTTTATACAGTCCTGTAATCTTTTGATGGATTTACGGACCGGACAGGGTCACCTTAAAATGTTACTAGTAAATTTCTCTTTGAGAACGACTGTAAATGCTTGTCAACTTGTGAGTAGTGTTGAGCGATACGATACCGCAAGTATCGGGTATCGGCCGATATTAGCTCTATCGGACTTTCGATACTTAGTTCCGATATTTTCGTCTTATCGGATACCAGAATCGGATTTGTCACTGTCACTGTCAGTGTCCGTCGGTCGGGTCTGTCAGGAGTCAGCGGCACTTACCTGGCAGAAGATCTCCGGCGGTCACGGGCTAGACTGCTTGATGGAAGCCATCATCTTTCCCCGGCGGTCACATGCAGTTTCTCGCGATAACTGCAGTGACTGCTGGGTAATCCCGGCCGTAAAGCAGTCAGTCCGATGACGTCACCGCTGGGGAAGCAGGTAATCAGCTGTGCTGCTTCGCGATGCCAGGCTCTGCCTGTCATTGCGATGTAGCAGAGCTGGATCGTCGTGGGACCCTCGTTACTATGGACTGCGTCGGACAGGTGGTATACTGTTGGTTTGTTTTTTTTCTTTTTTTACAGGAGATCGATGGCGTCGCAGGAATGAGAGTATAATAAAAGAAATGAAAACTGTGTTGTCTCTTTTATTTCATTAAAATACTTTTTTCTTGCTGTGTCTTTTTTTTTATACATTTAAAAACTTTGGGATTAATAATGGATTGGTGTCTTATTGACACCTCTCCATTATTAACCGGGCTTATTCTCACCGTGCAATCAACGGTGACATTAACCCCTTATTACCCCGCTTGCCACCGCTACAGGGCAGTGGGAAGAGCCGGGTAAAGTGCCACAATTGGCACATCTTTTGATGCGCCAAATGTGGGGCTGCTGTAGCCTGGTATTATCAGGCTGTTGAGGGCCAAAATCCATGGGCCTTGACAGTCTTTTAATACCAGGCCACAGCAGTCTGCATTTTACTTGGCTGGTTAACAAAAATAGGGGGACCCCTACGCCGTTTTTTTTTTCGAGGGGATCCCCTATTTTTGTTAACCAGCCAAGCTAAGCAGACTGCTGTGGCCTGGTATTATCAGGCTGGCAAGGTCCATGGATATTGGATCCTTACCAGCCTGAAAAACCAGGCCTCAGCAGTCTGCTTCATCTGGCTGGTTAACAAAAATAGGGGGGACCCCACGCCAAATTTTTTTCGAGGGGATCCCCTATTTTTGTTAACCAGCCAAGATATGCAGACTGCTGTGGCCTGGTATTATCAGGCTGGCAAGCAGGGTCGGACTGAGGCACCGGGACACCGGAGAAACCTACGGTGGGCCCCAGCTCCTGCGTGGTGGGCCCTGATTTGAAAGGATAGGTCGCGAGGCAGAGGGGGTGGTGGCCCCGGGGCCCGCGCTCTGAGGGGGCCCACCCGGAGCTACGATACAGTTACATTCTGCGGCAGAGCAGGGAGAATCGCTCTCCCTGCTCTGCCGCCAGGAAGCTATGGGGCCTGAACAGGCGTTGGGGGGGCCCGGTGCCAGCAGTGGGCCCCCCACCCGTCATCGGAGGGTCAGCTGTATCGGCATCCAGCCGATAAAGCTGACCGCATAGAGAGAGAAGGAGCGAGCGCTCCTACTCTCCCATAATCCCCCTCTCAGCGTATGACAGCGAGCGCAATAACATCACCTGCCGGCGCCCGCTGTCAGACGCTGAGAGGGAGAACAGTGAGCAGCACAGGAGCCGGGAGGTGAGTTTTTTTTTTATTTTTTTTTTAATGGGGGTGCAGTCGAGTCCTGGCTGGAGAAGTCGTCATGTCGGTGTGGGCCAGATGGAAAAGACATGCAAAGTGAACAATTCCATTAGAAAGAACATCAGCGGTAAGTCATCTGTACCTGTGCTGTAATCTATTATATGTTCTGTAGGACTGGTATTATTTAACACAGACCATATGGCGGTAATATCAATATTGGTCTTTTTATATATAGATTATTTTGGCCAACAGCGCGGTCATTTGCTGAGGTTCTCTGATGATGGGCCCACTCAGTTTTGCCCCACTAAACCAAAACCCTAGCTACGCCTATGGCTCTCTCTCTAGTCTTTCTTTCTCACTCTCTGTTCTTTCCTTCTCGCTCTCTGTTCTTTTTTCTCTCTGTTCTTTCTTTCTCTCTTTTCTTTCTTTCCTCTCTTTCTTTCTCTGTTTGTTCTTTCTCTCTCGCTGCTCTTTCTTTCTTTTCCTCAGTACCAGCCACTGTGCCCTCATTACCAGTCAGTGTGATCAGCAGTGCTAAATGGTTACGCTTGGGGCGAGGATATGGGTGTGATTAGCTGTGAAATGGGTGTTGTCGGGGCGTGGCCTAAAATTTTCAGCAGCGCGCAACATGCGCCGCAGCCTTTAATCCTCTTTCCTGTCTTCCAAATTTGGGAGGTATGCTGTATGACCTCCCTACAACTTCTGGCCATGCTCCTGATGAGTGCGACGGATGGTCTCGTGAGGGATCTCCTCCCACACCTGGACTAAAGCATCCACCAACTCCTGGACAGTCTGTGGTGCAACGTGCCACAGCCTTTGTCCCTCTTTCCCTTATTCAAAGGTTGGGAAGTATGATGTTGGGCCGCAAGAATATATTTTCTCTGGTGGGCCCAAGGTACTCCAGTCCGACGCTGCTGGCAAGGTCCATGTATGTTGGCTCCTTAACAGCCTTAAATACCATGCCTCAGCAGCAGGGGCGTACATATAAATCATGGGGCCCCATAGCAAAAGTCTGAATGTTCCCCACCCCCCCAAAAAAAAAAAAAAACCCTGAGGCATTGTAAATGTAAAGTGCCAGCACAGTGAGGGAAGTTGAGTCGCACAGAGACAGGGGTTTTGGGGGTACTCGGCACCGATCACGTCGACTTCTATGGGGGATGTCACGAGTAGCAAGCACAGCTCGGTCCGTGACCTGGGCGATCACTGGAATGTGGGATATTTCCAGGGGATGATAGAATGTTTGTGTAGTTTGTCGTGACGCCACCTGTAGTACCTGGTCAGGGTGTCCAGCGCTGCTGTGCAGGTCCTCTGGAAGGGATGGTGTAGTGCAGGTAGGTGAAAAGTCTTCTACAGGTAACACGCTATCCTTCCAGGGCAGATAGATGTGAGATAGAGCAATGGTGCAAAGTGATGTAGCAGAGTGGACTATGCAACGTAGTAAGAAAGCAGGAAACACTTCAAGTTAAACGTTGCATAATAAAATTTTTAATAATAACATTACAAAAGTGCAAATGGCTTATATTATGTGACATGTTTTGTTACTGTTCATACCCTTGATATGTGTTATACATGTGTGTTAATAGATACATATTCAACAAAAGTGCAAATAGCATTAGTGCCGAAGTTCGTGGAGACTTCTTAGGACTACAACCCCACCGGGGTAACTTCACAGTGTCCTTTACTTGTGCTTGTGGAGGACCCGCTCCAAACCTCCAACTGTGGTCTTGGGTGGGCTGCAAGACTTTCCTTGAGCAGACCTCACTTTCGGCCACACCAAAGGGTTTTTAGTTTCTGAGGTAGTTGAAAATAGTGCACAGTAAAGTTTTTTGTAAAACCAAGATGGAGCACCGAAGTGCCAACTATTTACAGAAAAGTTTGTGAGCCAGTACAGTTCATGGCTTCAAAGTTCAACATTTTCATTACAGTGAAACACCATTACCCAACCTGGGTATATTAAGGCAACAATAAACTTGTTCTTCTGAACATTCACCCGTCCGGGTACATCAAACCATTACCCAACCTGGGTATATTAAGGCAATAAACTTCTTTTTATGAAGATTCACCCGTCCGGGTACATCAATAATTTAACTATTTACATACAGAGACCCTGTCCGGGTTATTTAGACTTCTTTGGCTGGCCTCTTCCAGGTACCACCTGGTACTCTTCTGGAGCTTGCCAAACATCCGTGACAGGAGGGTCCACCCAGACCTGATGACGTCGTGTGGCCAGTACAGTGACGTCGTGACCCGCTATATGGGTCTGTGTGGCCACCTCTTTCATCTCCCTCCGGGTCTGGACCCCTATGTCCCGGACTGAACGAACCCCAGGGGGCCAAACAGGCGCCGGGTACGGGCCAGCTATCATTATCATGTCCATAGCTGGGGCTGCTGAGGAGACCACTGAGGGAGGCTGGGGAGATTTACGGCGTGGGGTGGGCACTTGTGCAGAGGCCTGGTTGGGGGAGGCTGAAGGCTCGTAGGGTCTGTCAGTTTCCTGACACTCTGGGGAGTAGGGGTCGCACCTGGTAACATTTAGGGCGTACCATCCATTGTAACCCCAGTGTCGGGTGTAAGTCACCAAGTCTCCTGGCAACAGGTCCCTCCCGGGTGTCCTTCTGGGAGGTGAGCCTCCACGTCCCGCCGGGTTACAAAAACTTCTAAATAAAGTCCAGGCTTCTGGATGAAGCCCCAACCACCTTTTAACTTAAAGTTCCGTACTGCACCCTTACGCCGCGGCTCCCTCACCGTACTTTTATCCTTTCTCATACGTGCCTTCTCTGCCAGGTCCTTCTCCAGGTGACGTTGCCGAAGCTTTTGGGATTCTCGCTGCTCCCTTTGTCGCTCTGCTTCCCGCTCCCGACGTCTCCACTCTTCCTCCTGACGCCGGTTGTAATTCTCCTCCACCAGCATCTCCATGTCTCCACCATCAAACGCCAGCTTACGATGTATGGTTTGCGGCAGCTCTCCTGGCGCCCGCCAGTCCTGGCGGCGTTCACCTGCGGCGGAAGCAGCCGGCTCTGGAACAGATGACGGTCGGGGCTCCGGTACAGGCAGGTAGAGCTCTGGTGCCTGCGCGGCCTCCTCCATGAGGACGGGTGTCGCTTCTTCTGCCTCAGCGACGGGGCAGACAGCGGGATCTGGGGTGCTGGTGCGGCGTTTTCTGCAGGAACGGGTGCCTCCACTGTGATACTGGCAACCGGTTCAGATTGCAAGGGCTGGGATGCCCGCACGGCCTCCTGTACTGGAACGGGTGCCTCCACTGAGATACTGGCAACTGGTTCAGATTGCAAGGGCTGGGATGCCCGCACGGCCTCCTGTACTGGAACGGGTGCCTCCACTGAGATACTGGCAACCGGTTCAGATTGCAAGGGCTGGGATGCCCGCAAGGCCTCCTCTACTGGAACGGGTGCCTCACCTTCCGGTACAGACACTTCAGGGGGTAAGAGGGATTGGCGCCGCTCCAATTGTAGTTTTAGGGCCCGCCAGCTCGCTTCCATCCTGGCGACCTCCTCCCGGTGCCGGGCCAGGTCTCTCAGGGTATCCTCCGCTTCTTCCAGCGTAGGAGGGTTTCCAGGCCGGGTGCCAAACGGTGGCTCCGTGGCGATCGGGTCGCTTCCGTGGGGGGAGAGCTCTGACTCCTCCATCCCTTCCCACTTCTGCTCACGTCCATTCGCCATCTCAGCAAAGTCACATGTGTCATTAGCATCAGGAGAGGCGACATCTTTTGTAGGGAGGCGGGACCTTCGCGTTCGTTTACGCCCACTGAGGAGGATGAGGAGGCGGAACTCCAGAGCTGTGGGGCACGATCTTACATTGCAGTAACATTTAGAGTGTGCGGACATCGTTTTCGCGCCACGGAGTGAGTGTACGCCCACGAGAGCACCCCCTTATTCTTCACCTGTGCCTCGTGGCGCAGATATGACGGAAAAATGGCAAATACAGTCTATGATGATTTTTGCAATTCTCAAGCAAAAAAACAGTTCAATTAAGGCACATAGGACTCGCTTATAGCGAGCTTCTGAATCCTGTTCGCCGGGTGCGATGCAACATCTCTGTGGCGACTGGACCCTCGGGTGCTTCTGTCTTTTCACAAATGCCGGCTTTACCCGGCAATTGAATCAGAGGCTATTTTACTATGTAGAAGTGAATAAACTATAAATATATGTATATATATATGTCACAATGACATGTATATATATATATATATGTATTCTAAGTGTGTATATTTTGTGTTTACAAGGAAAGAAAGTGTTTTTTTAGTTGCGATATTTTGTTCCCATAGACTTACATGGGACTTCCGGTATCGGAATCGGATATCGCCGATAGTTAGTGATATCGGCGATACCATTCCGATCCGATATTTTTAGATATCGAGCAGTATCGCTCAACACTACTTGTGAGTGTCTGTGCCAGGAAATGAGTTCACATTTAACTAGAATTCAGCCCAGGGTACTCCACTATATACAGTCATGGCCAAAAGTTTTGAGAATGACACAAATATTAATTTTTACAAAGTCTACTGCTGCACTTTTTCTAATGGCAATTTGCATATACTCCAGAATGTTATAAAGAGTGATCAGCTTAACAGCAATTACTTGCAAAGTCAATATTTGGCTAGAAAATGAACTTTATCCCCCAAAACACATTTCAACATCATTGCAGCCCTGCCTTAAAATGACCATCTAACCTCTTTTCAGTGATTGCTCCATTAACACAGGTGATGGTGTTGATGAGGACATGGCTGGAGATCAATCTGTCATGATTAAGTAAGAATGACACCACTGGACACTTTAAAAGGAGGCTGGTGCTTGGCATCATTGTTTCTCTTCTGTTAACCATGGTTATCTCTAAAGAAACAAGTGCAGTCATCATTGCAATGCACAAAAATGGCCTAACAGGGAAGAGTATCGCAGCTAGAAAGATTGCACCTCAGTCAACAATCTATCGCATCAAGAACTTCAAGGAGAGAGATTCCATTGTTGCCAAAAAGGCTTCAGGGCGCCCAAGAAAGACCAGCAAGCGCCAGGACCGTCTCTTAAAAGTGTTTCAGCTGCGGGATCGGGCTACCAGCAGTGCAGAGCTTGCTCAGGAATGGCAGCAGGCAGGTGTGAGTGCATCTGCACGCACTGTGAGGCGGAGACTCTTGGAGCAAGGCCTGGTCTCAAGGAGGGCAGCAAAGAAGCCACTTCTCTCCAGAAAAAACATCATGGACAGACTGATATTCTGCAAAAGGTACAGGCAGTGGACTGCTGAGGACTGGGGTAAAGTTATTTTCTCTGATGAATCCCCTTTTCGATTGTTTGGGACATCAGGAAAACGCCTCATTTGGAGAAGACAAGGTGAGCGCTACCACCAGTTTTGTCTCATGCCACCTGTTAAGCATCCTGAAACCATTCATATGTGGGGTTGCTTCTCAGCCAAGGTAATCGGCTCTCTCACAGTCTTGCCTAAAAACACAGCAATGAATAAAGAATGGTACCAGAATGTCCTCCAAGAGCAACTTCTCCCAACCCTCCAAGAGCAGTTTGGCGATCAACAATGCCTTTTCCAGCATGATGGAGCACCTTGCCATAAAGCAAAGGTGATAACTAAATGGCTCAGGGAACAAAACATAGAGATTTTGGGTCCATGGCCTGGAAACTCCCCAGATCTTAATCCCATTGAGAACTTGTGGTCAATCATCAAGAGACGGGTGGACAAACAAAAACCTAAAAATTCTGACAAAATGAAAGCATTGATTGTGCAAGAATGGACTGCTATCAGTCAGGATTTCGTCCAGAAGTTGATAGAGAGCATGCCAGGGAGAATTGCAGAGGTCCTGAAGAAGAAGGGTCAACACTGCAAATATTGACTTGCTGCATTAACTCATTCTAACTGTCAATATAAGCTTTTGTTACTCATATGTTTGCAATTATTATATTTCTGTCTGTGATAAAAACATCTATCAAACACACATAAAACCAGAGGGCAGCAGATCATGTGAAAATATATTTGTGTCATTCTCAAAACTTTTGGCCATGACTGTAGTGTTATCCTCTAGTAGCGGAGAGCTATATCACTTTTAACAGGCTCCAAATAAACAGTATTTCCTGGGGCTTAGAGGCACTATGGAGTCAGAAGCATGGTACATTCTGGTTGAAAATTTGTCTATATCTGCGTCTATGTCTCCACGTAGTAAGAGAAGACATTTAATGTATGCAATGTATCACTATAAATTAATAATATGGTAATTATCTCACATTAACTTTCAACAGCATATTGCATTTCAATAATTAATGCGTCCTTTACAGTTTGTCACATTACACCTTAAATACAATAAAAAGGGTATAATGGAAATAAGCCGGTGTATAGAACTGGACTTATAGTTATGTTCAAAGCCTTCATTACAACCCATGTTTTTAAAGGAATATTCTCAAGTTGTCTTTTGAGGAGTTCAGAGCAATGCAATCCCTTCAGTGACAGCTCTGGTGACTAGAACTGTAGAATTGGCAGCACTATAAAGCAAGTTCTGCTATAAGAGTCTACACTGGTATCCCTGTCTTTACACATAGATATAACAGGGATATAACACAGCTTGGGACTTCCATAGCTGAGAGCTGTGACTAGCAGACCTGCTCTGAAAGCTGGGGGCTGGTGATTTATAACTGCATCTCTTCAGAAGATGAGAGGAGGGAGGTGAGCAGCTAACTGTTTTGTAGAAGTCAATGGTCTCCAGAAAGCTGACTGGGATGTTAAGAAGTAACCCCTCTCCTGGAATGTAACCACTGTGCACACTGAGCCAGGCACCAGGGCCGGGCTCCATGGAAATTAGCTGTACACTACAAAAGATCAAATCTATCAGTGTAAAAGAATGACAGCAGATAGAAAAAGCAAGTCAATTGCAAAGTTGCTTATTTTCATAATAATTGAATAATTTAAGAACACCTCTTTAAGTGTTTTTCTGTATTAAAAGGGTTTCCTGGTTTCAGAAAACCTCTGTCACCAGGCACACCTGTTTTACTCACCCTCCCCAGCTCCAACGCAGAGTCTCCACCCCTGCACCCAGTGTCTGTTGCTGTCTGCAGTGCTGGTGTCATGTGTGCATCGCCACGAAGATCGTCGCGGTTGCACATTCTGACTTCTCACAGCTGAGTTGCTGTTTCTTTGTGTTTGGCAGTTAGGGAGTTAATTCTGTCTGTGCTCAGTTCTGGGACTGGGTGCAGTTTTCTCCCGGCTGCAATTAATTATTTGTTGATTGGTTTCCTTTAAATCTCTGGTTGTCTGTGTTGGGAGTTGCCAGTGAAATTCTTCATGCAGACCACAGATAGGATTGTATCTGTATAGACTTAAGTTAAAGAGCTCCTTAGTTGTTTTAAGCTCACCTTGCTTAGAGTTTAATATCCCAGATCATTTATGTTCCTTCTGTGTTTGAGTGTGTATGCAAGTCTGTGTTTTCTCCAGTCTGTCTTATATGTCTAATCTGTGTATTTAGCAGAGATCAGCCCATATCCCTTTGGTGGTAATCAGAATCCTTCTTAGGACTGATTACAGGGTTCAGGGACTGATAGGAGACAGGGTTAGGCTGGAGACTTGGACCTCTGAACCATTATCAGTACCTCCAAGGTGAGGGATTAGTTAGGACCCCAGTTTAGGGTCAGGTTAGACCCCCGGTCCTCCTCTTTCCTGTGACAGTGTATCAAGTCCTCAAGATTAACCCTGAGTTCAACGGATATCGTGTCAGGTAAATCTATTCTATATTTACATGCTGATGTTGCTAATCTATATGTTGTATAGAGTGTTGTTCTTTTAAGAATAGTTTACTGACATCGTACACATATCATAAGACCGCGTGACATTTTCACTGGCCCATAAAATTATTCCCAGTTGCCATGGATCCAGTAGCCCAGCTGGCTCTGCAGTTGCAGGGATTATCCATGGAGCTGACGGACATTAAGTCCAAAGTTTTGTCTCCCTCGGAGCAAACCAGATTTGAACCTAAAGTAGCTCTCCCGGACAGGTTCACTGGTGGGCGAAACAAATTTTTTACCTTCAGGGAAGCATGTAAATTGTATTTTCGGCTTCGGCCTCGATCATCAGGGAGTGAAGAGCAGAGAGTGGGAATTGTTATCTCGCTCCTACAAGGGGACCCTCAATCCTGGGCCTTCTCCCTTCCTCCGGGATCCCCGGCTCTACAGTCAGTAGATCGATTTTTTACTGCCCTGGGTTTGGTATATGATGACCCAGATCGGGTCTCTCTTGCTGAGACAAAATTACGTAAGATACAGCAGGGAGATCGTCCGGCGGAGGAATTTGCTTCTGAGTTCCGTAGATGGGCCACAGATACTCAGTGGAATGACCCAGCTCTTAGGAGCCAGTTTTGTCATGGGCTTTCTGACAAATTAAAGGACGTTTTGGCTCAGTATGATTCTCCTCCATCACTGGAGGCTGCTATGGCCCTAGCTATCCGTACTGATAGACGGCTCCGGGAGAGGTGCGAGGTAACTCCGCCCCCTGTTGTTACTCCACCTACTACTAAAGTCCCTTATGTTGAGGTTCCCCTTGTCTGTTCGGAGGAGCCTATGCAGTTGGGAGGGACATCATTTCGTAGGAGGGGATTGGCGGTACGCCGCTGGACTAGAAGGTGTTTCTTCTGCGGGAAAGAGGGACATTTTGTTGGGGGATGTCCATCCCGTGCCTTGTTGAGCAAAAAGTCGCCGGAAAACTGTTAATCCCAGGTTGTGTGGTGGACGACAACCTGGGAGTATGTATTTCGTCCGCTAGTTCTTCTCAGTTCCTTGTACCAGTGGAGGTGGTGGTTGGTACGAGAGTGGAGAGATTTTCTGTTCTTCTTGATAGTGGGTCCGGGGCTAATCTGGTTGACGCTCAGTTTGCTCAGGCTCAAGGTATGCATCTGAGTGTATTGGTCAAACCGATCCCTATATTCTCCATTGACGCCAGGCCTCTCGGCCAAGGTAGCTTTGTTCATGAGGTTCATAACATTGACCTTCGGGTAGGGGCAATACATAGGGAACTATTATCTTGTTATGTGTTGGAGGGTCTACCTACTCCTATTGTGTTGGGACTTCCTTGGTTGGTTAAACATAACCCTGTGATTAATTGGCAGTCCAGAGATATAAGCCAATGGGGGGAGTTTTGCAAAAGTAACTGCATGAACACAGTCATCAGTGCGGTCGTGCCTAGTACTTTGCCTCCTTTTTTGGAGGACTTTGGGGATGTGTTCTCTGAGGAGGGGTGTCAGGAGTTGCCTCCTCATCGCGTGTATGACTGCTCTATTAATTTACTTCCTGATGCTAAGTTACCTAAAGCTAGGTTATATAACCTTTCTGGTCCTGAGAGGCAGGCTATGAAAGATTATATTTCGGAAAGTCTGGCCAAAGGGCATATTAGACCTTCATCTTCCCCAGTGGCCGCGGGGTTCTTCTTTGTGAAGAAAAAAGATGGAGGCCTACGCCCTTGCTTGGATTTCCGCGAACTTAATCGGATTACTGTTCGAGATCCGTATCCACTCCCTCTGATTCCTGATCTCTTCAATCAAATTGTTGGCGCCAAATGGTTCTCTAAATTGGATCTCAGGGGGGCGTATAATCTGATTAGGATAAAAGAGGGGGATGAGTGGAAAACGGCGTTTAACACGCCGGAGGGACATTATGAGAACCTTGTCATGCCTTTTGGTCTGACTACTGCACCAGCAGTATTCCAACATTTTGTTAATGACATTTTTCGTCATCTGGTGGGGCTGTTTGTGGTCGTATATTTGGATGACATTTTAATTTACTCACCAGATCTTGTGTCTCACCAGGAGCATGTGAGACAGGTGTTGCAGATCTTGCGAGACAATAAACTATACGCCAAACTGGAAAAGTGTGTATTCGCCGTACAGGAACTTCAGTTTTTGGGTTTCTTGGTGTCAGCTTCCGGTTTCCGTATGGACCCTGAAAAGGTGAGAGCAGTGCTTGAATGGGATCAGCCAGAGGATCTTAAGGCTCTGCAGCGTTTTCTGGGGTTTGCTAACTACTACCGGAAATTTATTTGTAATTTCTCATCTGTTGTCAAACCTCTCACTGACATGACAAGAAAAGGGACGGATTTTTCTAAATGGTCGGACAAAGCTTGCCAAGCATTTTCCTCCTTGAAAAAATGTTTTGCTTCGGCACCCGTTCTCATCCAACCAGATGCATCACAGCCGTTCGTTGTGGAGGTGGACGCGTCTGACGTAGGGGTGGGTGCAATATTGTCCCAGGGTCCGTCCCCTGGTAAATGGCATCCGTGCGCTTTCTTTTCTAAAAAATTGTCGTCCGCCGAAAGGAATTATGATATCGGCAATAGGGAACTTTTGGCCATTAAGTTGGCTTTTGAAGAATGGCGTCACTTTTTGGAGGGGGCAGTCCACCCGGTCACCGTCATTACTGATCACAAGAACCTGTTGTATTTGGAATCCGCTAAGCGTCTGAATTCCAGACAAGCTCGATGGTCGTTGTTTTTTACCAGGTTTAATTTTGTCGTCACTTATCGCCCGGGGTCTAAGAATGTAAAGGCTGATGCCTTGTCTCGCAGTTTCCCAGGGGCCGGGAAAATGGATGACCCGATTCCTATCCTTCAGGAGGGGGTGGTAGTGTCGGCTGTATGTTCTGAGCTTGAGGAGGAGGTGTTAGAGGCTCAGGGGGACGCCCCTGCAGGACCTCCAGGGAGACTGTTTGTCCCAAATCAGTTGAGACAAAAGGTTATTGAGGCACATCATAATTCTGCTTTAGCAGGACATCCAGGGAGTAAGGCTACTTTAGATCTCCTTTCTCGCCGGTTTTGGTGGCCTAACGTTAATAAAGATGTTTTAACTTTTTTCGCGTCCTGTGGGGTTTGTGCTCGCTCTAAGACCCCTCATACCCGTCCGTCTGGGACCCTCTTACCCTTGAAACTTCCGGAGCGTCCATGGACTCATTTGTCTATGGACTTCATCACGGACCTTCCTCAGTCGTCAGGGAAGACTGTCATACTGGTGGTTGTTGACAGGTTCAGTAAGATGGCACATTTCATTGCTCTTCCTGCACTCCCTAATGCTAAAACTCTGGCGCAGGTGTTCATTGGGGAGATTGTGAGACTTCATGGGTTGCCTTCTGATGTGGTGTCAGATAGGGGGTCTCAGTTTGTGTCCAAGTTTTGGAGGGCATTTTGTTTACGTCGGGGGATGCAATTGTCATTTTCCTCGGCTTTTCATCCGCAGACCAATGGTCAGACAGAGCGTCTGAATCAAAGCCTAGAGACTTATCTTCGGTGTTTTGTCTCAGAGAACCAGGAGGACTGGTCTTCTTTCTTGCCTCTGGCAGAGTTCGCTCTTAACAACAGGCGGAGCGAGTCCACTGGTAAGTCCCCGTTTTTTGGGGCATATGGTTTTCATCCCAGTTTTGTACATTCAATGGGGGGGGCCCTTCTGGGGTTCCTGAGGAGGAGCGTTTCTCGTCGTCACTTGCTTCAGTGTGGAGAGGTGTATTGAATAATCTGAGTGCTATGGGGAACCGTTATAAACGTATGGCTGATAGGAGGAGAGTTTCTGGTCCAGATCTTAATGTGAACTATCTGGTATGGTTGTCTACCAGGAATATAAAACTTAAAGTTCCCTCCTGGAAGCTGGGCCCCAGATTCATCGGGCCGTACAGGATCAGTTCCATAATTAATCCTGTGGCATTTCGTCTGGACCTCCCTCCTACGTTTAAAATTCATAATGTGTTCCACAAGTCATTACTTAAGAGGTACGTGGCACCAGTCATACCATCACCTCTACCTCCTCCTCCAGTGGTGGTCAATGGTAACTTGGAGTTTCAAGTGTCAAAGATCATTGACTCACGTCTGAATCGCCGGTCCCTTCAGTACTTGGTGCATTGGAAGGGGTATGGTCCAGAGGAGAGGACGTGGGTTCCTGCGTCTGACATTAACGCAGATCGTTTGGTGTGGACCTTCCACAGAACTCACCCGGGCAAACCTGGCCCTGAGGGTCCGGAGGCCCCTCGTAGAAGGGGGGGTACTGTCATGTGTGCATCGCCACGAAGATCGTCGCGGTTGCACATTCTGACTTCTCACAGCTGAGTTGCTGTTTCTTTGTGTTTGGCAGTTAGGGAGTTAATTCTGTCTGTGCTCAGTTCTGGGACTGGGTGCAGTTTTCTCCCGGCTGCAATTAATTATTTGTTGATTGGTTTCCTTTAAATCTCTGGTTGTCTGTGTTGGGAGTTGCCAGTGAAATTCTTCATGCAGACCACAGATAGGATTGTATCTGTATAGACTTAAGTTAAAGAGCTCCTTAGTTGTTTTAAGCTCACCTTGCTTAGAGTTTAATATCCCAGATCATTTATGTTCCTTCTGTGTTTGAGTGTGTATGCAAGTCTGTGTTTTCTCCAGTCTGTCTTATATGTCTAATCTGTGTATTTAGCAGAGATCAGCCCATATCCCTTTGGTGGTAATCAGAATCCTTCTTAGGACTGATTACAGGGTTCAGGGACTGATAGGAGACAGGGTTAGGCTGGAGACTTGGACCTCTGAACCATTATCAGTACCTCCAAGGTGAGGGATTAGTTAGGACCCCAGTTTAGGGTCAGGTTAGACCCCCGGTCCTCCTCTTTCCTGTGACAGTGTATCAAGTCCTCAAGATTAACCCTGAGTTCAACGGATATCGTGTCAGGTAAATCTATTCTATATTTACATGCTGATGTTGCTAATCTATATGTTGTATAGAGTGTTGTTCTTTTAAGAATAGTTTACTGACATCGTACACATATCATAAGACCGCGTGACAGCTGGTGTCATGTCGACAGTGCAGCAGCTGAGCAGGTCTTGCAGTCTACTTTAGAAGACCAGTGAGCTCACTGCAGTACAGTCGACATGACCTCCAATGTTTTCTGAAACTAAAAAACCCTTTTACATTTTATATTACAGTCCATAGTGAAACAAACAACACAGGATCATTATTAACATTACTAGAACATTTCGCAATTCAGTAATCCTACTCAAATTAAGTGGATTCCTTGTAACCTAGAAACTCCAAATCTCAGGCTAGATGGTAACTTCCAAAAGCTGTCAACTTTGTGTGGTTTTCTTGTGGGTATCTGAAAATGGTGTGATTGAGAAAAAACACTGATGAAAAGGTGATCCTGTGGACATAAATTTCTCATGGATGAAAGGGTTCAGAGTTGGGTATCCAACCATCCGGCATTGTGCGGAAAAACAAACAGTGCACAGAACAGCAAACTACATCCAATTATAATGGTTGTGCTCCAAACAACTTACTCCTTCGAGATTACAGCAGATGATGAATTGGAGTGCCATTAAGGGAAGTAGCAAAGCAAGACTTAATTTGGCAAAAGAACACAAAATTCTGCTGAATTGTGCTGATGGCCAAGTGAGAACTTGACTCAAGCACCATGAATTGATGAAACCTTCATGTCAGATGTCAAGAGTTCAGACTGGTGGAGGTGGAGTAATGGAGTGGGGGCTGTTTACTTGGCTCCTCTAATACCTGTGAATTGATGTTTGGCTAGTAGGACAAACCATTGTAGCTTACCAAGTTCATACCTTTAAGCTGTTAGCCCTGAGTGAAAAAAATACTTTCAGGAGAACAATACAACAAGTCACAAGGATCGAATAGTCATAGATTATTTTTAGGAACATGGCAATGAGCTTTCCTTGCTTCCTTGGCATTAATAGTCACCATTTCTTAACAGTGCTTCCTAAACTCCAGTCCTCACGGACCCCAAACAGGTTATATTTACAGGATTTTCTTAGAATTGCACAGGTGAGAGAAGCTGTGACAATTTCTGATGCCTTCATAATAATTTAATCACCTGTATAATATTAAGGAAATTATGAACGATGTTTTGAGGACCACAAGGACTGGCGTTTGGGAAATACTGCTTTATAGCCTCTCTTAGACATGAGAAAGCAGACAGTCCAGAGCATGCCAGTAACTCCATTTCATGTGTGGCAAGTTGGTGAAGCTATCCTGTCTCAGAGGTTGATACTTATTGCTGTAATTCTGAAGACCAAAAGAGATCCAACATGCTAGTAGAAGGTTGTGTCTAATAAAGCAGACATTTAGTTTACCTATGTCATCTACAATCTCTAAAAAAAATGTCAAGATGAACCCAGCTCTGACCATTAACGTTAAAGCAGGTAAAATGTAATAAAATGACTTGAGAACATGTTGTTTTTAAACTGAGAAGAGATAGGTAACATAAAATGCTACAGAGCAATGTTTGCTATCGATATATTCATAAAATGGTTGTGAAATTTAATTTGGGATTGCATGATTTGTGCATCGTAATTACTCTCTATGTTAGGTCAATAAAGCTTATTTACTGTATAATGAAAAGTTATAGAACTTCAAAATGAGCTTTCTATTACAATTCCTCCTCTATTTTCAATATCTCTATTTACTGACAGTAATTGCAAACATTCTGAGTTTTATGTGGAGGCTAAGAACACTAAAGGTAGCTGCACTTTCAAGTAACTTTTCAGAGTAAGTGGTCTTGTGTTTTTACATGGAGAATAAGTACTTTTGGCATTATACAACGTGAATCCTACATTTTCGCCTGTTATCCCCTCCGCAGGTTCTATCACTTAGTTTGCACATGACTCTGAGTTGATGGGAGGAGACTAGATGCTAGGATGTCTCCCATATACAGCACAGCACAAGGACAGATGTTACTGCTGGTCATTCATTAGTTTGCACATAGACAGAAGAAGAAAACAGAACTGAGCTGTGCAGATGTAAATTCAGCTCCAGGGTAAAATAAAAGACTTGTTGTAAAGCTCAGCATGATCTCCCTGTGTCTCACTCTTCAATGTTTTCTCACTCCTCATTCCCCTTTCGACAGAGTATAATATATTGTATAACACTTCACTGTGCTGGAAGTTTGTCTTGAGCAAGATGGAGATGAGCTATTTTTTTTCATAGTGAATGGTGAATTCAGGAGGGATGGGTAGAAGTAGTTCATACGTGGAGAAAGAAGCAGATTTCTCTGACGAGACATCTTACAAGATTTATAGTATTCGTTTACACTATTGATTGTTGAAAATACAGTTTACTTCTAAAGATGTTGGCCCCGATTCAAAGTTTTTCCACCAATAAAGTGGCGAAAAAGCTATAAAAGGTTATAAAATGTTGGATATAGGAGGCGTGATGCTGAAGCTCATCTATTTAATGATGAGCTGTGGCATTCTCTAAAATTTCAGTACAGTCCATAACTGGAGTAAGATTTCTGACGTGATGTACAGTGGCACACGTCACCCGTCAGACGCTCCAAATTTATGAAGACGTGTACACCTCTTCATGAATCAGGAGGGTCTGACTCCACCAAGTCAAGTAAGAAAATCGCCGATCTTGATGAATCGGTGCCCTAATGTTTCTCATGTGGAATTTTCTATGATCCATATAATCTAAGCAATGATTTTGAGAGTTCTCCAGGACTTTATCCTATGGATAGGCCATCAATGATTCACAGGAACTTCAGAACCAACGCCGATCAGCATAGTAAAGAAGGTTTTAGAACTTGCAGGACCTCTACCTCTACTTTATCTGTGGGTTTGAATGATTATATATGTTTTTCAGTTGCAGGCTTTTCTTAGGTGACGTACTAATATTATAAAACACTTTTCAAAATTCACAAAGTCTTAACCTTATATATAAATAAGTCTCCAATGTCACATCTCAATATCAGATCCTGGAATCATAGGCCTGAATCTCCTATAGGAAATATCATTATTTCAATAAAGTTCAAATAATCCTTCTAGGTTTTCTTGCTTAGAAACGCTCTAAGCTTGGAAATTTATACAGTGTACTATTTACAAATCTCGGCAGGACTGCTGGGAAATTTCCTTTCAAAGTTCCACAAGAGACCACATCAAATCTAAGTACGCAGCGTAACTCTTGAATAAATCTTTCATGAACAAAGAGGTAAACTAAAAAAGTCCTTTCTTTCCCTTGTGATCCTGTACTTTCAAGATAAAAGTGAATCCTCTCTCTGTAGTGAAGGCACTTGGAATTCCTATCATACACAATGCAATAGCCATTTCACCATGGACGAGATTTAAGAAGAGGGCACCGAAGCTCTTCATTGTCTCTATGGTAAATCTTTTTTTTTCTTTTGTCAGATGTGGATTCAATTCCATAAAGCAGACATGTCTCCAATTTACATTATTCAGTTTTTAAAGGCACAGGACATCTCAATAATAGCTAATCAAAATATGCTAAAGAAATAACATCTTAAAGTGAATGTCAATACTTTAGAAACCATTTGAAAAAAACATAAAAGATGCCAAGCTGGTATCCACTAGAGGGAGTTATAGAGCTTACTGCATGCAATTATACATTTAACCCCTTCATGACGTAGGATGTATATTTACATCATAGGTCATGTCCCTGCCTTTAATGCAGTCTCGCATGCCGAGACAGCATCTTTTCCTACCTGATTTAATCATGTATCTTTAACAGTCATGGGTGGAGTGATGGTCTGCTCACGGCTGTTAACCTGTTAAATTTCACAATCACCGGCAGGGAGAATGTCATTTTACGTGCCTATAGGCACACCCGTGACGTGATTACGGAGCCCTGATGGGTTGTCATGACAGTTGGGGGTCTGCTGAAGACCCCTTTGATGTCATTATTTTCCTCCTGTGAACGACTGCCAGTAACTTGCACTCATAGCATATCATAATTTCTGATATACAAAGAAATGCTTAAGCACTGCTGTGTATAGCACAAGCGATCAGACGATCACATGTTCAAGTCCCCTAAGGGGACTATTAAATACAGTAGAAAGTTTTTAAAAACATGACAGATAAACACAAAAGTTCAAATGACCACCCTTTTGCCCCACTGAAAATAAAACAATTAAAAAAATACACATATTTGGTTTTGCTACAATCAGAAATGTCCAATTTAGCAAAATATAAAAGAAATTAATCTGATCAGTAAACTGCTCAGTAATGAGAAAAAAAATCAAAAAGCCAGAATTACGTTTTTCTGGCAGCAGCAACATTGTAATAAAATGCAAAAATTGGCGATCAAAACATTGAATCTACTCCAAAATGGTATTAATAAAAACATCAGTTGAGGGCGCAAAAAATAAGCGCTCACTCAGACCCATATACCGAAAAATGAAAACACTATGGATGTCTGAAAATGGTGACAAAAGAAAAAAAAACGTATACAAGTAACCTATTTTTTTTCACCACTTTAATAAAAAAACTAAGAACGCAGAAAACTAGTGTGGAATTGCACTTTTGTTTGCAATTTCACAGCATTTGGAATTTTATTTCTGTTTTCCAATACACTATATGGTAAAATTAACGGTGTCATACAAAAGTCTTCAAACAGCTATGTTAATGAAAAAATAAAATAGGAGAGGAAAAAATGAAAAAGAACAAACGGAAAATGGCCTGAGGTGAAGGTTAAAGGAATCTGTCAGAGGGATTTCATGGCCTAAACTATTTATTATAAGGTTTGCCAGAGGTCAGAAGGCTCAAATGTCTACCTTGGACACACTTGAGGCTAGCCACTCCATCTGACAGATTCCAGAAGAGCCCTGCCCTTTGACCTTAAATATATGTACAGGACTCTGGTCTTACAATGTAGTCCACAGGATTGTTTCCACAGAAGGGCTGCTGGCCGGAGGTGCAAACTAGAGGCGAGAGAAGTCAAAGTAAAAGGGTCAGAACAATTAGGACAGTACAGGTACAAAATCAGAAGACAGAGAATGGTCAGGAAACAGGCCACGGTCAGACAACAGGAATTCAACTAGCAAAGCAGTAGCAGATAGCAAAAGACAGAACCAGAGAGCAACGTTAGATGGTAGTGAGAGTCAAAGGTTCAGAGGTTTAAATATATGACATCTCCACCCATGACTAACAGAAAGGAGGTAGGAATTAACTCTATAGCTTCTTGACTTAGCAACCCTAACAGACCCAGGAATGAAAAAAGACAACGTCACTTGCAACAAAGGCACAGCGCCTCTCTGCAACCGTAGGGGAAAAAAGGGGACCGGAAGTGGCCTGGAGTTGCATTTATATGCGTTAATAGTTCTTTCAAAGACAAATATACACACCTGTACTTTGTATCTCCCCCACCTCATTGTAGATTGTAAGCGCTCACGAGCAGGGTCGTCTTATTTTGCTTTAATTATTGTATTGTTAACGCTGTTTTGAAACTGTTAAACTGTAAAGCGCTGCGGAATATGTTGGCGCTATATAAAGATTATTATTATTATTATAATTACCTTTACATTACCAGCCCATTCTGTAGTTACTTAGAATGGACTGTTAATTAATATGCAAATGGCTATTGTAGATCTGAAGCCTC
Organism: Oophaga sylvatica; assembly: GCA_033576555.1. Taxonomy (NCBI): domain Eukaryota; kingdom Metazoa; phylum Chordata; class Amphibia; order Anura; family Dendrobatidae; genus Oophaga; species Oophaga sylvatica. The sequence continues at coordinate 47,524,258 of JARQOD010000007.1, read as the reverse complement.
TGTCACTCTAACTCTATTCTCTGCCAAGTGCTGCCTCTTTCTACTTGACTAACTGTGTGACATCAGGCAAAGGAGCCATCAGTCAAGCAGGAGGTGGAGGTGATAAGCAGGGAATAGAACTGGAGTGACAGAGGCTTCAGATCCACCATAGACATTTGCATATCAATTCAATCGCTGATTTATCAGTAACAGAGAAACAGACTGACCATGTAACAGTATGGCTGGACTTATCTTTGCAAGAGGTATATATGCATATAAGTAGTTAATGGACAGATTCCCTTTAACATCAATCATAAATAACCGTATAATAATAACACTAGTAATAATAATAATAATAATAACTACAAGTACATTTTTTACACCACAACATAAGCTATAGAAAATGAAATAAAAAAAGCTCTATTGTTACCATAATATTGATAGTAGACTATAAGCTTTTTATTAGCTTTTTATCACGAAATGCCTTAGTAGTATATTGCTTTTTTATCATTAGTCTAATTACATTGTCTTCCTTGATATACCCAAACCAAACAGTCAATCAAGTTTTCCTGGTTACTGCTGAATGTTTTCTGTATTTTCCTGAACCCTGGTATGAAAACAAGAAATCCCCTGTTGCTGCTAATCCATCAGTCTTAAGAAAAATAATAAAAAAAAAACAAACCTGAATGCCTACAGTATATTCTTAGACTCACTTGGGAGCCATCTGTTACTGGAAGCAAGTGTTGGTTGTGTGTATCAATATTCGCTATTGGCACTTCCAATAACCTTAAGTCGCATACATTCAGAAAGAAGAACATAAACATCTGCATGTGTCCCTAATGGATTATGCTAAGTGGATATTCCAGTGTTCGTGGGATATCATCTTTAAACGAGTATTCCAGTTACAGCAAATAAAGCATAATATATCATGGAAAGTTTCTTACACACGGTTTGGATTAAAGGGGTTTTCCAGGCATAAGATTTTTATGATTAATTGGTTTGCTCTTAGGAAAATAACAAACTCAGCCATCTGATGATCACATAAGAGCACAGCCAATTTTAAGATAACTCGGAAACGTATACTATAACGAGCCATGCGCCTGCACAAACATCACATGACCAGGAAGTAATCAATGAAGACCCATATTTACTGGCAACAATCAGCCATAAGTCTTGAGAGACTGATGCACAAGGAATGTTATATGTTGTACAAGATAATCCCTTTCAAAATGAGGCTGCTGAGGCATTCAGATGATTGCCAAGGGTCCTGCTCCTGGCATTGTCCTATATCATTCCAAAATAACCATAGGACAGCACTAGAACAGGAGCTTTTCCTTCAGGCACTGTTCATTTGGGCTCATAGAAAGGTGTCCTGAGTAGAGGACCTTTCTCTGTGATGTCAGTATGCCCTAACAGGTTTATGGGGTGTTATCATGGCAGCCTGATAGAGACCCTTACAGCTGCCATATTACTACTCCTGTGAAGTCTAAATTTCTTTGATATGACTATATTTAGAATTGAAAGTCCTCAGTGGTTGATAACTTTTAATGGCTAACTGAAAAGATGGTAACAAATTGCAAGCATACAGACCCCCAGTTGGACATTTAGTACAAATAATTAGGTACACCACATTAGATGTGATGCAGCTGAAAGTACCTGGGATCTTGTAGTTTTGATGTGAGTTGGGGATCTTCATCTTGTCCATGGTCATTATAAATGGACAGGTTTTACATTTTTTTTGTTGCAAGGAAAGGTTCCTGCTGCTGATGGAGAGGACAGGGAGCTTCTGACAATGATGCTTCTAAGATTTGGGGGCTGCCTAAAACACAGTAGTGGGGGGTCTGGAAATATGGATTGTAATTGGGCATCTTTTTGTAGTAAAGACCCCCCACTACTGTGATTTAGGCAGCCCCCAAATCTAAGAAGCATCATTGTCAGAAGCTCCCTGTCCTCTCCATCAGCGGCAGGAACCTTTCCTTGCAACAAGAAAAAATGCAAAACCTGTCCATTTATAATGACCACAGACAAGATGAAGATCCCCAACTCACATCAGGGCTACAAGATCTCAGGTACTTTCAGCTGCATCACATCTAATGTGGTGTACCTAATTATATGTACTAAATGTCCAACTGGGGGTCTGTATGTGTGGGAGACATGGCAAAAACTGAGAACAAGGATGAATTCTCATTGCCACACAATAAGAGAAAAAAGAATGGATCTACCTGTGGCAAAACATTTTTGTATGCCTGATCACAGCACCATGGACATGAAATTACTGGTATTGAAAAGTAATTTCACATCTCAGAGAGACAGGAGAGTCTGTGAATATAAACTAATGATGACCTTTGACACTCTCAGTGCAGGAATGAACGTGTCGCATGGATTTAAGTCTTTTTACATCAATTAAGGAATTTGCTCCTAAGACCTTGGGTGAGCATCACAAAACATTACCAGACCCCAATCAGAGGACAATAAAACTTTCACTCCTTATCTATGAACTGATCCAATATTTATGGCCACAACTGTTCATCCCTCTCCCATATTGATAGTTCTGCTTTTCGTTACTTGTCTTATCTATTGCACTATTCCTGTGTCCTGTTGTGTATAAATATGTGATTCTTCAGATTCTGTATTAGTCTTTGCCTGATGAAGAGACCTGAGTAGTCTCGAAAGCTTGCAATTTGTTACCATCTTTTCAGTTAGCCATTAAAAGGTATCAACCACTGAGGACTCTTAATTCTAAATAGTTTTCTATCTACTGGCTAACATGGTACACAGATATAAATCTTTCCTGTATTTGATATGACTTGCATTTATATGTGAAAAAATGGAAATTTTGTGAAAATTTTGAAAATTTCACAATTTTCCACCTTTGAACTTTCATGCACTTAAATCACAGAGATATGCCACACAAAATACTTAATAAGTAACATTTTCCACATGTTTACTTTACATCAGCACAATTTTGGAACCAAATTTTTTTTTTGTTAGAAAGTTGCAAGGGTTAAAAGTTGACCAGCGATTTCTTATTTTTACAACACCATTTTTTTTAGGGACCACAAATATTTGAAGTCACTTTGAGGGGTCTCTAAGGCAGAAAATACCTCAAAGTAACACCATTCTAAAAACTGCACCCCTGAAATGGCTCAAAACTACATTCAAGAAGTTTATTAACTCTTCAGGTGCTTAATAGAAATTTATGGAATGTTTAAAAAAAAAATGAACATTTAACTTTTTTTCACAAAAAATGTATTTCAGATCCAATTTTTTTTATTTTACCAAGGGTAACAGGAGAAATTGGACCCCAAAAGCTGTTGTCCAATTTTTCCTGAGTACGTTGATACCCCATATGTGGGGGGAACCACTGTTTGGGCGCATGGCAGAGCTCAGATTAGAAAGAGCACTGTTTGACTTTTTCAAACTAAAATTGGCTGAAATTGAGATCGGACGCCATGTTGCTTTTGGTGAGCCCCTAATGTGCCTAAACAGCCGAAACCCCCCACAAGTGACCCCATTTTGGAAACTAGACCCCTAAGAAACTTATTTAGATGTGTGGTGAGCACTTTGAACTCCCAAGTGCTTCACAGAAGTTTATAACATAGAACCGTAAAAATAAAAAATCATTTTTTTCACAAAAATGATTTTTCGCCCCCAATTTTTTATTTTTACAAGTGTATCAGGAGACATTGGACCCCAAAAGTTGTTGTACAATTTGTCACGAGTACACCGATACCCTATATGTGGGGATAAATTACTGTTTGGGCGCACAGAAGAGCTCAGAAAGGAAGGAGCACCGTTTGACTTTTTCAGCGCAGAATTGGCTGCAATTGAGATCAGATGCCATGTTGCGTTTGGAGAGCCCCTGATGTGCCTAGACAGTGGAAACACCCCAATTCTAACACCAACGCTAGCACCAACACACCCCTAACCATAACCCTAACCACAAACCTAACCCTAACACATGCCAAACCCTAACACACCCCTAACCCTAATCCCAACCCTAACCCTAATCCAAACCCTAACCCCAACCCTAATCCAAACTTTAACCATAACTTTAGCCCCAACCCTAACCCTAACTTTAGTCCCAACCCTAACCCTAACTTTAGCCCCAACACTAACCCTAACTTTAGCCCCAACACTAACCCTAACTTTAACCCCAACCCTAACTCTAACTTTAGCCCCAACCCTAACTCTAACTTTAGCCCCAACCCTAACCCTAACTTTAGCCCCAACCCAAACAAATAACCCTAATGGGAAAATGGAAATAAATACATTTTTTAAATTTTATTATTTTTCCCTAACTAAGGGGGTGATAAAGGGGGGGGTTTTGTTTACTTTTTATAGCGCTTTTTATAGCGAGTTTTTATGTTTGGCAGCTGTCACACGCTAAAAGACGCTTTTTATTGCAAAAAATAGTTTTCACATCACCACATTTTGACAGCTATAATTTTTCCATATTTTGGCCCACAGAGTCATATGAGGTCTTGTTTTATGCGGGACGAGCTGATGTTTTACTGGTAACATTTTTGGGCACATGACATTTTTTGATCGCTTTCTATTATGATTTTTGGGAGGTAGAATGAACAAAAACCAGCAATTCATGAATTTCTTTTGGTGTAGTTCGTTTATACGATTTCGTGTGTGGTAAAATTGATAAAGCAGTTTTATTCTTCAAGTTAGTACGATTACAGCGATACCTCATTCATATAATTTTTTTATGTTTTAGCGCTTTTATACAATAAAAACTATTTTATGTAAAAAAAAATATTTTTGCATCGCTTTATTCTGAGATCTATAACTTTTTTATTTTTCGCGGATGATGCTGTATGGTGGCTCGTTTTTTGCGGGAAAAGATTAAGTTTTCAGCAGTACCATGTTTATTTATATCCGTCTTTTTGATCGTGTGTTATTCCACTTTTTGTTCAACGGTATGATGATAAAGCATTGTTTTTGCCTCATTTTATTATTTTTTTACGGTGTTCACTGAAGGGGTTAACTAGTGGGACAGCTTTATAGAGCGCGTCATTATGGATGCGGCGATACTAAATATGTGTACTTTTATTGTTTTTTTTATTTACATAAAGAAATTTATTGGAAAAATCTTTATTTTTTTTCTTTATTTAGGAATTTTTAAAAAAATATTTTTACACGGTATGATGTTTTTTTTTTTACTTTTTAACATTGTCCCAGGGTGGGACATCACTATATAAAGTCAGATCACTGATCTGACACTTTGCACAGCAATGAGTCAGATAAGCGATCTGACTGTCAGTGCAGGAGGCTTGATGGTGCCTGCTCTCAGCAGGCACTGACAAGCCACCTCCCTGCAGGACCCGGAAGGACCCCACGGCCATCTTGGATCCGGGGGTCTGCAGGCAGGGTGTAATGTATGTAGTACAGTTCATATAGCGTCTTGTGCTTGGGTGCGATGAAAATACATGAGACACAGGTTTGATATAGAAAGTCTTGTATTACTTCATACAAGTTGGCAAAAATAGTCACACAGTTTGCAGACACAGAAGCAGGAGACACAGCAGGCCAGAGTAATCTAAGCTCAGCAATCACTCTCCACAACAGGTTCAGGATCTTCTTCTCTGTTACAGTAAGTCCATGCAAACGTGGGTCTTTCAAAGAGCAGGGTTCAGAGTCCACAAGTGCTTCAGAGTTCCTCAGTAGGAATAGCTGGAGTACAAGGTCCAAGGCTTCAGGGGTCAGATCACAGGTTCACTGCAGGCTAGATTCTGAAGCACTGATTGCTCAGCTGTGGCTGCTTAAGAAGCAAAAGGAGAGAATCAGGGCGGGAACATGCAAGCTGGAAACTCCATTTTGACTGAGGGCAAGATAGCTGCAGCAAGACAGAAAGTAAAATGGCTGACGAACAAACTGAGTTTCAGGAACATGTACACAGAACCTTACATTACTCCCCCCTTAGGGACAACCTCCGGATGACCTCAGACCAGGCTTGTGTGGGTACCTCTGATGAAACTGACGGAGCAAGCGAGGAGCATTAACGTTATTGACTGGTTCCCATGAGTTGTCCTCCACTGGGTAGCCCTGCCATTTAATCAGATATTGTAACTGATTTCTATACAACCTGGAATCTAAAATCCTTTCCACCACAAATTCTTCCTGACCATCGACTAGCACTGGGTCAGGGCAAGGAGAAGAACGTCCAGGAAACGTATTGGGTGTCGCAGCCTTTAGTAGGGATACATGAAAGACAGGGTGGATTCTCATAGTTCTGGGCAGTTGAAGACGACAAGCAACGGCACTTATAATTTTACTGATTTTATAAGGTCCAATGTACTTATGTCCCAGCTTAGACGATGGAATCCTTAACTTAAGATTTCTGGTTGACAGCCAGACCAAGTCTCCTACCTTGAAAGCTGGTGCAGGTTTACGAAATTTATCTGCTGCTTTCTTGTACCTTTCCTGAGCCGATTCCAGATTCTCCTTTAGAAGATATACATATTCTTCTGTAAAGACGTGATTCTTTCAGCCACTGCTGGTAAAGGCGTTTCTATGGGAAATCGTGGTAGAATGTTAGGATGATAACCTAGATTAGAGTAAAAAGGAGACTGCTTAGTGGAGGCACTCTGAGAGTTGTTATACGAGAACTCAGCTAATGGAAGTAGATCCACCCAATCATCCTGTAGGTGGCAGATAAAGCAGCGGAGATACTGCTCCAGGGTTTGATTGGTTCGTTCGGTCTGTCCATTAGTCTGGGGATGAAAAGCAGAAGAAAGGTTTACTTTAATGTCCAATGCTGCACAGAAATTTTGCCAAAACCTAGAAGTGAATTGCACCCCTCGATCCGAAATAACCTCATCCGGTACTCCATGTAAGCGAAACACATCTTTAATCATCAGATCTGATGTCTGTTTTGCAGTGGGTAAGCCGACACAAGGAATAAAATGAGCTGCCTTTGTTAGACGGTCAACCACCACTAGAATGGTGTTCTTCCCTTGAGAGGTTGGTAACTCCACAATGAAGTCCATAGAAATGGATCCCCACGGGCGGGACGGGGTGGGAAGAGGCTGTAACAGACCAGTTGGTGAGGAGCGAGGTGTTTTGCATCTTGCACAAACTTCACATGAAGTGACATAGTTTAAAACATCCTTCCTGCAAGTGGGCCACCAAAAGAAACGAGAAAGAAATTCCTGTGTCTTTAGAATTCCTCTATGCCCAGCTATCTTGGAATCGTGAATGAGTTGCAATACTCTCAATCTGACTGTTTCAGGAATATACAGGCGTTGTCCCTGAATCCACACACCATTCTTAAAGACAAGACTTACGTCCCTTGGGGGTTGTGCCAAAAAGGAATCCGCATGGTATGCTTCCTTGATGTCCTTAAGTAGGTCTTGATTATGAATTACTCCTAGGAATCTAGAGTCAGGAAGAATAGTCTTAGGAGGAGTAATTGGACGTGTCTCTGCTGAGTAAATCCTAGAGAGTGCATCAGCCTTTCCATTGCGCGATCCTGGTCTATAAGAAATGATAAAATTAAATTGGTTTAAGAAAAGATTCCAGCGAGCCTGGCGAGGAGTCAGGCACTTAGCCGACCTGATAAACTCAAGGTTACGATGGTCTGTCAGGACGACTATTTGCTGTGCAGCTCCCTGAAGAAGGTGTCTCCATTCTTTGAAGGCGGCAATAATGGCCAACAACTCTCTATTGCCCACATCGTAGTTCCTCTCAGCCGAAGACAACTGCTGGGAAAAGAAGGCACAGGGATGCAAGACATTCTTCTCACCTGTTCTCTGAGAGAGTATAGCTCCAACGGCACAGTCTGAAGCATCCACCTCTATTATGAAGGCAAGCTCGGGGTTGGGATGTACTAGGATAGGTGCAGTGGTAAATTTATCTTTTAGACGGGAAAATGCTTCCTGGGCTTGGGGAGTCCAGGAGAACCTAGACTCTTTCCGGGTAAGTTGGGTGATAGGTGACACTACCTCAGAGAAATTTCTAATGAAACGTCTATAGAAGTTGGCAAACCCGATGAAGCGCTGTACCTCCTTCACATTTCTAGGACTTGGCCAATCCTTGATGGCTTGGGTTTTGCTTCCATCCATACTAATTCCTTGTGTAGACAGTACATACCCCAGAAATTGAATTTCGGTCTTATGGAATTCACACTTTTCAAGTTTGATGTAAAGATGATTTTGTCTTAGACGTTCCAAGACCATTCTCACATGTCCATGATGTTCCTCTGTGGAGTTAGAAAAAATTAGAATATCATCTAAATAAATTACCACGAATGTATCTAGGAGATCCCTGAAGATGTCATTCACCAAGTGTTGGAAAGTGGCTGGGGCAGTACTCAGACCAAAAGGCATAACTAGATATTCAAAGTGTCCATAGCGTGACCTGAATGCAGTCTTCCATTCATCCCAGGTCTAATACGGACTAAGTTATAGGCCCCACGAAGATCTAGTTTAGAGAAAATTTTGGCATGTCGCACTCTCTCCAATAACTCAGGGATTAAAGGCAATGGATAACGGTTTCTAATAGTAACCTTATTGAGTTCCCTATAGTCTACGCAGGGTCTCAGAGATCCATCTTTCTTTTTTACAAAGAAGATGGGTGCACCTGCAGGAGATGAAGAGGGGCGTATGAAGCCCTTGGCTAGATTTTCGTCTATGTAATCCTTTAAAGCCTTTAGCTCGGGCCCCGCCAGGGGTAGATCTTACCAAAAGGTATCTCTGCTCCAGGCAATAATTCAATTGGACAATCATATGGACGGTGAGGAGGAAGCTGGTCAGCATTCTTCTTGTCACATAAATCCACATAGTCCTGGTATACAGCTGGTAGTTCAGGGACTGACATGGTTCCTTTAGGAACAGAGCAAGCTGAAACTTTTGAACTCATCTGTTTCTCTGGAAAGTGTAATTCCTTGGTCTCCCAGTTAATGGTAGGATTCTGAGCCTGCAGCCATGGTAGCCCTAGAATAATGGGAAAGTGGGGAGAAGAGATAAGCATAAAGGACAGTTTCTCTTGATGATCTTTACCCATAAGAACCCTCAAAGGCTCTGTTTCCTGATCCACTGGTCCAGAGGTCAGCAGGGAGCCATCCACAGTTTCCATCTGTACTGGAGTAGCCTTCTTCACTGAACGTATCCCCTGTTTCAGAGCAAAGGAGACATCCATAAAATTTCCACTTGCCCCTGAGTCAATCATAGCAGAGCTAGACACCCAAGATGAGTCAACCCAGAGTTTGATGGAAAGAAAGCAATGAGAATTGTTTTTCTTACAACTCAGCTGGGACACCGCTGAGGAAACTTGAAAAATGGCAGCGTTTACACAGTCAACGTCCTCAGAGGTAACGGAGTTTAAGTCCGAGAAATCAAGATCTGTTGCTGCAGATCTCTCTGGAGCCTGAGGCTCGGACCTGACAGATCCCCTCTCGCAACACTCACAGTGAATGAGTGCTGCAGTAGTCTTACGAGAACGGCTGGGGCAGTTTATAATGAAGTGCCCTGACTTACCACAATAGAAACATAGATTCTCCTTAAAACGATGTTCCTTGCGTGCATCACTAACCCGTCGTTGTAAAGAGTCTACCTGCATGGGTTCAGGTTCAGGTTCCCGTGTAATCCTACTCAAAGGTTCCTTAGCTGGAGAGGAAGGTAGGAAAAGGTTAGTGCGATTGCTTTCGAACCATCTCTCTTGCCTGCGTTCAGTCAGACGAGTATCAATACGGATGCAGTAGTTAATAAAATCACCTAACGCAGTGGGAGGGTCGGCACGAGCAAGTTCATCCTTAATCAGTGGAGATAACCCCTTTCGAAAAATAGATTTTTTGGCAGAACTGTCCCAGGTGGTATCAAGGGCCCATCTCCTGAAATCCAAGGCATATTCAGCTACCGAGTGCTTACCTTGGCGCAAAGCTAACATGGCTGCTTCAGCTGTTGCACCTCGATTGGGGTCATCAAACACCTGCCCCATGGCTGAAATAAAATCATCAAGGTGATTCAAACAATCATCCTCAGTCTCAATCAGAGGGTTTGCCCACATCAAAGCCTTGTTGGTAAGCAACATAATTATAGTAAGCACCTTAGATCGTTCAGTGGGAAATTGTGAAGCATGTGCGGAAAAAAAAAGATTGCATTGATTAATAAATCCCCTGAATTTCTCACGTTCACCGCCAAAACGAAAAGGGGGCAACTTGGGAATCCCAGAACTCGGGGCTACGGCAGGAGCCTGGACTCGCCCTTCTAGAACCTCAATCCTGGCTCGCAAATCCTGGGCAGTCTGTCCAAACACTTGCAAATTGTGATTAGTGAGGTCCTGTAGATTTGTAAAACGGGTCTTTATATTCTGCAAATCTGCAAGGATATTATCAGTCACTCCGCAAAGTTCCTTTATGCGGGCCTCCATTTTCCAGATCTTTTAAGACAGGAGTACTGGAAGAAGAGGAAAGGAAAAAAAAAAAAACAATAGTGTTTACCTGTGGTAACACTGCAGAGAGAAAAAAAAAATAAGGGAACTGCTCACCTGGAATGGTTGTGAGAAGTCACAACCACTATCATCACAGAAGTTCAACCGGACATCTGATATCCACAGTTATAGCAGACAAAAAAGAGAAAAGAAAAAAAACAATAGTGTTTACCTGTGGTAACACTGCAGAAAAAAAAACACTTAAGGGAATTGCTCACCTGGAATGGTTGTGAGAAGTCACAACCACTGTCATCACAGAAAGTACAACCGGACATCCGATATCCACAGTTACAGCAGACACAGCCTTTCCAGACCCAGCAGACACTAACGTTTGGCTTCAGAATCTTGTAATGTATGTAGTACAGTTCATATAGCGTCTTGTGCTTGGGTGCGATGAAAATACATGAGACACAGGTTTGATATAGAAAGTCTTGTATTACTTCATACAAGTTGGCAAAAATAGTCACACAGTTTGCAGACACAGAAGCAGGAGACACAGCAGGCCAGAGTAATCTAAGCTCAGCAATCACTCTCCACAACAGGTTCAGGATCTTCTTCTCTGTTACCGTAAGTCCATGCAAACGTGGGTCTTTCAAAGAGCAGGGTTCAGAGTCCACAAGTGCTTCAGAGTTCCTCAGTAGGAATAGCTGGAGTACAAGGTCCAAGGCTTCAGGGGTCAGATCACAGGTTCACTGCAGGCTAGATTCTGAAGCACTGATTGCTCAGCTGTGGCTGCTTAAGAAGCAAAAGGAGAGAATCAGGGCGGGAACATGCAAGCTGGAAACTCCATTTTGACTGAGGGCAAGATAGCTGCAGCAAGACAGAAAGTAAAATGGCTGACGAACAAACTGAGTTTCAGGAACATGTACACAGAACCTTACACAGGGAGAACCTCAGAACAACGCGATCACATCGCGTTGTTCTGAGGTTCTCAGGGAAGCACGCAGGGAGCCCCTCCCTGCGAGATGCTTCTCTTTGCCACCGGAACGCTATGATCTTGTTTGATCGCAGTGTTCTGAGGGTTAAAGCACCAGGAGCGGTCCGTGACTACCCCTTGCACTTAGTGTCGGGTGTCAGCTGTGAGAATCAGCTGACATCCGGCCGTGATCAGCTGCGCTCCCCACGTGAGCGCGGCTGATCGTGATGACGTACTATCCCATCCATGGTCATATGGGCTCAGGCCACATGGACGGGATAGTACGTCTAATGTTAGAAAGGGGTTAAAATCAACCCTCTTTACCACCTATAAAAATAAAGAAAAAAATAAACAAATACCCATATTTAGTATCATCACATCCATAAAAATATGATCTATGACATAAAAAAATGATTTACCCAAATGGTAAACTCTCTAAAGAAAAAATAAATCAAACTCTGTGAGTTGTTATTTAGTCACCGTGCCTCCTCCCAAAATTGCAATAAAAACGCATTACGTCTGGATCAAAATTGCATCAATAAAAAGTCAGCTCACCAGGTAAAAAAAAATGCCCTCATACCGTTTCGTCAGTGGAGCAATTAAAGCAATCTAGTACAAAATTACGGTACTTTTTTTCCACTATTTTTTATTATTACAATTTTTGAATTTTATTACTTAACCAAATTAGTATCGCTGTAATCATACTGACCTGGAAAATCATGCTACAAGGTCATTTTTAATGCACCATGAGTACCATAAAAACAAGACTTAAACAAACAATGGAGGAATTGTGTTGTTTGTTATTTAATTTCTCAGCACTTTGTATTTTTTCATAATTTCCAGTACAGTGTGATAAAATGAATGGTGCCATACAAAATGACAGCTTGTAGTGCAAAAAAACAAGCCCTGATATGGCTACATCAGACGAAAAATAAAATAGTTATGATTTTAAAAGCACAAATACAAAAATAATTGCCTAGTAATAAAGGAATAAATATAGCTAGTGATAGAGAAAAAAAAAAAAAAACATTATCCAAAGTATTTAAAAGAACCTGTCAGCTTGATTTTGCATGCTAAAGTAATGACATGGCCATAATGGCACTGTTACACAGATTAAATGGGTACCTTTAATAAAGAAATCTGCAAGGTAGTTGTTCTTTAGTCAGCATTTGAAGTTTTGGTGTTATAAGCTTTAGGTGCAGGTGCATAAGGGTGTGACTGTGAGTAGGGTCTTCAGGTCCTGCCCGGTCCCTCCACATGCCTGACTGCCTCTAATGTCTGCCTGACAGATCATTGCTTTGTGAGTCACTTGCCTCATGTTGGCCTCTGGTGGCGCCATTGACATGGGCGGCACTTGTGCAGAATGATCTCCCAGCGGTTTCCAGAAAAATAGCACCACTCGCAGCTCATGTGCAGTTTAGATCTCGGCTCAATGACATCCTTTAGAAATTTAACTGAGCCGAGATCTCAAACGGTGTATGCGCCACCACCGATGCCATTTCACTTTAAACATCCGGGAGATCGATGTGAGCGAGCGCTGCCCGTGGCGAGGACGGCGCTGGCCGTGAACTTTCAAACAGGAGGCAGTTACTCATAAAGCTATGACATTTTATAAGGACACCATGCCATTCAGCAATAGTTAAGAAATAGAAATGATCACATGTGGTCCTTAAAATGGGCAAAAAACATAGTAGAATCTAAAACACGACAATAATTGATTACTCTAAACTCTACTGGCTCTACCAGCTCTTTTTCACAAAAACCCACTTTGATTCTCACAAATAACACGCATCTCAAAGCTGTTTCCAACATAGTTCATCACTATTTATATATTCTTAGGAATAGTTCTACCACGGATTCCATAGGTCAAGATGGTATAAAAGTGTTCCCCAGAAGAGCTCCCACTATTGGCCAATTTGTATCACCTAGTTATTCAGTCTAGATAACATCTTCCCCAACACTGGTTTTCGATTAATGTGTCACGCTGTAATGGTCCTAACTATCCCTGTCCCTGGGGTACTCTTGATGGTAGAGAGGCCCGAATCTCCGACCTCATTATGCTCCTGTTAATCCCTAGTGTGTCCCCTCTTCCACCCCATGGAGCCTGGAACAGAAATGTAATGTAAACAAGACACACAAGACAAAACAGGGATAACAGAAACCCTTTATCATACAAAAACACCAACCAACAATAGGACGGAGGATAGGGACAGGGAGGAATAAACTAAACAGTAAAGAGCGACTAGGAGATAAACACATATATACAACAGAACACCTCTACAACAACTTCCTCCAAAATACTTAGGTTAAGCACACCGCACAGGAAAATGAATCTCCAATAGCAACAACAATCTCCTATTCAGCATAGTGTCTCCTAATAGAAAGGAAGCAGAGTTTTCACTAGCAAGACAGAGAGGGTCTGGCCAGGTTTTATAAGAAGAGTTAACGACCAGATCAGAAGCAGCTCAAATGGAGCTGCATGTTTCTGACCAGCATAGAAACGGTTGTTAACCTCTTCAGCACCAAGGGAAACCAAATTCATTTAATATGGTATCCAAACACAGACTAAATGGAAGATCTGCAATTCACAATACGCAGTGATCTTCTATTCCAAGATCTCCCAGGTTGGCGTGACACACAAATGCACACACTCTAGTTAGACTCAAACGTTTTACAATTGTGATGGTGCCAAAACTTTCAAAAGAAAGAATTGTCTTAATTGCAATTCAGAGTTCACAGTCTATATTATAAAATGCCGTGCTTGCAATCTCAAATACATTGGTTCCATCATTAGAAAACTTAAATCAAGGATACGTGAACATCTTCACAATGTTATTCAACATACAAATCGCAATGTATCCAATGCATCTAACCACATTTTTTCAGCACACACCAGAAAAGTATCAGCCTGTGTTGTTTATAAAACATATCCCCAAACATGTATGAGGCAGAGACAGAGAAAGGATGTTAGGCAATAGGGAAGTTTTTTGGATTTTTCTCCTAAACACACGGGTTACGGCAGGGTTAAACTTAAAAAATGAAATTATGTTAGATTATTAACCAGTCAATTGGCTTAAGTTTATATATTTGCTTTTCTCCTTTTTCTTATACCAATGTTGTTTTTAAATAGCACTGTATTTAACCACTTGCTCATAAGGTTGTGTTTTTCAATTGCCCAGGTGTATTAACTGCACCATACTTACTTTATGATGGACTTAGAGCCAGACTCTAATAGATGCTTGGTGATTAATCAATCAACCGATTATTCAAACCATACAGAAACTTTAAAGCTTCACCTCTCTGCCTCTCACTCTATCATACCGAGTCCAAGAACACAGTAGCCATTTGAAACACATTCATTTTCTCCTCCAAAATTGCCAGCATTTGATTTTAATAGCTACAATTTTTCCATTAGATGGCTTGTCATGAGATGGCTTGTTTTTTGTGGGACGAGTTGATGTTTTTATTGGTACCATTTTTGGGCACATGACATTTTTGATCACTTTCTATTTCAATTTTTGGGAGGCAGAATGAACAAAAACCAGCAAGTATCTATATATGCCGATATCGATTGCAGCATTTAGTGTTAAACTGCTGGGAGTGGTGTGGGCACTGCTTCTGGCAGCGAGAGACGGGTGTTAGTTGTCTGATGACACACTCTGACATCCAAAAAAGAATCACTAGATAAGGCAGAGAATAGTCCTCAAAAGATGAAAAACATTGTATGTAAATAATTATTTTAGTCACGTTATTTACTTGTATTGTGACGGCATATTCCTCAGCACTTTACAGACATCATCACTGTCCCCAATGGGGCTAAATACACTATCAGCATGTCTGTGGAGTGTATGAGGAAACCGCAGAACCAGAAGGAAACCCAAGAAGATAAAAACTCTTTGCAGATCTTGTCCTTTGGGGAATTTGAACCCAGCACTGTAAGTCTACAGTGCTAACCACTGAGCCACTGAGCTGAATACTTCAACATTTAAAGGACATGCAAATTCAGTCCAAGGGTCAGAAACAATAAGATGCGAGGAGAACAAATGTTGTAAATGGAAATGTGTCAGGAATGTGAGTAAACAGCAGAAAATCAATAGTAGTGCAGCGAGTCAGCGGAGCGGTTATTACTCATTGCAGACCACAGGATTGCTCCCTTCAAGTAGGGAAAGAGTTTAATCTACACTTAAACATGTGAGTGATGAGACGCGCAGGCAAAAGAACATATAGGGTAATTTGTTACAAAATCAAGAAAAGAAAAACAGCCAAAGAAAAAGTCCAATGATATCACTCATTTAATGGAAGCTTTTACATTTCGCTGTCCTGAGGATGAGGGGGTGGACTTTCATATTCTCGCTTCCATCCCGCTATATCACATATTTATGTATATATTCATTTTTCCCTTTTCTTATGAATATTGGATGACAACAATAACTGTTCTTCACAGCTGGTTTAGGAATGTCAGAAGAAGGGTATCCTTTTTCCCTGAAAACCAACTATTTTACAGGTTTCACTATCTGCTTTGATACCAATGTAGGCACTTTACAAAGCTTTGCCATCTGGTAGTACAAAACCTCTGTACGTCAGAGAGATGTACAATTCTGTCTATACGTTACTGATCACAGGAGACTTTCTCTAGGCAAGCACAATTGGGCCTTAGAGGTGACAAATTACCAAATAATCTGGATTTTTAAACTGTCGTAGATAAGCTGAGAACACCGGTAGCGTTCATTTTTTACAGTCATCTCATTCATTTTTATGGTCATTTATATTACTTCATATATTGTAGGTATAAATATCAGTTAAAGCGGATTTTCTGGGATTCTTTATTTTTTTCATACGGCTAACAGTGGAAAACAGACAATGCTGCAGCATGTAAACGTCTATGGGTGCACAGAAAGCAGACACACCAGGGCCCTGATCATGGAGGAATGAGAAAATGCCCTTTTGTCACATAAGACATCACCAACATTATAGATGGCACACGGTAGGTTGGACATCTATTACTGATTTTTCAAAAACTCAAAAGTTTCAAGTTTTGCCTCTACTACATAGTGATCCTGTACTGTTCCCACCCTGATATTGTGATCTTATGTTCTTGAAACATCATGTCATGTACTAAAAAGCCCGTTGAGGTCTGCCACTATGGTGTGTGATTCATGTAGATATTAAGGGGGTGACTGAAAGCTATAGTGCCTTGCGAAAGTATTCGGCTCCCTAGAACTTTTCAACCTTTTACCACATATCATGCTTCAAACATAAAGATACCAAATGTAAATTTTTGGTGAAGAATCAACAAGTGGGACACAATTGTGAAGTTGAACGAAATTTATTGGTTATTTTAAATTTTTGTGGAAATACAAAAACTGAAAAGTGGGGCGTGTAATATTATTCGGCCCCTTTACTGCAGCAAACTCACTCCAGAAGTTCATTGTGGATCTCTGAATGATCCAATGTTGTCATAAATGACTAATGATGATAAATATAATCCACCTGTGAGAAATCAAGTCTCCGTATAAATGCACCTGCTCTGTGATAGTCTCAGGGTTCTGTTTGAAGCACAGAGAGCATCATGAAGACCAAGGAACACAACAGGCAGGTCCGTGATACTGTTGTGGAGAAGTTTAAAGCCGGATTTGGATACAAAATGATTTCCAAAACTTTAAACATCCCAAGAAGCACTGTGCAAGCGATCATATTGAAATGGAAGGAGTATCATACCACTGCAAATCAACCAAGACCCGGCTGTCCCTCTAAACTTTCATCTCAAACAAGGAGAAGACTGATCACAGATGCAGCCAAGAGGCCCATGATCACTCTGGATGAACTGCAGAGATCTACAGCTGAGGTGGGACAGTCTGTCCATAGGACAACAATCAGTCGTACACTGCACATATCTGGCCTTTATTGAAGAGTGGCAAGAAGAAAGCCATTTCTCAAAGATATCCATAAAAAGTGTTGTTTAAAGTTTGCAACAAGCCACGTGGAAGACACACCAAACATGTGGAAGAAGGTGCTCTGGTCAGATGACACCACAATCAAACTTTTTGGCAACAATGTCAAACGATATGTTTGGCGTAAAGGCAACACAGTTCATCATCCTAAACACACCATTCCCACTGTCAAACATGGTGGTGGAAGCTGTAGCGCCGGCGTCCCTGCCCTCTGCCAGGCAGGGACGCTGTTCCCCTGCGCCAGCGTCCTCTGCCAGGCAGGGACGTCGCCCCACTTACCCACGCTCGGCGTCCTCCTTCCGCCCTGCTGGGGTCGCGCGCTCCTTCCCTGCTGCTGGACTTAGGGCGCGCGCCCGCGCGCTCCCCCGCTCTTAAAGGGGCCGCGCGCATCTTTCAAAAAAGGTCCCCGGCCAATGCCGGAGGACTCCACCCTATATAAAGTACTCCCTCCTTAATGGAGGTGCCCGAGCAATGTTGTTGCACTGTTTACTCTGCTTCAGCCCTCAGGTTCCGTTACCAGTTACCTGCCTGTCTCCTGCCAGTTTGCTGTCTGCTACCTGTCCGCAAGCCTACCTGGAGGTTCGGCCGTCACCGGTGGTGACCATCGGCTATTCCAGAGAATCTCGCCTGCTCACTTGGGGGCGCTCATCTGCCATCTGCCTGCAGACCTACCCGGAGGTTCGGACGTCACATGCGGTGACCATCGTCTATTCCAGAGACTCTCGCCTGCTCACTTGGGGGCGTTCATCTGCCATCTGCCTGCAGACCTACCCGGAGGTTCGGACGTCACATGCGGTGACCATCGTCTATTCCAGAGACTCTCGCCTGCTCACTTGGGGGTGTTCATCTGTCATCTGCCTGCTAGCCTACCGGGAGGCTCCACCATCTCAGGTCGTATATACCTGTCCATCCAGAGACTGCCCCGGTCACTTGCCGTGACTACCTGCCTGTCTATCCAGAGACTGCCCCGGTCACTTGCCGTGACTACCTGCCTGTCTATCCAGAGACTGCCCCGGTCACTTGCCGTGACTACCTGCCTGTCTATCCAGAGACTGCCCCGGTCACTTGCCGTGACTACCTGCCTGTCTATCCAGAGACTGCCCCGGTCACTTGCCGTGACTACCTGCCTGTCTATCCAGAGACTGCCCCGGTCACTTGCCGTGACCTCTTTCCCGTCTGTCCAAAGACTGTCCCTGTCACTTGCCGTGACTTCCTGTCCGTCTCCCCGGGCGCCACCCGCTCCTTTACAAGGAAAGCCTCCTTGTATAATAAAGCTCAGAGGTTCCGCCTCCCTGACCCGTTACAGCAGCATCATGGTTTCAGCCTGCTTTTCTTCAGCAGGGACAGGGAAGATGGTTAACATTAATGGGAAGATGGATGGAGCCAAATACAGGACCATTCTTGAAGAAAACCTGTTTGAGTCTGCAAAAGACCTGAGACTGGGACAGAGATTAGTCTCCCAACAAGACAATGATCTCAAACATAAAGCAAAATCTACAATGGAATGGTTCAGAAATAAACGCATCCAGGTGTTAGAATGGCCAAGTCAAAGTCCAGACCTGAATCCAATCGAGAATCTGTGGAAAGAGCTGAAAACTGCTGTTCACAAACGATCTCCATCCAACCTCACTGAGCTCGAACTGTTTGCCAAGGAAGAATGGGCAAGAATTTTAGTCTCTCGATGTACAAAACTGCTAGAGACATACCCCAAGCGACTTGCAGCTGTAATCACAGCAAAAGGTAGCGCAACAAAGTATTAAGTTAAAGGGGCCGAATCATATTGCACGCCCGACTTTTCAGTTTTTGTATTTCCACAAAAATTTAAAATAACCAATAAATTTGGTTCAACTTCACAATTTTGTCCCACTTGTTGATTATTCACCAAAAATTTACATTTGGTATCTTTATGTTTGAAGCATGATATGTGGGAAAAGGTTAAAAAATTCCAGGGAGCCAAATACTTTCGCAAGGCACTGTATCTTTACTGTGTACAGATGATAATCAACAGGGATCAGAGAGTGGCACAGAATTATTAAAGCAATTGCAATTTGTCTTGCCTTTTATTTTAAAGGGAGCCTGTCATGTTGGAAAAGGTTAATTTATTCCTCCTGGGGGCCACGGACTTTCAGTCATACAGGAGCACCGACGCAACTACATTCACAACTCAGTCTACCGTGAGCGATGTCTGTATAACCTGACATTTTGACTGATAGCTTGTCCTGCAAGTTAGAACTTCATCAGGAGAAGTGTCAGGGCATGCTCATATTCACAGCTCACAGTATAGGGAGCAATGACTGAAGACACACCTTCATGCCTGCATGACTGAAAGTCGGTGGCGGCCAGGAGGAATACAGTTCATTTCTCCCAGTAACCGCATTTTCAGAAGGTCAGCAGGGCGTAGAGCACATGCAAATGTTGAGGTGAGTTTTTTACCTCAGTGTTTGTAAATCAATACCAGGAGTGGAACAATCAGAGGAAAAGGATAACGGAAACACATCACCACTTCTGTATTTTTTTTTACCCACTCCTGGTTTTGGCTTACAAATACTGAGGTAAAAAACTCATCAAATACTTAACGTGTGCTCGTGGCCTATTAACTTGCTGATTGATACTGTATCCGCAGGTGAGAGATTCGCCATCACTGCCTGTGTTAACATGGCCAAGGTTCAGCCAAAGATCAAATGAATCTGACACAACTTTAATGTGAGCATTATAAGTCCCTAGTGTGCATGTTGGCAGCGGATTATTCAGGATACTCTCCAAGCTTATTACAACAGAGCTTCTTTATTCAGTAACAAACCTGAACAATATATGATAAGGTTAATAGATCAGGAATAAATCATTTGTGTGTCTCTATCTGTGCAGAATCTACAGCAGGATGCTTCTCTCATACACAGACACAGGAAAACAGGAAATACAGTCACATGCTCTCCCTGTGTGAGCCTCTGGGAGTTTTTTTTTTGTTCTAACTTTATAAACAGCATACAAATCTAGCAACTAAACAGACAGGAATGGAGTTGTTGCACCAAACATATTCCAATGGTGAATCAGAATGGGCCGACGACAACAATGCAAACTGTATGGGGACGAATGATCGCAGTAACACTCATTTGTGCTCAGTTTAACATTCACAATGATTGCTGCATGTAAAATGCACACTGATAGAGTTCCTATATAGGTGACTGTTGCTCATTCGGACAGTTTATTTTCCCGTTTAAAATGACCATTATTATAATGATAAAACCCTTGTAAACACATGGAGAAATACAGATTTTAAATATGGCGGCTATTGTCTTTTTGTTTGCTCTACTGTCTGCTACTGGGAGTTACAGACCAAATAAAAGCAAATATGCAGAAATTTCATGGACAAAGGGATGTAATACATGGTAAAGGCAACTGGCCATGTTCTCAAAGGATATTAACTGGAGATATATGGATAATCTGCATGGCAATAATATTCCAATGCTGTTCGGCTGCATTACTGAATGCGTTTCTACCGGGAGAAAATGAACTTCCTCCAGGAGCCGGCTGCTTTCAGTCATAGAGGCGTGCTGGAGTGGATACAGCCACCACTGACAGAACCGCTCACTATACTGTGAGCTGGGCTGTATGCATACTCGCCATTTTGATTGACAGCTCGCTGTGTACAGATGTGTGGCAGAGTGAGCTGTCAATCAATGTGCTGGGCGCCGCTCGCTGTGTTCTGAGCAGTGAATGAATTAGCTCTGGTGCGCATCTATAACTGAAAGTCAGAGTTTCTGGGGAGGAATAAAGTTAATTTTCTCTTAGCTGCACTTCTAGACAGCACTGTAGTGCTATTAACCAGCATATTAACCCCATAAGTGCAGGTTAGTAGCATTTGGGGACATAACATATTTTCTAAGTAAACAGCTCATTCAAAAAATTACTAATATGAACCTTAATTTATACCTCCTGTCTGAATGTGGCCTTCATGGGAACAGAAAGCCACCAAGAAGACAGAACATAATGCTATCATATATGTTATCCATTTGTTTTGGCTTTTTTCTAATTAAGGATATATTATATCTCCAATATTAGGATAGATGATAAAAGCCAACATTACGCTCACATCTCCCTAAGGTTGGTTTACTGTCTCTCTACAAATGTATTCTTTACCATGTATACTTGGTCTCCCAGCTGTTTAGAGAAATATTGATTTGCACTAAAGCAGGACTTGCAAGCAGCATTAACTTGAGGAAATTAATTAGTTTCCCCTAATGGCATAGTATTTCTCCTGGGCCATGTAGGAGGTTAAACATTCAGAGGAAGTGCGATGTCACAGACAGCTCACAATGATAATTGATTTATTTTTGATAGTGTACGATGGTGTACAAACCTGAATATCATTTATTTCTTAGGGTGGAGATCTAGATCCATATACAACAATATTCTCTAGTAATTTTCCACACACAATATTAATAATGTGACTTCTTATTGTCCCCTAGTGGTAAAAGATTAGTATAAGGGGATCTTTAATAAAGCTCGTAAGTGGGGTATTCCAACCATTGCTGACCTCTTTTCCAATAAGCCATTGTTGTCTGAAAGGTGATGGCCCAATCATGTAGAACCTGTGCTGGAATGTGCTCATTATATGAATGGACCTAAGAAGACAGATGCACATATGGATAAACCCAGTAACGCTACTTGCATCCTATGATCCCCAATGCAAAATCTTCCAACAGTGTCACCAAGTACAGTGGGTACAGAAAGTATTCAGACCCCTTTAAATTTTTCACTTTCTTTCATTGCAGCCATTTGGTAAATTCAAAAAAGTTCATTTTTTTCTCATTAATGTACACTCTGCACCCAATCTTGACTGAAAAAAAACAGAAATGTAGAAATATTTGCAAATTTATTAAAAAAGAAAATCTGGAATATCACATGGTCATAAGTATTCAGACGCTTTGCTCAGTATTGAGTAGAAGCACCCATTTGAGCTAGTACAGCCATGAGTCTTTTTGGGGAATGATGCAACAAGTTTTTCACACCAGGATTTGGTGATCCTCTGCCATTCTTCCTTGCAGATCCTCTCCAGTTCCGTCAGGTTGGATGGTGAACGTTGGTGGACAGCCATTTTCAGATCTCTCCAGAGATGCTCAATTGGGTTTAGGTCAGGGCTCTAGCTGGGCCAGTCAAGAATGGTCACAGAGTTGTTCTGAAGCCACTCCTGTATTATTTTAGCTGTGTGCTTAGGGTCATTGTCTTGTTGGAAGGTGAACCTTGGGCCAAGTCTGAGGTCCGGAGCACTCTGGAAGAGGTTTTCATCCAGGATATCTCTGTATTTGGCCGCATTCATGTTTCCTTCAATTGCAACCAGTTGTCCTGTCCCTGCAGCTGAAAAACACCCCCTGTCATGTATAGTGTACAGTTCCTATAGCGTCTTGTGCTTGGTTGCGAGGAAAACACAGGAGACATAGGTTGAAATGAAATGACTTGTATTACTTCATACAAGCATGCTGAAAAGTTCACACAGTTTGCAGGAACAGCGACAGGAGACACAGCAGGCCAGAGTAACTTCAAGCACTACAATAAATCTCCAAAGCAGGTTCAGGATCTCTTCTCTGTACCGTAATTCCTCTGCAAACATGGATTCACCAAACAGCAGGTTTCCAGAGTCCAAAAGTGTTCCAAGGTTCCTCAGTAGGGAATAGCTGGAGTACAAGTCCAAGGCTTCCAGGAGTCAGGTCACAGACTGACTGAGGCTTGATTCAGGAGCACTGATTGTTCAGCTGAGGCTGCTTAAGAAGCAAGAGGGAAGAATCAGGGCGGGAACATGAAAACTGCAGAGAGCTGCAGAAAGACAGAAAGCAAAATGGCCGACGGAAAACGGAGTTTCAAGGAACATGTCAACAGAGACAAAGAACCTTACATTACTCCCCCCTTAGGGACAACCTCCGGATGACCTCAGACCAGGCTTGTCAGGGTACCTCTGATGAAACTGGCGGAGCAGGCGAGGAGCATTTACATTATTGACTGGTTCCCATGAGTTGTCCTCCACTGGGTAGCCCTGCCATTTAATCAAATATTGCAACTGATTTCTGTACAACCTGGAATCTAGAATCCTTTCCACCATAAATTCTTCCTGACCATCGACCAGCACTGGGTCAGGGCAAGGAGAAGAACGTCCAGGAAACGTATTGGGTGTTGCAGCCTTTAGTAGGGATACATGAAAGACAGGGTGGATTCTCATAGTTCTGGGCAGTTGAAGACGACAAGCAACAGCACTTATAATCTTATTGATCTTATAAGGTCCAATGTACTTATGTCCCAATTTAGACGATGGAATCTTTAATTTAAGATTTCTGGTTGACAGCCAGACCAAATCTCCTACCTTGAAAGCTGGTGCAGATTTACGAAATTTATCTGCTGCTTTCTTGTACCTTTCCTGAGCCAATTCTAGATTTTCCTTTAGAAGATCCATATTCTTTTGTAAAGAAGTGATTCTTTCAGCCACTGCCGGCAAGGGCGTATCTATGGGAAATCGAGGAAGAATGTTAGGATGATAACCTAGATTGGAGTAAAAAGGAGACTGCTTAGTGGAGGCGCTCTGAGAGTTGTTATAAGAGAACTCAGCCAGTGGAAGTAGATCCACCCAATCATCCTGTAGGTGGCAGATAAAACAGCGGAGATACTGCTCCAGGGTCTGATTGGTTCATTCTGTCTGTCCATTAGTCTGGGGATGAAAAGCAGAAGAAAGGTTTACTTTAATGTCCAATGCTGCACAGAAATTTTGCCAAAACCTTGAAGTGAATTGCACCCCTCGATCCGAAATGACCTCATCCGGTACTCCATGTAAGCGAAACACATTCTTAATCATCAAGTCTGATGTCTGTTTTGCAGTGGGTAAGCCGACACAAGGGATAAAATGAGCTGCCTTTGTTAGACGGTCAACCACCACTAGAATGGTGTTCTTCCCTTGAGAGGTTGGTAACTCCACAATGAAGTCCATAGAAATGGATCCCCATGGGCGGGACGGGGTGGGAAGAGGTTGCAACAGACCAGTTGGTGAGGAGCGAGGTGTTTTGCATCTTGCACAGACTTCACATGAAGTGACATAGTTTAAGACATCTTTCCTGAAAGTGGGCCACCAAAAGAAACGAGAAAGAAATTCTTGTGTCTTTAGAATTCCCCTATGCCCGGCTATCTTGGAATCGTGGATGAGTTGCAATACTCTCAATCTGACTGTTTCAGGTATATACAGACGTTGTCCCTGAATCCACACACCATTCTTAAAGACAAGACTTACTTCCCTTGGGGGTTGAGCCAACAAAGAATCTGCATGGTATGCTTCCTTGATGTCCTTAAGTAGGTCTTGATTATGAATCACTCCCAGGAATCTAGAGTCAGGAAGAATAGTCTTAGGAGGAGTAAGTGGACGTGTCTCTGCTGAATGAATCCTAGAGAGTGCATCAGCCTTTCCATTGCGCGATCCTGGTCTATAAGAAATGACAAAATTAAATTGGTTTAGGAAAAGATTCCAGCGAGCCTGGCGAGGAGTCAGGCACTTAGCCGACCTGATAAATTCAAGGTTACGATGGTCTGTCAGGACGACTATTTGCTGTGCAGCTCCCTGAAGAAGGTGTCTCCATTCCTTGAAGGCGGCAATAATGGCCAACAATTCTCTATTGCCCACATCGTAGTTCCTCTCAGCCGAAGACAACTGCTGGGAAAAGAAGGCACAGGGATGCAAGACATTCTTCTCACCTGTTCTCTGAGAGAGTATAGCTCCAACGGCACAGTCTGAAGCATCCACCTCTATTATGAAGGCAAGCTCGGGGTTGGGATGTACTAAGATAGGTGCGGTGGTAAATTTATCCTTTAAACAGGAAAATGCTTCCTGAGCTTGCGGGGTCCAGGAGAACCTAGACTGTTTCTGGGTAAGTTGGGTGATAGGTGACACTACCTCAGAAAAATTCTTAATGAAACGTCTATAGAAGTTGGCAAACCCAATGAAACGCTGCACCTCCTTCACATTTCTAGGAATTGGCCAATCCTTGATGGCTTGGGTCTTGCTTCCATCCATACTAATCCCTTGCGTAGATAGTACATACCCCAGAAATTGAATTTCGGTCCTATGGAATTCACATTTTTCAAGCTTGATGTAGAGATGGTTTTGTCTTAGGCGTTCTAAGACCATTCTCACATGTCCATGATGTTCCTCTGTGGAGTTAGAAAAAATTAGAATATCATCCAGATAAATCACCACAAATGTATCTAGGAGATCCCTGAAGATATCATTCACGAAGTGTTGGAAAGTGACTGGGGCGGTACTCAGACCAAAAGGCATAACTAGATATTCAAAGTGTCCATAGCGTGACCTGAAAGCAGTCTTCCATTCATCCCCAGGTCTAATACGGACCAAGTTATAGGCCCCACGGAGATCCAGTTTAGAGAAAATTTTGGCATGCCGCACTCTCTCCAACAACTCAGGGATTAAAGGCAATGGATAACGGTTTCTAATAGTAACCTTATTGAGTTCCCTATAGTCTATGCAGGGTCTCAGAGATCCATCTTTCTTCTTCACAAAGAAGATGGGTGCACCTGCGGAAGATGAAGAGGGGCGTATGAAGCCCTTGGCTAAATTTTCGTCTATATAATCCTTCAAAGCTTTTAGCTCGGGCCCCGCTAGGGGGTAGATCTTACCAAAAGGTATCTCGGCTCCGGGCAATAATTCAATTGGACAATCATATGGACGGTGAGGAGGAAGCTGATCAGCGTTCTTCTTGTCACATAAATCCACATAGTCCTGGTATACAGCTGGTAGTTCAGGGACTGACATGGTTCCTTTAGGAACAGAGCAAGCTGAAACTCCTTGACTCATCTGTTTCTCTGGAAAGTGTAATTCCTTGGTCTCCCAGTTAATCGTAGGATTCTGCGCCTGCAGCCATGGTAGCTCTAGAATGATGGGAAAGTGGGGAGAAGAGATAAGCAAAAAAGACATTTTCTCCTGATGATCTTTACCCATAAGGACCCTCAAAGGCTCTGTTTCTTGATCCACTGGTCCAGAAGTCAGTAGAGAGCCATCCACAGTCTCCATCTGTACTGGAGTAGCCTTCTTCACTGAACGTATCCCCTGTTTCAGAGCAAAGGAGATATCCATAAAATTTCCACTTGCTCCTGAGTCGATCATAGCAGAGCTAGACACCCAGACTGAGTCAACCCAGAGTTTGATGGAAAGGAAGCAATGAGAATTGTTTCTTTTACAACTCAGCTGGGACACCGCTGAGGAAACTTGAAAAATTGCAGCGTTTATACCGTCATCGTCCCCAGAACTAACAGAGTTTAAGTCCGAGAAATCAAGATCTCTTGCAGCAGATCTCTCTGGAGCCTGAGGCTCGGACATGACAGAGCTCCTCTCGCAACACTCACAGTGAATGACTGCTGCAGTAGTCTTACGAGAACGGCTGGGGCAGTTTATAATGAAGTGCCCTGACTTACCACAGTAGAAACATAGATTTTCCTTTATACGATGTTCTTTGCGTGCATCACTAACCCGTCTTTGTAAAGAGTCCACCTGCATGGGTTCAGGTTCTGGTTCCCTTGTGATCCTACTCAAAGGTTCCTTAGCTGAGGAGGGAGGTAGTAAAAGGTTAGTGCGATTATTTTCGAACCATCTCTCTTGTCTGCGTTCAGTCAGACAAGCATCAATACGGATACAATAGTTAATAAAGTCACCTAACGCAGTGGGAGGGTCGGCACGAGCAAGTTCATCCTTAATCAGTGGAGACAACCCTTTCCGAAAAATAGATTTTTTTAGCGGAAGTGTCCCAAGTGGTATCAAGAGCCCATCTCCTGAAATCCAGGGCATATTCGGCTACTGAACGCTTACCTTGGCGCAAAGTTAACATGGCTGCTTCAGCTGTTGCACCTCGATTGGGGTCATCAAACACCTGCCCCATGGCTGAAATAAAAGCATCAAGGTGATTCAAACAATCATCCTCAGTCTCAATCAGAGGGTTTGCCCACATCAAAGCCTTATTGGTAAGCAACATGATTATAGTAAGCACTTTGGATCGTTCAGTGGGAAATTGTGAAGCATGTGCAGAGAAAAATAAATTGCATTGATTAATAAATCCCCTGAATTTCTCACGTTCACCGCCAAAACGAAAAGGAAGTAATTTGGGGATCCCAGAACTTGGGGTTATGGCAGGAGCCTGGGCTCGTTCCTCTAGAGCCTCAATCCTGGCTCGCAATTCCTGGGTAGTCTGTCCAAACACTTGCAAATTATGATTAGTGAGGTCCTGTAGGCTTGCAAAACGGGTTTTTAAAGTCTGTACATCTGAAAGGATTGTATCAGTCACTCCGCAAAGTTCCTTTATGCGGGCCTCCATCTTCCAGATCTTTTAAGGCAGAGGTGCTGGAAGGAGAAGAGGAAAGGAAAAAAAAAAAAAACAATAGTGTTTACCTGTGGTAACACTCCAGAGTAAAATTTTAAGGGAATGCGCTCACCTGGAATGGTTGTGAGAAGTCACAACCACTGTCATCACATAAGGTATTAAACAGACATCTGATATCCACAGTCACAGCAGACACGGCTTTCCCAGACCCAGCAGACACTAAACATTGGCTCCTGAATCTTGTCATGTATAGTGTACAGTTCCTATAGCGTCTTGTGCTTGGGTGCGAAGAAAACACAGGAGACATAGGTTGAAATGAAATGACTTGTATTACTTCATACAAGCATGCTGAAAAGTTCACACAGTTTGCAGGAACAGCGACAGGAGACACAGCAGGCCAGAGTAACTTCAAGCACTACAATAAATCTCCAAAGCAGGTTCAGGATCTCTTCTCTGTACCGTAATTCCTCTGCAAACATGGATTCACCAAACAGCAGGTTTCCAGAGTCCAAAAGTGTTCCAAGGTTCCTCAGTAGGGAATAGCTGGAGTACAAGTCCAAGGCTTCCAGGAGTCAGGTCACAGACTGACTGAGGCTTGATTCAGGAGCCTGATTGTTCAGCTGAGGCTGCTTAAGAAGCAAGAGGGAAGAATCAGGGCGGGAACATGAAAACTGGAAACTCCATATTAACTGAGGGCAAGAGCTGCAGAAAGACAGAAAGCAAAATGGCCGACGGAAAACTGAGTTTCAAGGAACATGTCAACAGAGACAAAGAACCTTACACCCCCATAGCATGATGCTGCCACCACCATGTTTCACTGTTGGGATTGTACTGGGCAGGTGATGAGCAGTGCCTGGTTCTCTCAACACATACTGCTTAGAATTAACACCAAAAAGTTCTATCTTCGTCTCATCAGACAAGAGAATCTTATTTCTCATAGTCTGGCAGTCCTTCATGTGTTTTTTAGCAAACTCTATGCAGGCTTTCATATGTCTGACACTGAGGAGAGGCTTCCGTCGGGCCACTCTGTCATAAAGTCCTGACTGGTGGAGGGCTGCAGTGATAGTTGACTTTGTGGAACTTTCTCTCATCTCCCTACTGCATCTGAGGAGCTCAGCCACAGTCATCTTGGGGTTCTTCTTTACCTCTCTCACCAAGGCTCTTGTCCCACGTTTGCTCAGTTTGGCTGGACGGCAAGATCTAGGAAGACTTCTGGTGGTCCCAAACTTCTTCCATTTAAGGATTATGGAGGCCACTGTGCTCTTAGGAACTTTGAGTACTGCAGAAATTCTTTTGTAACCTTGGCCAGATCCGTGCCTTGCCACAATTCTGTCTCTGATATCATTGGCCAGTTTCTTTGACCTCATGATTCTTATTTGGTCTGACATGCACTGTGAGCTGTAAGGTCTTATATAGACAGGTATATGCCTTTACAAATCAAGTCTTATCAGTTTAATTAACCCCTTAATGTCCACTGACGTGCAGAGTCCGTCATGGCAAGGTGCCAGTTCCGGCACCAGGACGGACTCTGCACGTCATGCCTTTGATCTACCACTGCGTGTAAACACGCAGTGGTAGATCAGTGCCGACAGCTGTCACAGACAGCTGACAGGCACGGCAAGCGGTGCGGGGACCTTTGCCGTCGGTCCCCGCACTCACAGCGCTGTGCTTGGTCAGTCAATCTGACTGACCAAACACAGCAGCGATCGCGCAGGAGAAGCTGAAATTTCAGCTTCCCCAGCGCGATCAGTGCAGAGCCGGCGCTGCAGTGGCCAGGCTTCCTGCACTGACAAGCCAGGAGCGGAGCCCCCACTGCCCTGGCTGTTAACCCCCTGACTGCTGCGATCCAGCGCGATCGCAGAGCTCAGGGGGGAGGCAGAGGGTCGGGAGCTCCCTCTGCCTCAGATCAGGTCCAGCGATGTAATTGCAGGCCCGATCTCTCCCTTGATGACCCGGGGTTGTCATGACAACCTCCGGGTCATTTAGCTAGGGAAGCTGCTGTGATATGTCACAGCAGCTTCCACTATAGTTGCAATGCATTGCAATGCCAGAGCATTGCAATGCATTGTAACTGCAATCAAAGTAAAAAAAGTGAAAGTCCATAAAGGGACAAGTTGAAAAAAATCATTTTTTAAAAAATTGTAAAAAAAATATTAAAAAATAATTAAAAAAAATCCCCTAAAAAATACACATTTTTATGTAATAAAAAAATAAAAAACAAAAAATACACATGTTAGGTATCGCCATGTCCGTAAAATCCATCTATAAAAGCATAACCCTAGTTTAACCCCTTCAGTGAAAGCCGTAAAAAAACCAAAAAAGTAGTAAATTATACTTTTTCCAAGCGGTAATCATAACCGCTTGGAAAAAGTGCAATAAC
The DNA here is from genome assembly GCA_033576555.1 of Oophaga sylvatica. Classification (NCBI taxonomy): domain Eukaryota; kingdom Metazoa; phylum Chordata; class Amphibia; order Anura; family Dendrobatidae; genus Oophaga; species Oophaga sylvatica. Next base: position 47,494,237 of record JARQOD010000007.1, on the reverse strand, counting down.
ACGCGATCAAAAAGTCAGATATAAATAATCTGTACCGCTGAAAACGTCATCTGTCCCGCAAAAAACAAGCCGCTATATAGCATCATCAGCGAAAAAATAAAAAAGTTATAGCTCGCGGAATAAACTGATGCAAAAATAATTATTTTTTCTATGAAATTCTTTATGTGTAAAAAACGCCAAACAAAAAAAAATATATAAATGAGGTATCGCCGTAACCATTAGTGACCCGAAGAAAAGCTGCTTTATCAATTTTACCACACGCGGAACGGGGAAAAAAATTAAAAAAAAACAATTCCTGAATTGCTGGTTTTTGTTCATTCTGCTTCCACAAAATTGGAATAGGAAGCGATCAAAAAACGTTATGTGCCCGAATATGGTACCAATAAATACGTCAGCTCGTCCCGCAAAAAATAAGCCCACAGATACTCTGTCGGCCGAAATATGGAAAAATTATAGCTCTCAAATACGGCGATGCAAAAAATTCTTACAAAAAATTATTCCAAAAAAAGCATCTTTTAGAGTGTGACAGAAGCTAAACATGAAAAAAGGGTGTAAATCTGGTATCGCTGTAATCGCACCGATCCGAAGAATAAAGTCGCCAAATCACTAATACCGCACGAGGAACGGCGTAAAAAGAAAACCAATTCTTCACTTTGGTAGATTTGTTCATTGTGCCTCCAAAGATCGCAGTTAAGGCGATCACAGTGGTTCCCCGCATATGGGTATCAGCGTACTCAGGACAAAATGCACAATAGCTTTTGGGTCCTATTTCTCCTGTTACCTTATAAAAATAAAATTTGGGGCAAAAATGTCATTTTTGTGGAAAAAAATATGATTTTTTTTATTTTCACGGCTCTACGTTATAAACTTCTGTGAAGCCCTTGGGGGTTCAAAGTGCTGACCACACATCTAGATAAGTTCCTTGGGGTCTAGTTTGCAAAATGGGGTCAATTTGGGCGGTTTCTACTGTTTAGGCACATCAGGGGCTCTCCAAGCGCGACATGACACCGCAGGACCATTCCATCAAAGTCTGCATTTAAAAACGGTGCTCCTTCCCTTCCGATCTCTGCATGCGTCAAAATAGTGTTCCCCCCCACATATGGGATATCAGCGTACTCAGGACAAATTGCACAATAGCTTTTGGGGTCCTATTTCTCCTGTTACCATTATAAAATAAAAATTTGGGGCAAAAAGATTATTTTGTGGAAAAAAATTTGATTTTTTTATTTTCACGGCTCTACATTATAAACTTCTGTGAAGCACTTGGGGTTCAAGTGCTCACACACATCTAGAAAAGTTCCTTGGGGGTCTAGTTTCCAAAATGGAGTCACTTGTGGGGGGTTTCTACTGTTTAGGCACATCAGGGGCTATCCAAACGTGACATGACACCACAGACCATTCATCAAAGTCTGCATTTGAAAAGGCGCTACTTCCCTTTCGAGCTCTGCCATGCGTCAAAATAGTGGTTTCCCCATATGGGGTATCAGCGTACTCAGGACAAATTGCACAATAACTTTTGGGGTCCTGTTACCTTGGAAAATAACAATTGGGGGTGGAAAGATCATTTTTGTGGAAAATATATGATTTTTTAATTTTACTGCTCTACGTTATAACCTTCTGTGAACCCTTGGGGGTTCAAAGCTCTCACCACACATCTAGATAAGTTCCTTGGGGGTCTAGTTTCCAAAATGGGGTCACTTGTGGGGGGTTTCCACTGTTTAGGCACACAGGGACTCTCCAAATGCGACATGGCGTCCAATCTCAATTCCAGCCAAAAAGTCAAAATGGCGCTGCTTCCCTTCCAGAGCTCTGCCATGCGCCCAAATAGTGGTTTACCCCACATATGGGGTATCAGCGTACTCAGGACTAATATGCACCATAATTTTGGGGTCCTTTTATCCTTTGGAAAATAATAATTGGGATGAAAAATCATTTTGTGGAAAAAATATGATTTATAATTTAGGCTCTACGTTATAAACTTCTATGAAGCCCTTGGGGTTAAAGCTCTCACAACACATTTAGATGAGTTCCTTGAGGGTCAGTTTCAAAATGGGATCACTTGTGGGGTTTCCACTGTTAGGCACACAGGGACTCTCCAAATGCGACATGGCGTCCAATCTCAATTCCAGCCAAAAAAGTCAAATGGCGCTGCTTCCCTTCCGAGCTCTGCCATGCGCCCAAATAGTGGTTTACCCCCACATATGGGGTATCAGCGTACTCAGGACTAATTGCCCAATAACTTTTGGGGTCCTTTTATCCTTTGAAAAATAATAATTGGGATGAAAAGATCATTTTTGTGGAAAAAATATGATTTTTTAATTTTACGGCTCTACGTTATAACCTTCTGTGAAGCCCTTGGGGGTTAAAAGCTCTCACAACACATTTAGATGAGTTCCTTGAGGGGTCCAGTTTCCAAAATGGGGTCACTTGTGGGGGGTTTCCACTGTTTAGGCACACAGGGACTCTCCAAATGCGACATGGCGTCCAATCTCAATTCCAGCCAAAAAAGTCAAATGGCGCTGCTTCCCTTCCGAGCTCTGCCATGCGCCCAAATAGTGGTTTACCCCCACACATGGTATATCGGTGTACTCTGGAGAAATTGTACAACAAATATTGTGGTTCATTTTCTCCTGATACCCTTGACAAAATTTAAAAAAATTGTGTCGAAAGAAAAATTTTGGGAAAAAAAGTTAAATGTTCATTTTTTCCTTCCACATTGCTTCAATTCTTGTGAAGTACCTAAAGGGTTAATAAACTTCTTGAATGTGGCTTTGAACACGTTGAGGGGTGCAGTTTTTAGAATGGTGTCACTTTTGGGTATTTTCTGTCATATTGACCCCTCAAATTCACTTCAAATGTGAGGTGGTCCCTAAAAAAATGGTTTTGTAAATTTTGTTGGAAAAATGAGAAATTGCTGGTCAACTTTTAACACTTATAACTTCGTAACAAAAAAAAATTTTGGTTCCAAAATTGTGCTGATGTAAAGTAGACATGTGGAAAATGTTATTTATTAACTAATTTTTGTGACATATCTCTCTGATTTAATGGCATAAAAATTAAAAGTTTGAAAATTGCAAAATTTTCAAAATTTTTGCCATATTTCCATTTTTTTCATAAAAAAACGCAAGTTATATTGAAGAAATTTTACCACTATCATGAAGTACAATATGTCACGAGAAAACAACCTCAGAATCGCCAAGATCCGTAGAAGCGTTCCAGAGTTATAACCTCATAAAGAGACAGTGGTCAGAATTGTAAAAATTGGCCTGGTCTTTAACCTACAAAATGGCTTGGTCATTAAGGGGTTAAACACAACTGGACTCCAATGAAGGAGAACAACCATCTCATGGAGGATCACAAGGAAATAAACAGCATGTGACTTAAATATGAGTGTCTGAGCAAAGGGTCTGAATACTTATGACAATGTGATATTTCAGTTTTTCTTTTTTAATAAATTTGTAAAATTTTCTACATTTCTGTTTTTTTCAGTCAAGATGGGGTGGAGAGTGTACATTAATGAGAAAAAACATGAACTTTTTTGAATTTACCAAATAGCTGCAGAGAAACAAAGTTTAAAGGGGTCTGAATACTTTCCGTACCCACTGTATATTTTTACTTTCATGAATGTTTACTGTAGTAAAAACTGGCGCACTTTCAAACAACTGAGTGTACCATACCTATGTATAAATACATATAGAACCTACAATTTAGGAGGCAGCTACATCACAAGCTAGTACTTACCATGTCATTTAGAACTTAGATAGCAAGAGCAAGAAAAAGAATTGTATTTTATTACACTGGCCAAATAAACTATCAGGTAGAGTTGAGGAAACCATATATTTCATCCAAGTGAATATTTCACTCACCGCTGGGTTTGTTTAGGAAGCAAACAGAAGATATGAATGTAAGACTGCTAAAACTAAAACACTGCAATAATAATGATAATAACAATTTATAGCATTGAAATTTTAGTATGAATAAATAAGAACAAAAACATACAATTTGGACTTATGATGAGTGGCAGATTACTGGCATAAGATACAAGAAAGGAAGTGAGAGAGAAATGTGTATTTCTTCTGATCTTTAAACCTTTCACTCAGTGGTGGACAGAGACAGAAAAAGGCCCCTGTGCAAGTACAATATATGGGCCCTTTGCAGCCCAAGAGCTCCTAAAAGTGGAAAATTGCACCTGTTTTGGAGATATCAAAAACACCCAGGTGCATAGAAAATGGAAGTGGGAGTAATAGAATGCCAAATGACACCAATAGGACTGAAGCCACAAGACAATGAGGCGTAATAATGTATAATCTTTATTCAAAAACAAAAAATATATATATATATATATATATATATATATATATATAAATATACACAATTATGCACAGAAACATAATTGTTAATTTAAAAGACAAGAGGGGAACCAATCATAAAAATGGCCAAAAAACGGGACCAATTCTAATATTCAGGTAACTTAGTATATACATAAAAAATCCCTTATTCAAACAAATGTGCCTTAATAGCGCATAGCATAAATTAATCACATAAAATCGTGACCAGGATTATATATTAACTCAAATTGAATAAAGAAAATTCAATGTGAAAAATGATATAAAAAATAAAGTGCATACAGCTGAGAAATCACTAATAAAAACCACAGTGTAACAATCAATATATAAAGCAATTCTGACACTTTGCTAAATAACTAGCCTGTACCAGACATGTGTACTATATAGTGCTGGACCAAATACATTGCTGTGAAAACAAATCAAATAAATGACTGGAAACCAGCCAGTGCATTAATTAGTGTGCAAAGTAGGTCGCCTGAAATGATGATTGAGTGCGCTATAAATGTGGCCTTAAGTGCACTATAGATTTGGCATTTAGAGAGAAAAGTACCTGAAGGCCCAATGGCTCACCGGTTAACCACCTCAAACGTGCCGCGACGCGCATTTCGGAATTGCTTTCTTCGTCAGGGGAAGGACGAAGGAAGCAATTCCGAAACACGCGTCGGGGCGCATTTGAGGTGGTTAACCGGTGAGCCATTGGGCCTTCAGGTACTTTTCCCTCTATATGCCAAATCTATAGCGCACTTAAGGCCACATTTATAGCGCACTCAATCATCATTTCAGGCGACCTACTTTGCACACTAATTAATGCACTGGCTGGTTTCCAGTCATTTATTTATTTGATTTGTTTTCACAGCAATGTATTTGGTCCAGCACTATATAGTACACATGTCTGGTACAGGCTAGTTATTTAGCAAAGTGTCAGAATTGCTTTATATATTGATTGTTACACTGTGGTTTTTATTAGTGATTTCTCAGCTGTATGCACTTTATTTTTTATATCATTTTTCACATTGGATTTTCTTTATTCAATTTGAGTTAATATATAATCCTGGTCACGATTTTATGTGATTAATTTATGATATGCGCTATTAAGGCACATTTGTTTGAATAAGGGAGTTTTTATGTATATACTAAGCTACCTGAATATTAGAATTGGTCCCGTTTTTTGGCCATTTTTATTATTGGTTCCCCTCTTGTCTTTTAAATTAACATTTATGTTTCTGTGCATAATTGTGTATATATAATATATATATATATATATATATATATATTTTGAATAAAGATTATACATTATTATTATTATGCCTCATTGTCTTGAGGCTTCTGTCCTATTGGTGTCATTTGGCATTCTATTACTCCCACATCCATTTTCTATGCACCTTGGTGTTTTTTTAACCGGATGGTCAGCCATCCATTTTTCTGGGGACTGTTGGATCATTGTATATTTGTGTGTAGTAATTGAATACATTTATTTATTATTTATATTTCTGTATTATTTGATTCGACTCCCCTTGTGTAATCTGTTTTCGAGATAGAAATGGGCCCCTTTACCTCTTGGGTCCCTGTGCCGCACAGGTTGCACCAATGATATGTCCGCCCCTGCCTTCACCCCCAAACCTGTTTCCACCGTCATGATAGGTAGGGTCTAACTTACATGTTGGGTTTCTATGAGGAGGTAAGTGAAAGTCTGGATGTTGGTAATGTGGCTGATGTGATTTATCTAGACTTTGCAAAGGCATTTGATACTGTACCACATAATAGCCTTATACTGAAATGCCATAAGCAGGGACAAAAAAAACAATTGTCGGAGAAAGGTTGAACTTGATGGATCTGGGTCTTTTTTCAACCTATGTAACTATGACCAGGCCAAATTTTACAGTTCTGACCAGTGTCGGATCCCACTAATTCTGAGATTGTTTTTTCATGACATATTGTACTTCATGATAGTGGTAACATTACTCGATATAACTTGAGCTTATTGGTGAAAACATTGTAAAATTTGGTGAAAATTTTTAAATTTTGCAATTTTAAAACTTTAAATTGTTATGCCCTTAAACCAGAGAGATATGTCTCACCAAATAGTTAATAAATAACATTTCCTACATCTCTACTTTGCATTAGCACAATTCTTGAAACACAATTTTTTTGTTAGGAAGTTAGAAGGGTTAAACATTGACTAGCGATTTCTCATTTTTCCAACAAAATTTGCAAAACCATTTTGTTAGGGACCACATCACATTTAAAAAGTTACTTTAAGGGGCCTGTGACAAAAATACCACAAATTGACAGCATTCTAAAAACTGTACCCCACAAGGTGCTCAAAACCACATTCAAAAGTTTATTAATCCTTCATGCACTTCAAGGAATTAATGGAATGTGGAAAGAAAAAATAAACTTAACTTTTTTCAAAAACATTTTGTTAGACCCAAATTTTTAAATTTTACAAGGTAATACAAGAAAATGGATGACAAAATTTGTTGAGCAATTTCTCCTGAGCACACTGATACCCCATATGTGGGGGAAAACTACTGTTTTGGTGCATGACAGGGCTCGAAAGGAAAGAAGCGCCATTTGACTTTTTGAATGTAACATTTACTGGAATCATTAGCAGACTCCATGGTGTATTTGGAGAGCCCCTGATGTGCCTAAACAGTGGAAATCCCCCACAAGTAACCCCATTTTGTAAACTAGACCCCTCAAGGAATGTATGTAGATATGTGATGAGCACCTTGAACCCACAAAAATGTTATTTTAGCCAAAATTTTGCTTAATTTTACATGGGTAATGGGAAAAATTACTCAATACAATTTTTTTGTGCAATTTCTCCTGAATACACTGATACCCCATATGTGGCCGAAAACTAATTTTGAGGAACAGTGCAAATCTCAGAAGGGGAGAAGCACCATATCGGAGTTCAGATTTTGCTGGACTGATTTGAGGGTGCTGTGTCACATTGGCAGAGCCCTTAATTGCGCTATATAAATGAGTAAAATGAATGCAAAAATATTTAGACTTGAGAGTCCTCAGTGGTTGTATCAACCACTGAGGACTCTCAAGTCTAAATATTTTTCTATCTACTGGCTAACACGGTACGAAGATACACATCTTTCCTATATTAAAATGAATGCATACATATAGCCTTTCTGATATGAATTTTCAAAGTAAGTAAAACAGGTTCATCAGGTCTAGGAAATTTATTTAACCCTTCCCAATCCGGAATGTACTATTAATCCAAGGAGCTGAGCTCACTCTACACAGGGCAGGAAGCAGCTATACTATAGCACCACCACTTGCCACTAATAGTAGCAACTGGAGCTAGCTCCACGTCCATGTCTCCTCCTATGGCATGATTCAGGTGCCAATGGATTTCCATAGCATAACTGTGAAATTCACTTTATACTATAATGCTGAAGAATTGCAAGATATAGTAGAAGATATTAAGCGATCACGTGTTCAAATACCACATAGGAACTAAAAAATAAAGTGAAAAGTAAAAAAAAAAAAAATATTTAAAAAAAAATGTTTATTTAAAAATGGAGGGATAATGAAATTACAAAAATGAAAATTGGCTTTCTCTTTAAGGAGTCATTAAAACGGTTGTCCCCCTACTTTGACAACCCAATAACGGGCGCTGATGGACTGCATGGCTCACGTGACATTACAATGTCATTTGAGACCCAGGGGACACGGGGCTGACAACACTGGAATGCCGCTAGTTCGGGAGGTGACTATATGTTATTTTTATTTTTTAAGGGGGCTACATGATTTAAAAAGGGGTTGGGTAGGTAATGGATAGCTTCTATAATATACAGAGTTTATATTTTGAAATCTGATGACAGGTCTATTTAAAGGGAACCTGTCATGTAAAATAAAACATTAACCTGTAGATATTGGGTTAATAGCGTTCTCACACCGTGCGGAACTGAAAGCCTCACTGCCAAGAGGAAATCTTTATTCTCCTTGGCAGCATTCGGATTTCAGTCATAGGGGTGGTGCCGGCACTGTTTCGGTCACCACTTTGTGCATAGAGAGTGGTGGTTGTAACCGCGTCCCCAGGTACTGACTGATAGTCATCTTTAATGATCACCTGGCTGGCAGTCAGTGCTGGGGATGTGGTTACAGCCGTCACTCTCTATACACAGCGGTCACTGAAACCATGCTGGAGCTATCCCTGTGACTGGAAAACGAACATTGCGGGTGGGAATAAAGTTAGTTTTGTCCTGTCAGCAGAGCTCTCAGTGTCACACGGTGTCAGAACACTATTAACCAGCATATTAAACCCATATCTGCAGGTTAATAGTGTTATTTGACATGACATGTTTATTTAAAGTATAATCACCAGTTGGAAACCACTATTGGAATGTATGAAAATACACTGTTACAGGTCAGAATTGTCCTTCATAGCAAAAGGTAAATTTCTGAACGAGGCTAGTGTAATACTGCATGCAGGTGAAACGTGGGCCCTCCAAAGTCAATGTTACTGTACTGGTGGGCCCTTAACACCCCAGCCGGACACTGCTGCCATCTATATGACATTCAGCACTGGAATGTAAGCAAAGCCACACACCGGTAGGGTTACATATGAGCGTACAGCATGTACTGATATTACACGTTTTCTGATTTATAAAACACATTGCTGAGCTAGTACAGTATATGATTAACTGTGAGGCCCGAGTATGGAGGACTGAATGGATCCTGTCAAACAGATGATATATGGTGTGTGCTGATTTGGTAAAAGCTTCCTCCATGTATGAACTCTCAAGAATTGATCGCATAAACAGGTTTCCATTTCATTTATCATTTGCAGTCAAAATGTTGCTCGATGTTGCATAAAATCTGGTTAAAACAATGCATGTTTGGCTGCTTTTCCGAGCATCATAACTAATGTGCATTTCACAGCCAACAGAACCCCTTGGGGAGCACTTTATAATGAAGCCTTGGCCATACTAGCTAATACCCGCCGTTAGTAATTATGGTACGTAGATTTCTATTACCTGTAGTGTTTAGTACAGCTGGATGCCCCTTAGGTTACAGGCTAACATATGCATTTTTTGCAGAAGTATTCTACAGTCCCATAGAAAGGCGGCATGATTTTATCAAGGTCTTATCATCTTTTATCGAAGCTTTCAACTGAGGAAGACGACGTCCTGCTGTGATCACACTGCTGAACAAAGTCAGCTCCAACTAGCATGCGGCATGGATTGATTGCAAAGGCCGAGGCTTATTTCCGCCAATGGATTGTAGTCTAAAAGTCTCTTTTGTATCTTTTATCGAAAGTTGAAGTTCTCAGAATAAAAGGTACACAGAACAAAATGGCTCAAACAAAAAGATATCACCCGACCCATAGTCCCCCACCCCCTTCAATTTATACTTTCTGCCCCCATCACTTTTATATATTTGTCGATTGTAAAATCCTTCTTAGTTAATATTTTACAAGGCAAACATTCCCAGGCAGTTTTACTACAGACGGTTTGATAGATTTTATAATTCCACTTAATTAAAAGGCGGATTAATTAAATCCCTCTCTATTTCATTTTATACCTACGTTAAATTACCATATATCAAGCACATTTAGGCACAAAACTATAAATCAAGATCAATATGAAAACAGAAGAAATCTGATTAAATAGTTTCCAGTAAGTGTTTTTTTTTCAACTGTTTTAAGTTTCCTAATATAGTAAAAGTAATTTATTAATGTGTAAAAAGAAAAGAGATAATGACATCAACATTCTCTTAAAAGTATTTTAACTTCATAAAATGATTTTAAGTCTTTACTTGGCCAAAAAAAAAACAATGCCTACCCCCAAAAGATCGACTGATCCTGAGGTGGGCTTCAAATCTCATCAGAAGGTGTAATTTTTATTCTCCATGCATCAAACAAACAAGCATGCTACTTTAATATTGTTATTGAGGGACGCTGCTGTCGTTTCTCAAGCAGTGGTTCAATGAAACAGCATGACGGCAGGGCGGTAGCAGGGGGGGACGTACGAGTGATTCAGACCATATAGCGCCGCTTTATCAACACACCAGGAAAAGCCAGCCGACCAGCAAGCAAAGAAACAGAAAATGTGTTTGTGTAGAATTAGAAGGAGAAAAAAAAGCAAAATGTGTATGACTGAAAATATTTCTCACTAGGGAATTCTTCCGTAACTTTGGGTACAGAGGTAGCAGTCACCAACATGACAGCTGGCTGGCTACGTTAATAGTGTAGTGTGCCACAGTGCTTTATGCTCTTTGATTAGTGTTTAGTGTTTAGTGTTTTCATCCACAATTTCATTATTGCCTGCTACACACAGTACAAAAAGGCTGTGTGGCACTCTTAGAGGGTGCTCAAATAGGGTTCCACCCCGTAAAGAGTAGAAAAAAGGAATTTGGCACACCAATATTTTGATGCTGAAATTATATACATTTATTGTACCTAAAAAAGGAATCCACTCATGTAATTGAAGTTTCGGCCTATACTGGCCTTCTTCAGAGCTAAAATACAACAGATATACACAACAATTATAATTATATACACATATAAATCATAATGATTAGTGTTGAGCGATACTGCTCGATATCTAAAAATATCGGATCGGAATGGTATCGCCGATATCACTAAATATCGTCGATATCCGATTCCGATACCGGAAGTCCAATGTAAGTCTATGGGAACCAAATATCGACATTAAAAAAAACCATTCTTGCCTTGTTGGTTAATTGTACATGAAGGAAAACAACAAAGACTAATGTAGAATGTATTGGGGGAGGTTGAGGAGACAATAAAGGCATAGATGTTTAACCCAATGCATTGGAATAGCATTAATATATTTTTTTTTGGAAATACGTTTGGATTGACTAACAAATTGACAATGTTGTTAACCTTTTTTCTATTTTGGCAAATATGTATGTTTCACAACTTCCATGCTCTTCACCTTTTTAACTTTTGCCAGTGCCACACTTTCTCCTTCATAATCTTCAGCAGCATCATCTTTCTCATCAAATTATTCTTCATCTTCACCTTCTTAATCTTCTTCTTAAACTTCTTGCTATTCATGTTTTTGTTTACATTACTCATATTGTTATTATTAAACTAATTAATCTTCTTCATATTCAAATTCTTCATCTTCTTCCTCTTTATCTTCTTCATCATATTCTTATTTGTGACAGAGATTCCTGTACTTGTAATCTGTAAAAGTATGAATTGTTCATCCTTCCGTTCTTGCTGTCACAAAAGATTTAAATTACAACAGTATTTGTCCGTGTTCAGTTTAGCCTGCAGCAGCAGGCATTTTCCAGGGGCACCACGAGGAGGAACGGACTCACCCCCATACACTGCTTAGTCTTCTTCTGCTTAGAATTTAGAGCATATATTTTGCTCTTCATTTTGGTCTTATACTTCATGTTCTTCTGCTTTTTGATCTTCTGCTTATTGTTCTGCTGTCTCTTGTTCTGTATCTTGTAGTTTGTCTTAACCTTCTTTGTCCTGTTGGTGATCTTCTTCTGGGTAATCTTTTATTTTTTCTTTGTGATGGTGTTCAGGCTGGTTGGCTTCATGCTCGTCGTCCTTGTTGTCGTCATCTTCTTCTGGGTGGTCTTTAAGGTCGTCTAATTTCCGAGAACCAGCTGACGTTACTGGAACCCTGACGGGTATCAGATGGAGCAAGAGATAATGGAAGTAACGAGGACCAGCTGACTGTGCTGGAACCCGGAGGGGCAGCAGAAGGAAAAGAGGCAATGTCACAACCGAGTACCAGCTGACGTTACTGTGACACGGTTACTAAGCAGGAGGTACCTGTGCTCCAAAGCACTACCAAGGACCAGCAGACGTTGGTGGAACTCGGATACGGGGATGGAGGCACCTAGGCCAAAGGCACTGGGGAGAACCAGTTGATGGTACTGGACCCCGGACGGGTAGCAGAAGGAAAAGAGGCAATGTCACAACCGAGTACCAGCTGACGTTACTGTGACACGGTTACTAAGCAGGAGGTACCTGTGCTCCAAAGCACTACCAAGGACCAGCAGACGTTGGTGGAACTCGGATACGGAGATGGAGGCGCCTAGGCCAAAGGCACTGGGGAGAACCAGTTGACGGTACTGGACCCGGACGGGTAGCAGAAGGAAAAGAGGCAATGTCACAAACCGAGTACCAGCTGACGTTACTGTGACACGGTTACTAAGCAGGAGGTACCTGTGCTCCAAAGCACTACCAAGGACCAGCAGACGTTGGTGGAACTCGGATACGGAGATGGAGGCACCTAGGCCAAAGGCACTGGGGAAACCAGTTGACGGTACTGGACCCCGGACAGGTAGCAGAACGCACCCATGAAAATGTAAGTTGACAGGACGCAAGCCGTCCGCAGTTACCGAATCACACAGTCCTACAGTGGGTGCTTGTCCTATTGTCACAATGGAAACCGCCTTTATTTACATATCCCACAGCACACATAGGAATCACCTAAACTGCAGGCACCATAGAGTCGGCTAACCCGAATGCAACACGACAGCACAACTTATTGGAGGATAATTGACGTTCACACTGCCAGGAAACAGCTGTCGTGCTGTAACCAGGCTGGCCAGGAGTCAGTACCCCTGCCAATTACTTACGAGCAACAAATGGCGGTGTAGTAGCCCAGGGAGTAGAGTTCAGGTGGTAGAAAGATGAACATAACAGGAGACATGGAAAACGTTGCCAAACAGTTATTTAATCTGAAAACGGACAGGCAAATTCAGGTGAGATCCATGCCTTGTTCATTTTCAGAAAAGTAAGCCGGTCTACATTCTCTGAGGATAGTCGCATGCGACGGTCTGTTACTACACCACCTGCAGCACTAAAGACACGCTCAGATAATACACTGGCAGCAGGGCAAGCCAGCACCTCCAATGCATACTGGCTAAGCTCTGGCCATGTATCCAACTTAGAGACCCAAAATTTGAAAGGGGAAGAGGCATCTGGGAGTACACTTAGAGGGAAAGCCAAGTAGTCTGTCACCATCTTACGGAAACGTTTCTTCCTGGTGACTGGAGCCGTCTCGGATGGTGTAGACCTTGCTGGCGCTGTCACAAAACTTTGCCACATTTGTAACATACAGCTCTTGCCCTGTGCAGAGGTGCTGCTTCTGCTCCCTCTTGTTGTAGAGGTGTCTACACTGCCTCGACGCACAGAGCTGCTTTGTAAAGCAGTAGCAGCAGCAGCAGCTCTCTCGGCTGGAATGTACAACAGTATGGATTGCACCAGTGTGTCTTGGTACTCCTGCATTTTACGGTCCCGGTTCACCGGTGTGATGAGGGTTTGTAAGTTGTCCCGGTAGCGAGGGTCTAGGAGGGTGTACACCCAATAATCTGACGTGGTGAGAATGTGGGCGATGCGGCGGTCGTTTCTCAGGCACTGAAGCATGAAATCAACCATGTGCTGCAGACTCCCAACTGGCCAACAAAGGCTGTCCTCTGGAAGAGGCGTCATCTCTGCCTCCTCTGCATCACCCCACCCTCGCTCTACATACTGACTAGAGCGTTGTGTACCTCCCTCTGTAGGGATTTCTTCCTCCTCCATTGACTCCTCCTCCTCCTCATCCTCCTCACAAAGTGAGCCCTGCCCAGCCCTTTGTGAGGAACCACGTTGCGCTGACTGTCCTGAAGGTAATTGAATTTGTGACTCCTCATCCTCCACCTCTTCCAAAACCTCTTCCTTTAGTGCTTTCTGAAGCAGGCAGATAAGGGGGACAGTCATGCTGACTAGTGCATCATCTGCACTCGCCATCCGCGTTGAGACATCAAACGCACGCAAAACGTCGCAGATGTCCTTCACAGAGGCCCACTCAGTAGTGGTGAAGTGTGAACGGCGCAAATTGCGAGTTGATTGCGCCTGTTGCAGCTGATACTCCATTACTGCTGGCTGCTGCTCACACAACCGCTCCAACATATGTAACGTGGAATTCCACCTGGTGGGTACGTCACATATGATGCGATGTTCAGGAAGGCGAAATCTGACTTGCAGAGCTGCAATGCGCGATCTGGCCATGCTGGAACGTCGCAAGTGAGCGCACTCTAGGCGGACCTTGTGCAGCAGTGCATCAAGATCCGGATAGTCCCTCAAAAAACTCTGCACGACCAAGTTGAGCACATGTGCCAGACATGGTATGTGAGTGAGGTTGCCAAGGCCCAGAGCTGCCACCAGATTTCGGCCATTGTCACACACTACCAAGCCTGGCTGGAGATTAGCTGACAAAAACCACACGTCGCTCTCCTGCTTGATGGCATCCCAGAGCTCCTGCGCTGTGTGGCTTCGATTCCCCATGGAAATTAATTTCAGGACGGCCTGTTGACGTTTGGCCACGGCTGTGCTCATATCGGTCGCAACAGGTAAGCGTTCACGGGTCCATGTGGAGGTATACCGTGACGGCTCGTGCAGCGATGATTCTGAGGAACTGGAGTAGGAGGAGGAATCAATGTGTACAGACTGGATTCCTGCAATCCTTGGAGTTGGCAGAACACGTACAGCGCCACTGGCAAGATCTGTACCCGGCTCCACAACATTGACCCAATGGGCAGTGAGGGAAAGGTATCGTCCCTGGCCATGGGTACTGGTCCACGCATCGGTGGTCAGGTGGACCCTGCTACTGACGGCGTTTAGTAGCGCATGTTTAATGTTTCCCTCGACATGTTTTTGCAGAGCAGGGACAGCTTGCCTGCTGAAATAAAATCGGCTTGGCACATTATATTGTGGGACTGCCAATGCCATAAAGTTCCTGAAACTGTCAGTCTCCACCAGCCTGAATGACAGCATTTCAAGGGACAGGAGTTTTGCAATGCCAGCATTCAGAGCCTGTGCTCGTGGATGGTTTGCCGAGTATGGCCGTCTTTTATCCCATGCCTGTGGTACCGATGGCTGTTTTGTGGTCTGGGAGTGTGACGATGACTGTGAACTTGCTGCTGTGGGTGGAATAACAGTTTGTCTATGGACAACAGTGACCGAGGTTCTTCCATGGAGATCCTGTGAGGAAGCCGAACCAGGTGTGTGTGAGCTGAAGGTAGAGGCTCCAACACGACCTGAAGATGTAGGTGCTGCTGTAGGTTGGCCTACATCTCCAGTGTGTCTTTGTAACTCCGCTACGTGGTTTGTCCGTACATGTTTCCACATATTTGTGGTATTCAGGTTACTGATATTTTTACCTCTTTTAACTTTTTGCTTACACAGCTTGCATTGAACATAGCAAATATCATCTACAAGTCTGTCAAAAAAGGACCACGCAGTGCAAGTCATGGGACGCCAATTTTGACATTTCTAAGAGAACTGCTCCCAACAGGTGCCAAACTGGAGGCTACAGGCAAGCGAGTCTGCAGCCTACCTCTCCCTCCTCTTTGTACCGTTGGGACAATCTCTTCCTCAGAGCTGCTCCCACCACCTTCCTGTTGCTCACGCCATGTTGGGTCTCGGACTTCATCATCTCCACTACCCTCTTCCAACACCTGCTGCTGTTGGATGGTCTGGGCAGCACCATGCTCCACAAAACCTGGCACCTGAGTCTCATCATCATCATAAGATGCGTTCTGCGGTGTGCTGTCCATCGGCACTGGCTCACCCGCCTCTTCAGATTGAGAGAGACACAGCTGTTGCGCATCACTGCATACTCCCTCTTCTTCAAATTGCAGAATGCTGCTTGCCTGTGCCCGTGTTTGCGAGCCAACAGATTCTGAGAACAGAAGCAGAGACTCAGCTGGCTCCTGTACAGAACTCTCTGACTGCCTGGGCAATTTGACAGGCGGTGAACAGACAGATGGTTGCTCAACAGTGTTGTGTTCCTGAGAGGAGGTGGAAGGAATTGAAGTCGATGCATTGGCTGCCATCCAACCAACAACGGCTTCAATTTGTTCTTCCCGCAGCAGGGGGGCACGCCGAGCTCCTACCAAAGTGCGCATAAAGGAACGCTCATGGGTAAAACTGGTGGATGCTGTGTCACTGAGGGCGGCAGCAGCCACAGAATCCCCACGTCCTCTCCCTGCTGAAACTCCACGGCCACGACCACGTGCCTTACTCACTGACTTTTTCATCTTGGTAGATTGATAAACAAAGTCAGAAAAGTTATAAGGCCTAAGTGTGGTTATTACGCAGAGACTGAAGTGAACACTGAAACACAACTGTTCACAATCTGTGAAAGGCTACTCCTTTGTCTACTTCTATAGTGTTTGCAACCAATGTATTGGATACGGATGGAAGCGCGTCACACTAATAGATTATATTTTAAATGGAATGGAGCAGAACCAATTGGAGATAAATGAAAAGGATGAGGCACTGAGACACGCTCAGCAGAGTACAAGCAGCAGTGCTTGAACAAGTAACTGGAGCGTGATGTGCACTCAAAAATTAAAAAACACAGACTGAAGTGAACACTGAAACACAACTGTTCACAATCTGTGAAAGGCTACTCCTTTGTCTACTTCTATAGTGTTTGCAACCAATGTATTGTATACGGATGGAAGCGCGTCACACTAATAGATTATATTTTAAATGGAATGGAGCAGAACCAATTGGAGATAAATGAAAAGGATGAGGCACTGAGACACGCTCAGCAGAGTACAAGCAGCAGTGCTTGAACAAGTAACTGGAGCGTGATGTGCACTCAAAAAATAAAAAACACAGACTGAAGTGAACACTGAAACACAACTGTTCACAATCTGTGAAAGGCTACTCCTTTGTCTACTTCTATAATGTTTGCAACCAATGTATTGGATACGGATGGAAGCGCGTCACACTAATAGATTATATTTTAAATGGAATGGAGCAGAACCAATTGGAGATAAATGAAAAGGATGAGGCACTGAGACACGCTCAGCAGAGTACAAGCAGCAGTGCTTGAACAAGTAACTGGAGCGTGATGTGCACTCAAAAAATAAAAAACACAGACTGAAGTGAACACTGAAACACAACTGTTCACAATCTGTGAAAGGCTACTCCTTTGTCTACTTCTATAGTGTTTGCAACCAATGTATTGGATACGGATGGAAGCGCGTCACACTAATAGATTATATTTTAAATGGAATGGAGCAGAACCAATTGGAGATAAATGAAAAGGATGAGGCACTGAGACACGCTCAGCAGAGTACAAGCAGTAGTGCTTGAACAAGTAACTGGAGCGTGATGTGCACTCAAAAATTAAAAAACACAGACTGAAGTGAACACTGAAACACAACTGTTCACAATCTGTGAAAGGCTACTCCTTTGTCTACTTCTATAGTGTTTGCAACCAATGTATTGGATACGGATGGAAGCGCGTCACACTAATAGTTAAATTGCATGGAGCTGCAAGAATTACACTGAAGAAAAAAAAGAGTCTGTGAGTGACACGTGCAGATGCCTACAGACAGCGTTGCATGCAGAGCAAACTGCAGCGTCACTTACACTCACACACACACCTTGCAGAGCTGTTAAAACAACACTGCAGGCAAAAGGAAGCTTTACACAGCGGTTGGTGCTAGCCTGCCTACAGCACAGTACACTAAAGGTACTGCCACACTAAACAATCCCGCTAGCGATCACGATAACGACGCATACTAATGCGATCGCTAGCGGGATTGTTTCTATATCGCTAAATGCGGCCACATTTAGCGATATAGTTAACGACGCTATCGCCGTTAGCGATCTTCTTAACGACTTTAGCGGTACAAAAGTACCGCTAAATCGCTAAGAAAAGGTGCCACACAGCGATTAGATACTTACCCAGCGGGAGCGCCGACGAGAAAATAGGGTCCGGAGCGATTCCAGCGACGAGCGAGATCACAGCAGGAAGCTCGTCGCTGGAAGCTGCCGCACTGAACAACATCGCTAACAGGATCGCTAAATAGTGACGTTTTTTAGCGATCCCGTTAGCGATATTGTTTAGTGTGGCATACCCTTAAATCGCAATCTCTAACTGTCCCTCAGAGTCAGCACAGCAGCGTTCTGTCCCTTACTGAATTCACAGCACAGTGACGATAAAATGGCGGCGGCGCCTTTTATAGTGCATTCTGACATCATTTCAGCATCCAATCACAGCCATGCCATTAGTTAACATGACCGCAGCAGTACAGGATGTGCCCACACTTCTTAGGATTCCTCATTGGCTGACTAAAATCACATTGCCTCTCAAAGAATTATGGGAACTTCCGATTCCGGTATACGATATATGGAAAATATCGGAACGAAGTATCGAAAGGCCGAAACAGCTAATATCGGCCGATACCCGATACTTGCGGTATCGTATCGCTCAACACTAATAATGATGCATAGAAATAGTTCATAGTACATAGAAATGGAATCCCATATGTGATATATTATATACAATGTTTTATAAAGATAGAAAAAAATATGAGGACCTAGGAGACAAATTATATATATCTATCTATACATACAGTACAGACCAAAAGTTTGGACACACCTTCTCATTTAAAGATTTTTCTGTATTTTCATGACTATGAAAATTGTACATTCACACTGAAGGCATTAAAACTATGAATTAACACATGTGGAATTATATACTTAACAAAAAAGTGTGTAACAACGGAAATTATGTCTTATATTCTAGGTTCTTCAAAGTAGCCACCTTTTGCTTTGAGGACTGCTTTGCACACTCTTGGCATTCTCTTGATGAGCTTCAAGAGGAAGTCACCGGAAATGGTCTTCCAACAATCTTGAAGGAGTTCCCAGAGATGCTTAGCAATTGTTGGCCCTTTTGCCTTCACTTTGCGGTCCAGTTCACCCCAAACCATCTCGATTGGGTTCAGGTCTGGTAACTGTGGAGGCCAGGTCCCCATCACTCTCCTTCTTGGTCAAATAGCCCTTACACAGCCTGGAGGTGTGTTTGGGGTCATTGTCCTGTTGAAAAATAAATGATGGTCCAACTAAACGCAAACCGGATGGAATAGCATGCTGCTGCAAGATGCTGTGGTAGCCATGCTGGTTCAGTATGCCTTCAATTTTGAATAAATTCCCAACAGTGTCACCAGCAAAGGACCCCCACACCATCACACCTCCTCCTCTATGCTTCACGGTGGGAACCAGGCATGAAGAGTCCATCCGTTCACCTTTTCTGCATCGGAACCAAAGATCTCAAATTTGGACTCATCAGACCAAAAGCACAGATTTCCACTGGTCTAATGTCCATTCCTTGTGTTCTTTAGCCCAAACAAGTCTCTTCTGCTTGTTGCCTGTCCTTAGCAGTGGTTTCCTAGCAGCTATTTTACCATGAAGGCCTGCTGCACAATGTCTCCTCTTAACAGTTGTTGTAGAGATGTGTCTGCTGCTATATGGCATTGACCTGGTCTCTAATCTGAGCTGCTGTTAACCTGCGATTTCTGAGGCAGGTGACTCGGATAAACTTATCCTCAGAAGCAGAGGGGACTCTTGGTCTTCCTTTCCTGGGGCGGTCCTCATGTGAGCCAGTTTCTTTGTAGCGCTTGATGGTTTTTGCAACTGCAATTCGGGACACTTTCAAAGTTTTCCCAATTTTTCGGACTGACTGACCTTCATTTCTTAAAGTAATGATGGCCACTCGTTTTTCTTTACTTAGCTGCTTTTTTCTTGCCATAATACAAATTCCAACAGTCTATTCAGTAGGACTATCAGCTGTGTATCCACCAGACTTCTGCACAACACAACTGATGGTCCCAATCCCATTTATAAGGCCAGAAATCCCACTTATTAAACCTGACAGGGCACACCTGTGAAGTGAAACCATTCCCGGTGACTACCTCTTGAAGCTCATCAAGAGAATGCCAAGAGTGTGCAAAGCAGTCATCAAAGCAAAAGGTGGCTACTTTGAAGAACCTAGAATATAAGACATAATTTCAGTTGTTACACACTTTTTTGTTAAGTCTATAATTCCACATGTGTTAATTCATAGTTTTGATGCCTTCAGTGTGAATGTACAATTTTCATAGTCATGAAAATACAGAAAAATCTTTAAATGAGAAGGTGTGTCCAAACTTTTGGTCTGTACTGTATATATATATCATTTTACAAAAAAAGTAGCAGACAAATCGATCATGAATGTGAGTTCTGATCTGCATTAAGAATAAAGCCAGAAGTGAAAAAAAGGGGGGATAGATAGGAAAGAGGGAAGGGCATATAAAGTCAGCCGACAGCTGCTACTGGGCAGGCGCGAGTGGCGACATCTTGGAGGAGGAATTTTTTTGTCTTCTCCAGCAAGATGGTGCCGCCAGTGCCTGTGCAATAGTAGCTATCAGATCTCTATACACACCAATAGGTGTTACTGCCCAGGCGTGGCGAGCACCATTGATTTTTTTTTACACTTGCTCAATAACATGCAATTATGCGGAACGGCTGGTACCTGCCTGCAGAAGCGTTTTTTGTTTTTTTCTTCAGTATGTACAGGTATTCATTATGAAAACTAGGGGTCAGGTCAGTGAGGGATCAGTGACCTATCAGTAGTCTGCATTATGAATAGCTAATCAGAGCACCACATACATGAACCACGCCTTAGGGCACGAGCATATCATTAACTACAAACTGAAAATAAAGATTAAACAACCACAACAAAACAAATTTCATCAACCAATGGTATCATTTTAATCAGTATAATAACCCCGACCTGACACTGTGGAGGTTACTGTGCACAATCCTGCTGACAGGTTCCCTTTAAGTACTGAGACATAAAGGCTAATTATTATCAATTTTAATCTGTTGGGAAGCAGTGGCCCTGTGCGATGACTGGGGTCCACTGAAATCAATGGTCAACCACAAATTTTACTAATTAGAATTTAGACTGTAGTTACCCTGTGGTCCACCACTTTCTTAAGTTGGACAGAGGTCAACTAAATCTTAACAAATATTGCAATAATCACAGACTCAAAATTTCATTATTGATTACAATACTTTTAAAGTGACAAAGCGAAACTAAATAAGTAAGGCTATTTACTTCTGCTGCTTTCTTGGAGACCACACATTAAGAAGGTCCATAGGGCAAATTAAAATTGATCTGCTATTAGGAAAAATCTGGATGCCCTTTTTTCACCTTGTTTAGCTATGTTAATTATATTTCTTGGCAGATATTGAATTAAACTGAATTAAACTGAATGCACTTTGACATATCTTCCACTTATGTATGGGCATTTGTACAGAAAAGTATGTCCAGTATATAACAAGCCACAACATGAGGTTTTAGGGCACTTTTTATTTAATTCTCCTATAAAATACTGCATCTTTGTGAAGTCTCAGACCAGTTCAACCAATGACAACTGAGAACTAACATATTTAGGCTAACACTACTGTTGTTGGAAAAATATTACACCCAGAGGTGTAGCTAGAGTTTTGGTTCAGGGGCAAAACTTCTGAGTGGGCCCCTAACTATGTAACCCTAATTACAACTATGGTGGCCCACCATATTAGTGGATGTAGGAGAACCTATGTATTCCTATTACTGCACCTACTGTGTGCCCTATAGATGGTAAAACAAGCCTCTAGAATACATTAATGCCACGTGCAAGTCACCTAGAAAACAGAGCCCACATTTTGCCCCCAAAAACTAATAATGTCCTCTGTGTGCCCATTTGAAAATCACAATAACCTGAGTGTCCCTACAGCAATTAGTGAACACTTAACATTTAATAGTGTCCCGAGTCTCCACCCTGTACAGCTTTCCTCTACACAGTCTGATAGTCTCCTATACATAATATAATGACCGCACATAGTATACTGACCCCTTAGTAGCCCTTAAACTGTTTGATGGCTACAACACTGTATGATGGCCATCACACTGTATAAAGAACTCACAATAGCTCCCACATTGCACGATGGCCCCCTCATTGTAATCCTCACACTGTATGATGGCCCCCTAAATAGCCTCCATATAGTATAATGCACCATATAGTCCTCCATATAGTATACGGAACTCCTCATAGGCTTCCATATAGTATAATGCACTCCCAATAGCCCTCCATATAGTATAATGCACTCCCTATAACCCTCTATATAGTATAATATAGTATAATGCACTCCTCATAGGTCTCCATACAGAATAATACATTTCCCATAGTCCTTCATATAGTATAATGCACTCCTTATATGTCTCTATATAGTATAATGCACTCCCCTTAGGCTTCTGTATAGTATAATGCACTCACCAACTCATCATAGGCCTCCATATGATATAATGCACTTCCCATAGACCTCCATATAGTATAATATAGTATAATGCACTCCCCATTGGCTTCCATACAGAATAATACACTTTCCATATTCCTTCATATTGTATAATGCACTCCCTATATGCCTCTATATAGTATAATGCACTCCCCTAGGCCTCTGTATAGTAGCATGCACTCCCCAAAGGCCTTTATATTGTATAATGCACTCCCCATAGGCCTCCATACAGTAGAATGCATTCTCCAAAGACCTCCATACAGCATAATGCACTCCCCAAAAGCCTCTATAGAGTATAATGCACTCCCCTTAGGCCTCTATATGGTATAATGCACTCCCTATAGGCCTCCATACAGTATAATGCCCTCCCCAAAGGCCTCTTATATAGTATAATGCACTCCCAACCGCCTGTACATAGTTTAATGTACTCCCCATAGGCCACCACATAGTATAATGCACTCCCCAAAGGCCCCCACATAGGTTAATGCACTCCCCATAGACCTCCATACAGTATACTGCACTCCCTATAGTACATATAGTATAATGCACTTCCTATAGACCTCTGTATAGTGTAATGCACTCCCTATAAGCCTCCATATAGTATAATGCACTCACCATAGGCCTATACAGTATCATGTACTCCCCATAGGCCTCAATATAGTATCATGCACTCCTCATATGCCTTCATACAGTATAATGCACTTTCCATAAAAAAATACAATACTCACCTCTACTCCTCGTTCCTCTGCTGCTCCTAGCGCCAGCACGTCTCTGCACAGCGGACGCCATGTACTGACGTTGTGCCCACTTTTAGTGTCTGTGTCATTAATGTCAGATGCAGAGGGTGGCCAGTATGCAATATGATAGGTGGCCAGTAGGCATTTTCCAGGATTTGCGCAAATCAAAGAGCAAAAAATTAGAATTCTGGTGAATCCAATTTTTTTGGGACATTTGTAGCAAATTCAATTTACTTTAAATCAAACATGTCTAATTGCACTTGTACATAAGAGATCTCCAAACATGCATCAATATGTCAATCAGGCAGCATCAGAGGCTGGCAATGCTCATTGACGGATATCTACCATGTTTAGAGGTCATCTTGCATATGGGTACCGTATCACTGTGACAACTACCCAATGTATTTTGCATGTAGATCATGAAACTATGAGTCAGTGGTGCACTAGCAGATAGTATTCATCAGCAATGCAATATAATAATGTTTCAGTCACTAACTTAGACCTTCTTCAGATATATGAACAACATATAGTAGAGACATGTATAGCAGAGAAGCGCTATTGGGAAGGTAGCATGAGTTCAGAGGAGAGCACCCAGAATCCACTTTAGACAATCCATATTTATTAAAAGCAAGGTCATAAATACCATAACTGCATCTTGTGTAGCTGAACAGGGGTCAAGTGGGCAAGAAGGGCCAATCCTAGAACTACTACTGCTCTGTACTGTTCAACAGATTGTGGGTCATGGATGGAAATCATTTGTCTGGTGTCATCCATGCAGTTATTAAAACCTGGGTAGACCATTGATAGAGAACAACAAAGGAGGTGTTTCTCATCAGGCAAATATCATGCATCTAGAAAGAAATGGGCCCATATACATCGCTTCACAAGGGCCCTATAGTATCTGCATTCTCATCTGATTAGAGTTCAATAAGCAAGCCTTCAATTTCTCTGCAGTTCCACCACAAGGTAAATGAAGCATTTCTAATTTTTTCTTCATTTATAGACATTCTAGATCCTCCAGTGAAAGAGATGCTTTTTGTAGCTTCTCCATTAGCTCAGAATTCTATAATAAGTTTTTCGAAAATGGGTTTTCTTAGCTAGACATTTGCTTTAAGCAGCCAGTGCAACTTAAAAAGAAACAAAAATGAAAACATCATCTGCCATGAAATATTCAAAGACTGTTTAGATCATGATTATAAAATGACATGATAATCCTGGCAGATTATTCATCTTTATTTCTGAAGTTAAATTATGATTTCATGTTTCACCTAAGGAGAATCTGGAATAACATCTAAAATCTTCAAGGTAAAAAAAAATT
This sequence comes from Oophaga sylvatica, assembly GCA_033576555.1. Taxonomy (NCBI): domain Eukaryota; kingdom Metazoa; phylum Chordata; class Amphibia; order Anura; family Dendrobatidae; genus Oophaga; species Oophaga sylvatica. The sequence continues at coordinate 47,469,715 of JARQOD010000007.1, read as the reverse complement.
AAAAGGTATTAGTCATTTGTTGAGTTGTATTTAAATAATGCATTCATTAGATGGGATGGCGGCATGAGGGACTCCATTAGTAAGGGTGCCAAAATTGCGGGATTTGTTCATAAACACTCACTGCACATTCAGCTTCATAATTGTCAGCTATCAACCACCCAGCCCATGCTGTTCCTAAATGCCTTAATTATGTTCCTCATTTACATCTTGGTGTGTGTATGAGTGATGTGGGATGAGACCTAGCATTAGTGAACATTAGGAATTCCTGGTAGACTACAGCTCTGATGCATAGCTGTAATCACCGGCGTTCTGGAGCGGTATGTCTACCAGAGACGTATAATCAGTGTGCATTTTTAGTCAGGACATCTGTGATTTGCTGCTGCTCAATGACTTCTCTGTTGAACGATGGCTCTCAAACTGTCTTGTGAGCAATACGGAAGTCTAACATGATCCATGTGATTTATTGGGTTAATCTAATTGAATAGATTATCATTTACAATACTTAAGTATCCATTCCTCTTTTTTTCCATTTGTACCTGAAAGCCTTCCTATTACTACAATGCATCAGCTATACATAATTTGAAATAACTTATTCCTATGCTAGGATAAACTTATAAAGAATGGAAAAAGTTGCTCAAAGAGTCGTAAGCGGTGTGCGAGAAGCAGGAATAAAGTCACTTAGTTGTCTCATCCAAAGGTTCTGGACACAATGGAGAATATATTTAAAGGATACGTACACCTTTGCAAAATTATTTTCTGTACTGTTCATCAGCTTCTACATGCAAAAGTTGTTACCAATTTGATGCAGACAGTCTGAGTCTATCGGCTCACTTAGTACATTTGCAAAACTAATAAAAATACACTCATCAGAGGTCATCTTCCCTCTGCTCTGCATGTCCCTCTTCTTTAGGTGTTAAGGTTAGTAGAATGGAGGAAGAGGGTGTTGTACATAGTCAAGAGGACAAGGAAGAGAACCGGCACAACCATCCATCTGTAAAAATAAAATGATGGATGGTTGTGCTGGATCTCCACCTTGTCCTCTTGATTATAATCTGCGTTTCACCAGCAGGATCGGCACCCATCATTCAGACTTCAACCGCGGTATATGAACTACACATCATGGTGAGCTCTACAATTTTTCCTTTCTCTTGTTTGGTGTTATACATAGATCTGCAGTAGAGTTTAGAGAAAATATCTAAACTCTTATGGAGAGCAGAGAAAGTAGACTGTAGACAAGGAAGAAAAGAAGAAAAGCACAAAGATGCAGTATCGGAGATGTGATAATATATGAAAGTAAGTGAAAACCAGCAAAATCCTGGCTACACTATAGAAATCACATCCTGCCTGTATTACTGAAAGAGACACTCCCACAAAAGTAAAATCTGTAACTTGAATCATGATGCAAAATGCATATGAATGAAGGAATGACAAATTCAGTCTAAAATGTATTTCAATTAAATTAACTAAATATAACCACTAATACATGTCAAAATATTTTTTTTTCAAAATGTTTCCAAAATTTCATAGCCTTTATGGTGTCTTCCTTGTTTCATGTAAATATAAAATATTATATAATTGTCTAATAAACTTTCTGTTTGCATTCAGAGGATAAAAATGTCCTTTACACTCGTGGCTGAAAACCCTACATACTTATCCATGTTCACAGTTGTAAGGAAACGCTCTAAAAATGCATGTAATTTAGGCTCCAGCTTCTTACAGGATTAGGCCACATTGAAAAGTTCAGTATTTGGTCAGTGTTTTACATCAGTATTTTAAGCAAAAATCAGTAGTGGAAAAAGCAGAGGAAAAGTATCATAGAAACATGTCACCACTTCTATATTTATCACCCACTTTGGTTTACAAATACTGATGTGAAATACTGACCAAATACTGAAAGATTGTATCTATCATTGCTGTATCTTCCCTATATATATATATATATTGTAAGCTTTTCAGGGGATATAGCTCTGGGATCGCCGTCCGGGTAGACGGAGTGGCACGGAAACAGTTCATTCACAGACAGCAGTTCTGGTAAAAACTGGCCGCAACCAGTTTTATTAAAGTCCACAGCAAACAGAACATAATCAAAACCAAATCATAAACATAAACCCTGGGCTTCTCCAGCCACTTACTACACTTAGATAGATTTCCCTCTCTATCCGGGTCCAGACTCTAACAGCCTGTCCCCAAAACAACACATATGTTCAGTAGTTACCAGCATGGAGGTTCGCAGAGGCTCCTCTTTGTGTCTAAAGGCATATCCAACGTCCAGACTTGAGAGAGCTCCCCTCCTATTCAGCAGCTATCCGCATGGATTCTCACAGAGACTACTCCTGTGTCCGGGTGCATCGAGCCCCAGACTGAGACAGCTCTACTCCTGGAGACTCCTTCTGTGCCTGGACTCCGTGTCCAGACTAAGCGAGCTCTCTGTCTGTATTCCCAGACACCTACTTCTGGTTTCCTAATTATCACCTGAGTGGCCACAGGTTTGAGCTGCAAGCGTGTACTTGAATGGATGGTGTAATAACCTTTCTCCACCACTAGTTTTACAAAGGCACACATTTCCCTTATACCTGTCAGCAAAGTACCTAGGTGAAATGTACACCCCATTCAATACATATGCTTTCACTGTTTCACATATCCCCCCCCTCTTCTCCAGACCGGAGGGCTGGTCATCCAGACTGGAGGGCTGGTCAACAATCCTAAAGAGACAGTGAACTCCGGACCAGTCATAGTCATCATCAACTTCATCTTCACCTGAAGCCTGGCCATCATTAGCTTCCAAGGCCCCTAGCATCCACACAGGATCCAGTCTCTGACCTTTCAGGCAGTCAGGCTTCACTCGGCCTCACACAAACGGTGTCCCCTACACCAGGGGAACAGGAAACAGGCCTCATCTGTCTCCAATTAAGCAGGGTTTATATACCCTTACACACACCCACACACACACAGGACCTGAGCTGATGTCATAGTCACGTGTTCAGACTTGTGTGTGTGTAAAAGGACCTGTGTGATGTCACAGTCATGTGACTAGTCAGCTGGGGGAAGGAACATGGACAGTCAAAACACACACACTGAGCCATTACAGGAACGCCAGCCAAGGGCTGCATTACCTATTCCCCCCCCTTTTTCAAACTTGTAGGGTTGAACACAAAATACATCCAATCACCTCAACCCACAGTTCACACAGAGACCATGTACTTGTCCATTGCTCTGTTCAGCCCCCCGGAATATTAGTCAATGACATTCGCTCATTCCTTAGGGACCTACCGTCTGTCATTGTCACAGACTTCGTCCAGTCACATTTCCGGGTCGTAACCTTGTCAGGTCTCCCCTCCGTTCCCAGCGGTCAATCGTAACCTTGTCAGGTCTTGCCTGGGTATCTAAAGTCCGGTTAGACTTCGTACTGTCCCGTACTCTCTCGGGTCGTCTGTATGGGCCTCTCAAACCTGAGTTACTGGAGGTCTCACTACCTCTAAACCCACGCCCACTACCCTCAGTAGACGGCTGCCATCTTCTGCTGCTCAGATGATGCTGTCTAACTACTTGCTGTCTAGCGAGATTCAATTGTTCTACCTCTCGCAGGTAGGTCACACGGTACGCCACCAGCATGCGCACATATTCCAGACTTTCTTCCGTTCCTATAGCGTAGAATGACACCATGCCATCTTCATCTGGTATCCAGTCCCGATGATCACGTGGACTGCTTACTTTCACCACACCAGACCTCTTCACCATCATCTGCATGGCTCGGCCATTTCTCCCAATCAGCTTTCTCACCAGAACATGAGGCACCCGGATGACCTTTTCCCGCAGACTGTGAGCATTTCTCATAAGCTTCAGTTGTCTAACGGCTTGTTCTGTCTTCAACCGGAGAAACCGCTTTGTGCGAATAGATCGCCAGTGCATGTCACTTAGGATTGCCACCCTCTTCACTGTAACTTCAGTCGTGGACAAGACCACCAGCTGTTTAGCTCCTGAGGTCGAGTACACCTTACAGGCTCCCACGGCCTTCCTAAACGCTTCATGCACAGACTCACGGGTGCATTCTTCTCTCAAGTCCTCGGGTACATCTACGAGGCACTTGTACCGACACGTTTCGGTCTCACCAGTGGTTTCCAGACGATCAATCAGCTCAGGGTTCAGGACAACTGACTGTCAGCTTCTTCCCCCTTTACGCTTCTTCTGAGCTGACTCACAGCTACAAATTCGTGAATTTCCGTCCTGACCACTTCCATTTCACATTTATCTTCCGTTACCACACTCTTAGCTCTCCTCAGGTCTATCTTCTCCTGGCAAAAGGGAGCGAGTGCAACGTGTTTGCCCTTTTCTTTCTCCAAGGAGGCCTTGTTCATCGAGTGACACTGTATCAGGCGACTTTTAAGCCCGAGAACTTCTTCCTCTAGTTCCGCCATTCGCCTCTCAGCTGCCCGTCTCTGAAGCTTCTCTTGCGTCCACTGGGCTTGTAACCACTCCTTGAGCTCCTTGATCTCGGCTCCGACATCCACCGAATCATCCGAACTCACATCACTCGAGGAAGTATCTGCTTTACACCTCTCATCTCCAGTGGCTAACTCCTGGCCCTGGTCTGTAGCTTCTCTGATGGACTCCTCCATCTTTACCCGCTCAGCTTCCATCTGTCTGAGCTTTTCCTTAAGGCACATCTCCGCCTTCTGGAGAGTATCACAGGACATCTGTAGCTCCTTCACCTGAGCTTCCAGACCTAGGGTCTTTCTGCGCAGATCACCATTTTCATCACGGGTGTCCTGCAGAGTGGTCTCAACCACCTGGCGCATTTGCTCTGCATCCATCTTATCCTCTTCTAGTTTTTCTTTGACCCTGAGGAGATCCACATAATCTCTCTTCATCTGTTGCAGTTCCCTACTGTGTTCACCACACTCCTTCTTGGAGTCACACAGCTCCTGGTTGAGCTGTTCGCGCAGTCGTTCTAGGATTTGTTCACTTCCAGAAACTCCATCCTGCAGCGCCTCCTTCTCACGCTTCAACTGCAAAACCTCTTCCTTGATTTTGCGGCGGTCCTCTTTAATGGCGTGGAACATCTCTTTCCACAGGGTAACTTCCTCGTTGCTTCCTTCTAGAACTCGCTGGTCTGAGGACCGTCCTCCAGGTTTCACATAATTGCAGCATGTCACTCTGTACTGCAGCGAATAGTTCCAGCTCTTGGCCATGACTGCCCCTCTCTTCTACCTCTAAAGGAGAATCCACACTTGAAGCATAGGCAGACAGTAGTACATTCTCTTTATTTTCATTTTCAGCGAGTACTACCGAACAACCTTTTGTGGCCCTTGCTGCGCCGACGACGGAGGGGACTCTCTTCCTGTCTAGCCTCTCTGACTGAACTCCTTTTTACTTTCATAGTGTCCCAGTCAGCTACGGGTCTGTGTCACTCCCATGGTGTTGTGGACTAACAGGTCACCTCCCACTTGACGTCACCCCCTCTACTGGACACCGTTATCAACGTCACATTGTCATTTATAGGAGGTACCAACCACCACCAGTAACAATTTTCAGTTTCCACACTCTACACTCTTGTGAAAATCGCCCCTTTTTTAGACTCCGCCCTTTTAACAACCACACCGCAGGGTATTTTTACACAAAATCAGCAGTAGTCTTAGGACTCAGTTCACAACATCTCTTACCCTCCCGGGCACTCTGTGACAACACTGGTGTAAGGTTCTGTGTACATGTTCCTGAAACTCAGTTTGTTCGTCAGCCATTTTACTTTTGTCTTGTGCAGCTATCTGCCCTCAGTCAAAATGGAGTTTCCAGCTTGCATGTTCCCGCCCTGATTCTCTCCTTTTGCTTCTTAAGCAGCCACAGCTGAGCAATCAGTGCTTCAGAATCTAGCCTGCAGTGAACCTGTGACCTGACTCCTAAAGCCTTGGACCTTGTACTCCAGCTATTCCTACTGAGGAACTCTGAAGCACTTGTGGACTCTGAACCCTGCTCTTTGAAAGACCCACGTTTGCATGGACTTACGGTAACAGAGAAGAAGATCCTGAACCTGTTGTGGAGAGTGATTGCTGAGCTTAGATTACTCTGGCCTGCTGTGTCTCCTGCTTCTGTGTCTGCAAACTGTGTGACTATTTTTGCCAACTTGTATGAAGTAATACAAGACTTTCTATATCAAACCTGTGTCTCATGTATTTTCATCGCACCCAAGCACAAGACGCTATATGAACTGTACTACATACATGACAAGATTCTGAAGCCAAAACGTTAGTGTCTGCTGGGTCTGGAAAGGCTGTGTCTGCTGTAACTGTGGATATCGGATGTCCGGTTGTACTTTCTGTGATGACAGTGGTTGTGACTTCTCACAACCATTCCAGGTGAGCAATTCCCTTAAGTGTTTTTTTTTCTGCAGTGTTACCACAGGTAAACACTATTGTTTTTTTTTTTTTTCTCTTTTCTCTTTTTTGTCTGCTGTAACTGTGGATATCAGATGTCCGGGTGAACTTTCTGTGATGATAGTGGTTGTGACTTCTCACAACCATTCCAGGTGAGCAGTTCCCTTAATTTTTTTTCTCTCTGCAGTGTTACCACAGGTAAACACTATTGTTTTTTTTTTTTTCTCTCTCTCTTCTTCCAGTACTCCTGTCTTAAAAGATCTGGAAAATGGAGGCCCGCATAAAGGAACTTTGCGGAGTGACTGATAATATCCTTGCAGATTTGCAGAATATAAAGACCCGTTTTTCAAGCCTACAGGACCTCACTAATCACAATTTGCAAGTGTTTGGACAGACTGCCCAGGATTTGCGAGCCAGGATTGAGGTTCTAGAAGAGCGAGTCCAGGCTCCTGCCGTAGCCCCGAGTTCTGGGATTCCCAAGTTGCCCCCTTTTCGTTTTGGCGGTGAACGTGAGAAATTCAGGGGATTTATTAATCAATGCAATCTTTTTTTTTCTGCACATGCTTCACAATTTCCCACTGAACGATCTAAGGTGCTTAATATAATTATGTTGCTTACCAACAAGGCTTTGATGTGGGCAAACCCTCTGATTGAGACTGAGGATGATTGTTTGAATCACCTTGATGCTTTTATTTCAGCCATGGGGCAGGTGTTTGATGACCCCAATCGAGGTGCAACAGCTGAAGCAGCCATGTTAGCTTTGCGCCAAGGTAAGCACTCGGTAGCTGAATATGCCTTGGATTTCAGGAGATGGGCCCTTGATACCACCTGGGACAGTTCCGCCAAAAAATCTATTTTTCGAAAGGGGTTATCTCCACTGATTAAGGATGAACTTGCTCGTGCCGACCCTCCCACTGCGTTAGGTGACTTTATTAACTACTGCATCCGTATTGATACTCGTCTGACTGAACGCAGGCAAGAGAGATGGTTCGAAAGCAATCGCACTAATCTTTTCCTACCTTCCTCTCCAGCTAAGGAACCTTTGAGTAGGATTACACGGGAACCTGAACCTGAACCCATGCAGGTAGACTCTTTACAACGACGGGTTAGTGATGCACGCAAGGAACATCGTTTTAAGGAAAATCTATGTTTCTATTGTGGTAAGTCAGGGCACTTCATTATAAACTGCCCCAGCCGTTCTCGTAAGACTACTGCAGCACTCATTCATTGTGAGTGTTGCGAGAGGGGATCTGTCAGGTCCGAGCCTCAGGCTCCAGAGAGATCTGCAGCAACAGATCTTGATTTCTCGGACTTAAACTCCGTTACCTCTGAGGACGTTGACTGTGTAAACGCTGCCATTTTTCAAGTTTCCTCAGCGGTGTCCCAGCTGAGTTGTAAGAAAAACAATTCTCATTGCTTTCTTTCCATCAAACTCTGGGTTGACTCAGCTTGGGTGTCTAGCTCTGCTATGATCGACTCAGGGGCAAGTGGAAATTTTATGGATGTCTCCTTTGCTCTGAAACAGGGGATACGTTCAGTGAAGAAGGCTACTCCAGTACAGATGGAAACTGTGGATGGCTCCCTGCTGACCTCTGGACCAGTGGATCAGGAAACAGAGCCTGTGAGGGTTCTTATGGGTAAAGATCATCAAGAGAAACTGTCCTTTATGCTTATCTCTTCTCCCCACTTTCCCATTATTCTAGGGCTACCATGGCTGCAGGCTCAGAATCCTACCATTAACTGGGAGACCAAGGAATTACACTTTCCAGAGAAACAGAGGAGTCCAAAAGTTTCAGCTTGCTCTGTTCCTAAAGGAACCATGTCAGTCCCTGAACTACCAGCTGTATACCAGGACTATGTGGATTTATGTGACAAGAAGAACGCTGACCAGCTTCCTCCTCACCGTCCATATGATTGTCCAATTGAATTATTGCCTGGAGCAGAGATACCTTTTGGTAAGATCTACCCCTGGCGGGGCCCGAGCTAAAGGCTTTAAAGGATTACATAGACGAAAATCTAGACAAGGGCTTCATACGCCCCTCTTCATCTCCTGCAGGTGCACCCATCTTCTTTGTAAAGAAGAAAGATGGATCTCTGAGACCATGCGTAGACTATAGGGAACTCAATAAGGTTACTATTAGAAACCGTTATCCATTGCCTTTAATCCCTGAGTTATTGGAGAGAGTGCGACATGCCAAAATTTTCTCTAAACTAGATCTTCGTGGGGCCTATAACTTAGTCCGTATTAGACCTGGGGATGAATGGAAGACTGCATTCAGGTCACGCTATGGACACTTTGAATATCTAGTTATGCCTTTTGGTCTGAGTACTGCCCCAGCCACTTTCCAACACTTGGTGAATGACATCTTCAGGGATCTCCTAGATACATTCGTGGTAATTTATTTGGATGATATTCTAATTTTTTCTAACTCCACAGAGGAACATCATGGACATGTGAGAATGGTCTTGGAACGTCTAAGACAAAATCATCTTTACATCAAACTTGAAAAGTGTGAATTCCATAGGACCGAAATTCAATTTCTGGGGTATGTACTGTCTACACAAGGAATTAGTATGGCTGGAAGCAAAACCCAAGCCATCAAGGATTGGCCAAGTCCTAGAAATGTGAAGGAGGTACAGCGCTTCATCGGGTTTGCCAACTTCTATAGACGTTTCATTAGAAATTTCTCTGAGGTAGTGTCACCTATCACCCAACTTACCCGGAAAGAGTCTAGGTTCTCCTGGACTCCCCAAGCCCAGGAAGCATTTTCCCGTCTAAAACATAAATTTACCACTGCACCTATCCTAGTACATCCCAACCCCGAGCTTGCCTTCATAATAGAGGTGGATGCTTCAGACTGTGCCGTTGGAGCTATACTCTCTCAGAGAACAGGTGAGAAGAATGTCTTGCATCCCTGTGCCTTCTTTTCCCAGCAGTTGTCTTCGGCTGAGAGGAACTACGATGTGGGCAATAGAGAGTTGTTGGCCATTATTGCCGCCTTCAAAGAATGGAGACACCTTCTTCAGGGAGCTGCACAGCAAATAGTCGTCCTGACAGATCATCGTAACCTTGAGTTTATCAGGTCGGCTAAGTGCCTGACTCCTCGCCAGGCTCGCTGGAATCTTTTCTTAAACCAATTTAATTTTATCATTTCTTATAGACCAGGATCGCGCAATGGAAAGGCTGATGCACTCTCTAGGATTTACTCAGCAGAGACACGTCCAATTACTCCTCCTAAGACTATTCTTCCTGACTCTAGATTCCTAGGAGTAATTCATAATCAAGACCTACTTAAGGACATCAAGGAAGCATACCATGCGGATTCCTTTTTGGCACAACCCCCAAGGGACGTAAGTCTTGTCTTTAAGAATGGTGTGTGGATTCAGGGACAACGCCTGTATATTCCTGAAACAGTCAGATTGAGAGTATTGCAACTCATTCACGATTCCAAGATAGCTGGGCATAGAGGAATTCTAAAGACACAGGAATTTCTCTCTCGTTTCTTTTGGTGGCCCACTTGCAGGAAGGATGTTTTAAACTATGTCACTTCATGTGAAGTCTGTGCAAGATGCAAAACACCTCGCTCCTCACCAACTGGTCTGTTACAGCCTCTTCCCACCCCGTCCCGCCCGTGGGGATCCATTTCTATGGACTTCATTGTGGAGTTACCAACCTCTCAAGGAAGAACACCATTCTAGTGGTGGTTGACCGTCTAACAAAGGTAGCTCATTTTATCCCTTGTGTCGGCTTACCCACTGCAAAACAGACATCAGATTTGATGATTAAAGATGTGTTTCGCTTACATGGAGTACCGGATGAGGTTATTTCGGATCGAGGGGTGCAATTCACTTCAAGGTTTTGGCAAAATTTCTGTGCAGCATTGGACATTAAAGTAAACCTTTCTTCTGCTTTTCATCCCCAGACTAATGGACAGACCGAACGAACCAATCAAACCCTGGAGCAGTATCTCCGCTGCTTTATCTGCCACCTACAGGATGATTGGGTGGATCTACTTCCATTAGCTGAGTTCTCGTATAACAACTCTCAGAGTGCCTCCACTAAGCAGTCTCCTTTTTACTCTAATCTAGGTTATCATCCTAACATTCTACCACGATTTCCCATAGAAACGCCTTTACCAGCAGTGGCTGAAAAAATCACGTCTTTACAGAAGAATATGGATCTTCTAAAGGAGAATCTGGAATCGGCTCAGGAAAGGTACAAGAAAGCAGCAGATAAATTTCGTAAACCTGCACCAGCTTTCAAGGTAGGAGACTTGGTCTGGCTGTCAACCAGAAATCTTAAGTTAAGGATTCCATCGTCTAAGTTGGGACATAAGTACATTGGACCCTATAAAATCAGTAAAATTATAAGTGCCGTTGCTTGTCGTCTTCAACTGCCCAGAACTATGAGAATTCACCCTGTCTTTCATGTATCCCTACTAAAGGCTGCGACACCCAATACGTTTCCTGGACGTTCTTCTCCTTGCCCTGACCCAGTGCTAGTCGATGGTCAGGAAGAATTTGTGGTGGAAAGGATTTTAGATTCCAGGTTGTATAGAAATCAGTTACAATATCTGATTAAATGGCAGGGCTACCCAGTGGAGGACAACTCATGGGAACCAGTCAATAACGTTAATGCTCCTCGCTTGCTCCGTCAGTTTCATCAGAGGTACCCACACAAGCCTGGCCTGAGGTCATCCGGAGGTTGTCCCTAAGGGGGAGTAATGTAAGGTTCTGTGTACATGTTCCTGAAACTCAGTTTGTTCGTCAGCCATTTTACTTTCTGTCTTGCTGCAGCTATCTTGCCCTCAGTCAAAATGGAGTTTCCAGCTTGCATGTTCCCGCCCTGATTCTCTCCTTTTGCTTCTTAAGCAGCCACAGCTGAGCAATCAGTGCTTCAGAATCTAGCCTGCAGTGAACCTGTGACCTGACTCCTAAAGCCTTGGACCTTGTACTCCAGCTATTCCTACTGAGGAACTCCGAAGCACTTGTGGACTCTGAACCCTGCTCTTTGAAAGACCCACGTTTGCATGGACTTACGGTAACAGAGAAGAAGATCCTGAACCTGTTGTGGAGAGTGATTGCTGAACTTAGATTACTCTGGCCTGCTGTGTCTCCTGCTTCTGTGTCTGCAAACTGTGTGACTATTTTTGCCAACTTGTATGAAGTAATACAAGACTTTCTATATCAAACCTGTGTCTCATGTATTTTCATCGCACCCAAGCACAAGACGCTATATGAACTTTACTACATACATTACAGGCCCCCTCCTCTTCTACCTCTAAAGGAGAATCCACACTTGAAGCATAGGCAGACAGTACTACATTCTCTTTATTGTCATTTTCAGCGAGTACTACCGGAACAACCTTTTTGTGGCCCTTGCGCCGTCGACGACGAGAGGGGGACTCTCTTCCCTCGTCTAGCCTCTCCTGACTGAACTCACTTTTTACTTTCATAGTGTCCCAGTCAGCTACGGGGTCTGTGTCACTCCCCATGGTGTTGTGGACTAACAGGTCACCTCCCACTTTGATGTCACCCCCTTCTACTGGAGTTACCCCGTTATCAACGGTCACATTGTCATTTTTAGGAGGTACCAACCCACAACCAGTAACAATTTTCAGTTTTCCACACTCTACACTCTTGTGAAAATCCGCCCCTTTTTTAGACTCCGCCCCTTTTTAACAACCACACCGGCAGGGTAATTTTTACACAAAAAATCAGCAGTAGTCTTAGGACTCAGTTCACAACATCTCTTACCACCTCCCCGGGCACTCTGTGACAACACTGGCACCCCCGGAGAGTCCATAGAATGGTCCACTGCCGCCATTCCATACGGTGCCCACAGCTCCCGCACCATGTCCAGTCTCATGTCCAGTAGACATTTCTCAAATATGCGGTCCGACTCGTCAGACCCATTCGTTGCTCCGTTCACAGCCATCGCGGAGCACTGTTCACACCAGAACTTCACCGCTTTCCCTTGAAAAAATCTTCGTGGCCCCGCCGAGCCACAGCAAAACTGGATTTGAGTGCGACGACAATCTTCGCAACCCCGCCGAGTTGCAGCCAAAAACCGGATTTGAGTGCGACGACAATCTTTGTAACCCCCACCGAGTCACAGCAAGATGCCTTCGTGACCCCACTGAGTCACAGCAAGATGCTTGTATCCACACTCGTCGTCCATGCTGTCAGACTTCTCTGTCTCAACAACGGCAGTCTTATGTTGCACATTAACTTGCGCCATTTGTTTAATCAGCTTCTCCAGGCTGTCATCCACACTGTCAGACTTCTCTGTCTTAACAACGGCAGTCTTCACTCAAGACATACACACTCCACAGTCTTTTCCACAGAAAATTCACCTTTGCTGTGCAGACACTTTTTTTTTTTTTCTCTGCAAACTCTATTAGGGCCACTGTCTCTTTAAGACTGCTCCAACAGACGTTTCTCCTTTATTGACACACTTTTTTTTTTTTCTTTCTCTGCTGCTGCTTCAACAGACTTCACCTTTTATTGCTGTCTCTCGCCACTGTGCTGCACGCACATTCTAGCACCAATTGTAAGCTTTTCAGGGGATATAGCTCTGGGATCGCCGTCCGGGTAGACGGAGTGGCACGGAAACAGTTCATTCACAGACAGCAGTTCTGGTAAAAACTGGCCGCAACCAGTTTTATTAAAGTCCACAGCAAACAGAACATAATCAAAACCAAATCATAAACATAAACCCTGGGCTTCTCCAGCCACTTACTACACTTAGATAGATTTCCCTCTCTATCCGGGTCCAGACTCTAACAGCCTGTCCCCAAAACAACACATATGTTCAGTAGTTACCAGCATGGAGGTTCGCAGAGGCTCCTCTTTGTGTCTAAAGGCATATCCAACGTCCAGACTTGAGAGAGCTCCCCTCCTATTCAGCAGCTATCCACATGGATTCTCACAGAGACTACTCCTGTGTCCGGGGTGCATCGAGCCCCAGACTGAGACAGCTCTACTCCTGGAGACTCCTTCTGTGCCTGGACTCCGTGTCCAGACTAAGCGAGCTCTCTGTCTGTATTCCCAGACACCTACTTCTGGTTTCCTAATTATCACCTGAGTGGCCACAGGTTTGAGCTGCAAGCGTGTACTTGAATGGATGGTGTAATGACCTTTCTCCACCACTAGTTTTACAAAGGCACACATTTCCCTTATACCAGTCAGCAAAGTACTTAGGTGAAATGTACACCCCATTCAATACATATGCTTTCACTGTCTCACAATATATATATAAATATATATATATGTATATACTCGTGTATAAGCCGAGATTTTCAGCCCATTTTTTAGGGCTGAAAGTCCCCCCTTGGCTTATACGCGAGTCACATACGGGGTCGGCGGGGGAGGGGGAGCGGGGGTGTCGGATCATACTCACCCCTCCGCCGGCGCGTCTCTGCAGCCCCCCTGCTTCTCCCACGATCTCCGTCTCCTTCCTGCAGCGGTCACATGGTACCGCTCATTAACCCTAGAACGCATACCTGGGGCCTCGCAGACCCGCCCTGTTGTTTTCTATTTTCTGCAAGATTACTTTAGTTAGAATTCTGAAACTCTAAGTATTCCTCAGGTATATAGTTGTTAGTAATTTCCAGTTGTTCATATATTTTTATGTTACAGGCATTTCGGTATAACAGCTCTCTTTTGGGAATACCTGTTGTGAATGGGTTTGAGATGAGTTCTGAGCAGAGGCTCCCTCTGGTGGTTACAAGCGGTACTAGTGAGGATTGTGAGGACTGGGAATCAGGTGTTACTGATTGGTCTTATTTAAGGGAATAATTTTCCCATCAGGGTTGCCGGTGATCAATTGTTCTGGTCTGAATCCTTCTTTCCAGTTTCCCTTGTAGCCTGCTGTGTCGTGTCTGCATCTCCTGCTATCAGATAAGACAATTTCTTATTTTGTGTTTTTGCTATATTTTTGCATTTTGTCCTGCACTTCTTGTGGGGCCTTCTGGGTCCCCTCCGGGGGCTTTTGCCCTCTCAGTTTAGTCCAGCCACTGTGTTTTGTACTTTTGCTTATTCCAGTTTTTTTTCAGTGGCTGCTGTTTTGATTTTTTTACACCAGAGAACTAATTTAGGTGGTAGAGGTCGTGTGATCTCAGGTGATTTTGAAATTAGTAGAGTTGGTGTTTTTTCAGGGTTTTCTGAGATTGCAGTAAGTACCCTTCCTGTCCTTTTCTATTTAGATAGTTTGGGCCCCAGCGTTTGCTCATACTATTTTCTTTCTGTGTCAGTATTTCCTCTTGTCTAACCGCCATTACATGTTTGGGGGCTTTCTATTATCTTTGGGGTTCTGCTCCGGGGCAGATAGCTTTCCTATTTCTATCTTTAGGTGTAGTTAGTTTCTCAGGCTGTGACGAGGCGTCTAGGACCAACGTAGGAACGCTCCACGGCTGCTTCTAGTTGCGGTGGTTAGTCAGGGTACTGCAATCTCATAGATTCCAACTGCTCTGGTGTATTTCCTTTTTTACCTGCAGTCCTCAGCTACCGTAACATAACAGTATCACCGGCCATAAAAATTGTATGGTACTCACAGAAGGGAAAAAATATTTTGAAGGAAGAAAAGTTGTCAGAGATATTTTTCTGTTTGTTGCATTTTTTTTTTTTTCCCTCTGTATCTCTGGGTGCTGGGGAGGATCTTTTCTCCCAATGGAGTTTGCACAGTTGTCTGGCCGTGTGGATCAGCTTGCCACTGAGGTTCAGAGTATTGCTGCATATCTTGCTAGGTTGCCTGTTGTGGAACCTAGGATCCCCATGCCAGATTTGTTTTTAGGGATCGAGCTAAGTTTCAGAATTTCAAAAATAATTGTAAATTGTTTCTTGCCTTAAAATCTAAGTCCTCAGGAAACGCAGCGCAGCAGGTTCAAATTATCATCTCTCTCCTGCGCGGCGATTCTCAGGATTGGGCTTTTTCCCTGATACCTGGGGATCCTGTTTTGAGTGATGTTGATGCATTTTTTCAGGCTTTGGGGTTATTGTACGATGAGCCTAATGTCACTGATCAAGCTGAAAAAGCCTTGTTGGCATTAAATCAGGGGCTTGATGACGCTGAGTTATACTGTCAGAGATTCCGTAGGTGGGCAGTCCTGACCAAATGGAATGACGACGCTTTGGCGGCCCTTTTCCGGAAGGGTCTGTCGGATAATGTAAAGGATGTTATGGTGGGATTCCCTGTCCCCTCTGGTCTCAATGATTCTATGTCATTAGCGATTCAAATTGACAGACGTTTGCGTGAGCGGAGAAGTATGCGTGGAGTGGTGTTGCCTTGTGAGCCAGCTGCTGAGCCCATGCAGTGTGATGGAGTGGTGTCTGGGGCACAGCGTCATGATTTTCGAAAGCGCAATGGGTTATGTTTCTACTGTTGTGATGCCTCTCATGCTATTTCAGTCTGCCCTAAGCGGGGAAGACATTTTGCACGCTCAGTTGTCTTGGGTAGTGTTCAGACTAAGTTTTTATTAACTGTCACTCTGATATGCTCTCTGTCCTCATTTTCTGCTCAGGCTTTCGTTGATTCTGGAGCAGCTATTAACCTGATGGATTATGATTTTGCTAAACGTTGTGGGTTTCCCTTGATACCCCTACAGAAGTCTATTCCTTTACTGGGGATCGATTCTACCCCTTTGGCTGAGAATAAACCCCAGTTTTCTACTCAGGTGATAATGAGGGTTGAACCTGATCACCAGGAGTGCTGCAAATTTTTGGTTCTATATAATCTGCATGACATTATAGTGCTGGGTTTCCCTTGGTTACAGTCTCATAATCCTGTTTTGGATTGGAAATCTGTGTCTGTAACCAGTTGGGGCTGCCAATGTGTTAATACCAACACTCCTGTTTTTTCTGCCTCGCCCCAGGCTGAGGATGTTCCTGACTTTTTGTTTGATTTTTCTGATGTGTTTAGCGAAAGTAAATCTGCATCCTTACCTCCCCATAGGAGCTATGACTGCGCTATTGAATTAGTGCCTGGTAGTAAATTCCCTAAAGGCCGCCTTTTTAACTTGTCTGTACCTGAACATGACGCTATGCGGTCTTATATCAAGGAATCATTGGAGAAGGGTCATATCAGACCATCCTCTTCACCCTTAGGTGCCGGTTTTTTCTTTGTGGCCAAAAAAGATGGTTCATTAAGGCCGTGTATTGATTATCGTCTCTTGAACAATATTACTGTGAAATATCAATACCCGTTACCCTTGATTTCTGACCTGTTTTCCAGGGTGAAAAACGCTACTTGGTTTACCAAGCTTGACCTCAGGGGGGCGTATAACCTTATTCGCATTAAGCACGGGGATGAATGGAAGACGGCATTTAACACCCCTGAAGGGCATTTTGAGTACCTTGTGATGCCCTTTGGGCTCACTAATGCTCCTTCCATCTTCCAGTCCTTCATGAATGACATTTTCAGGGATTTTGTGGACAAGTTTCTGATTGTTTATTTGGATGATATCTTGATTTTTTCTAATGACTGGGACTCTCATGTGAAACATGTTCGAACTGTATTCCAGATTTTGAGAGAGAATGCTCTGTATGTGAAGGGATCAAAGTGTCTTTTTGGCGTACAGAAGATCTCATTTCTGGGATTCATTTTGTCCCATCTGTTATTGAAATGGACCTGGTCAAGGTTCAGGCCATCTGTGATTGGGTCCAACCTACTTCATTAAAGGCTCTTCAGAGATTTTTGGGTTTTGCCAATTTTTATCGTAAATTTATTGGTAATTTCTCGGTTATTGTTAAACCATTAACTGATTTGACCAGAAAGGGTTCTGATGTGGTGAATTGGCCTCCTGAGGCAGTCTCTGCGTTTCAGGAACTTAAGCAGAGATTCACTTCTGCTCCTGTTCTATGGCAGCCTGATGTTTCTCTGCCATTTCAGGTGGAGGTTGATGCCTCTGAAATTGGGGCAGGTGCCGTTTTGTCCCAAAAAGATCCAGAGACCTCTAAAAGTAACCCTTGTGCCTTTTTCTCTCGAAAATGTTCTCCTACTGAACGTAATTATGACGTGGGTAATCGGGAGTTATTGGCCATGAAGTGGGCTTTTGAAGAGTGGAGACATTGGCTGGAGGGAGCCAAACATCAAGTGGTTCCTGCTGCTGTGCCTCCTGACCCTGTTTTGGTTGAGGGCAATCTGGAGTATGTGGTTGAGAAAATATTGGATTCTCGTTTTTCTAGACGAAGACTCCAGTATTTGGTTAAATGGAGAGGTTATGGTCAGGAAGACAATTCTTGGGTGTTTGCTTCGGACATCCATGCTAGGAGACTTATCCGTGCGTATCATAGAACTCATCCTGACCGACCTGGTTGCTCAAATGAGGGTTCGGTGACCCCTCCTCAAGGGGGGGGTACTGTTGTGAATGGGTTTGAGATGAGTTCTGAGCAGAGGCTCCCTCTGGTGGTTACAAGCGGTACTAGTGAGGATTGTGAGGACTGGGAATCAGGTGTTACTGATTGGTCTTATATAAGGGAGTCATTTTCCCATCAGGGTTGCCGGTGATCAATTGTTCTGGTCTGAATCCTTCTTTCCAGTTTCCCTTGTAGCCTGCTGTGTCGTGTCTGCATCTCCTGCTATCAGATAAGACAATTTCTTATTTTGTGTTTTTGCTATATTTTTGCATTTTGTCCTGCACTTCTGTGGGGGCCTTCTGGGTCCCCTCCGGGGGCTTTTGCCCTCTCAGTTTAGTCCAGCCACTGTGTTTTGTACTTTTGCTTTTTCCAGTTTTTTTTCAGTGGCTGCTGTTTTGATTTTTTTACACCAGAGAACTAATTTAGGTGGTAGAGGTCGTGTGATCTCAGGTGATTTTGAAATTAGTAGAGTTGGTGTTTTTTCAGGGTTTTCTGAGATTGCAGTAAGTACCCTTCCTGTCCTTTTCTATTTAGATAGTTTGGGCCCCAGCGTTTGCTCATACTATTTTCTTTCTGTGTCAGTATTTCCTCTTGTCTAACCGCCATTACATGTTTGGGTGCTTTCTATTATCTTTGGGGTTCTGCTCCGGGCAGATAGCTTTCCTATTTCTATCTTTAGGTGTAGTTAGTTTCTCAGGCTGTGACGAGGCGTCTAGGACCAACGTAGGAACGCTCCACGGCTGCTTCTAGTTGCGGTGGTTAGTCAGGGTACTGCAATCTCATAGATTCCAACTGCTCTGGTGTATTTCCTTTTTTACCTGCACTCCTCAGCTACCGTAACATAACAAATACCCCATATTCACATAACTGGGGCCTTTTAGGCCCGTACATGTGCATATCTGTACTACTTGTGGACAAAATGTCTGCAAGGAACATTCTTCCGAACAGATAACATGTGAAAATTGTTGGGGTCATCAGTAAAGTTGAAAAGGAAAGTTTGAAAAGAGATATTTCTGCACCATGTGTACTACAACTTTTATATAAAAAACGTTTAGACAAAAAAAAAAATCGTTATTATATAGCATGCATATATTGGGCGTTTTAAGCCCGTGTACTTACTTTTTTGTTGCTTTTGCACATAATTATAATGTAGCGGGAATGTATCCTTACTTTTCAATTTTCAAATAAACTTTGAAAAGTATTTTTATTTGAGTTATTCCATGTTATTACACACGGGCTTAAAAGGCCCCAGGTATGTGAAAGTGTAGATTTCTATGGTTATGCGTTCTAGGGTTAAAGTCATGAATATGCACATATTCATGACTTTAATGAGCAGTACCATGTGACCGCTGTAGGACTGAAGAGCTACAGAGACCGCCGGGAGAAGAGGAGAGGCTGCAGAGAGTGACGGCCGGCGGGGGGGTGAGTATAGCAATATTTACCTGTCCCCGGACCACCACTGTGCTGCTCCCTCGTCCGACTCCTCTGGCTGTGAATGTTCAGGCAGAGGGCGCGATGACGTCGTTAGAGCGCGCCGCGCCCTCTGCCTGATCATTCACTGCCGAGGACCCGGAAGAGGGAGCAGCGCAGCGGTGGACCGGTCCGGTGACAGGTAAATATCTCAGGTGCCGGGGTCCTGAGCGAGCGGTGACACTGGCATCTGTCCCCCATAGCGCGCCGGTGTCACCGCCTGTTCAGGACACCGGCACCTGGCCCCCAGCGACGAGAGGTGAGTATGTCATTTTTTTTGCAGCAGCGCGGCAGCATAAGGGACCTATACTATGGGACATAATCTGTGGAGCATATGGGGGCATAATCTCTGGAGCATATGGGGCATAATCTCTGGAGCATATGGGGGCATAATCTGTGGAGGATATTGGGCATAATCTGTGGAGCATATGGGGCATAATCTGTGCAGCATATGGGGGCATAATCTGTGCAGCATATGGGGGCATAATCTGTGGAGAATATGGGGCATAATCTGTGCAGCATAGGGGGCATAATCTGTGCAGCATATGGGGGCATTATACACGGGTCGGCTTATACATGAGTATATACGGTAATTGTTCTTTTTGGATCCATCTACTTTTTAACATGTAGCAGCTTTATACAACATTACATATCATGATTCGGATCATTTTGTACTCAATGATTCCTATATATGCATATAGTGCATTCCAATTTTGGTCTTCAGAACATTAGTATGGTGTTTTCTTGGACTTGTTTAAGAAAACAAACACGGCGTGGTGAAGGCTCGTACTACATCGATCTTGCTAGAGTACAAGGTGACAAATTAGTTAAGAGGCTCAGGCTATTTAATACATTTAGTGCATCTTCTGAGTGGCGTGTGTCATATCTATCTGAACGTATGGCTGTGGCACCTGTCCTGGTCACTAGACGGCGCCACACTAATCAGAAAAAGGGTAAAGAGACAAAAGTGGTAAAAAATATTGATAAATAAATACTTACCGTACTTTGCTCTCCATTAAAAGTGCAGATAGGGTAGTGGTAAAATTTTTAAGGTACCGTATTTTAAATTTACTATTACTCTGTCTGTTTGCAATTTTAATGGAGATCAAATAAAGTATGTTTTTATTTATCAGGTTTTTTTTCCACTTTTATCTCTTACTTTTTTGTCTGACTATTTCGCTGATTTTGTCCTTGACTTGACCCCACATGACAACCCCTCTTGCCTCTGATTCTCTCCTCCGTCAGCAGCACTTCTATGAAAGCAAACCAGTGGACCACATGGTAAGACTACATCCATTTTCAGGTGTTAAACTGTGGAAGCCGAGGATCCTCTGGAATCTACAAGACGGAGTGGCTTGTGCCTTGTCTTTCCGAGGTAGCCTTTTTGAGATTGTGGCCTCATACAGACACAACACCGTGTGCCTCTTTGAACCACACCAGAAATGCAACTCCAGTCAGATACAGGAGAATCATTTCTGCCATATAAGATGCAAACACTTTTGATTAGAGAGGTTGGGATGGCCACACCCCATCTCAGCTTCAACTATTTTGGCTGAGCTGATTCAAATAGGCATGAAAACTCTGCGTTGTGAAAAATTTAAAAACTTTTCAAAGCTTTAGCGGCTCTTTTTTGGTGTAAAAGCCTTGATATATCGACCTCTTTAAGTTACTTGTAAGCTTGGCGAGCATGAAGGCTCAGAAAATTAAATAATCATAGAAAAGTGATTCTTGAAAAGTTGAATATCTCAAATGTTGATAGTGTTAAAAATCACGGGACCAGAATATAATAGCGCTTTTTGGGGAGATAATCTTATAGTAACAGGAGTAGTAATAGTAAAGCGTTGATTCTATAGTAAAGAGAGTAGTAATACTAAAGAGATGATCTCATAGTAAAATCTTCTGACATAGTAATGTCTGCCAGCTAGTGATTAGCGAGTATACTCGTTGCTTGGGTTTTCTCGAGCATGCTCGGGTGATCTCTGAGTATTTTGGTGGGCTCAGAGTTTTCGTTTCTGTCGAAGCAGCTGCATGATTTACGAGTGCTAGACAGCCTGAATACATGTGGGAATTCCCTAACAAACAGGCATGCCTCACATGTATTCAGGCTGTCCAGCAGCCACAAATCATGCAGCTGCATCGAGAGAAACTAAATCTCCGAGCATGCCAAAATACTCGGAGATCACCCGAGCGTGCTCGGGAAAAACCGAGCAACAAGCATACTCGCTCATCACTACTACCAGCACCTCCTCCCACCATGTGGGGACGCCGGCTTACTCATCGCTCTCGCCTCAGCTGCATCCTCGTGAGCTGCCTCCTTCTACTCTGTGCATGCTGCACTGTGCTCCGTTGGCGCACTTAGTGTGCGCACTTCACTGCTCTTAAAGGGCCTGCAAATGCAAAGGTAAAATGCCCCCAGCTAACTGTTGGGAGGCATTTAGTTAAAGTGATCACATGCAAGGTGTCTCCCAGTCAATTACTGATAGGCATCTTATAGAAAAGGTGCCTGTGCAACCCCTATAGTTTAGTCTTAGTGATGTTGGTGTGTGCAACTGTATGTTGCCAGGTCCCCCGTCCCTAGTCTGTTAAAAGTTATTCCTGCATCCTATGTTCCCGTTAGCCTAGTATAGTTTGTCGGTGTTTCCGTGACCGCTTCAGCATTATCCTATTCCTGAAACCGCATCTGCGGTGCCTATAACTGTTCTCCTGGTCCCAGTGCGGCTAGTCCTGTGTCCGTTGTCCCTGGTCTTAGTGCTGTCAGCTCCAGAATTATTTCCCGATAGGTTCTTGTACACACACAAAATTATTTTCAACATCCAAGTTGTCAGCACAGTCCGTCAGTCACCATTACCTGCTTATCAGTGATCTTGGTCACATTTCCCCGTGTCAACAAACCCATCCTGTTGTGAATAGGCTGGAAATGAGTTCTGAGCAGAAGCTCCCTCTGGTGGTTACAAACGGTACTGGACTATCCAGTGAAGATTGTGAGGATTGGGAATCAGGTGTTACTGACTGGTCTTATATAAGGGAGTCACCTTCCCATCAGGGTTGCCTGTGATCAATTGTTCTGGTCTCAATCCTTGATTCCTGTTTCCTTGGTAGCCTGCTGTGTCGTGTCTGAATCTCCTGCTAACAGATAAGACATTTTCTTCTTTTTGTTTTTGTGCTTGATTTTTGCATTTTGTCCTGCACTTCTGTGGGGGCCTTCAGGGTCCCCTCTGGGGGCTTTTGCCTCTCAGTTCAGTTCAGCCACTGATGTTTGTACATTTGCTTTTTCCAGTTTTTTCAGTGGCTGCTGTTTTGTTTTTGGTTACACCAGAGAACTAATTTAGGTGGTAGAGGTCGTGTGATCTCAGGTGTTTTTGAAATTAGTAGAGTTGGTGCTTTTCAGGGTTTTTTGGGATTGCAGTAAGTGCCCTTCCTATCCTTTTCTATTTAGTAAGTTTGGGCCCCAACGTTTGCTCATACTATTTTCTGTCTGTGTCAGTATTTCTTCTTGTCTAACCGCCATTACATGTTTGGGGGCTTTCTATGTTCTTTGGGGATCTGCTCCGGGGCAGATAGCTTTCCTCTTTCTATCTTTAGTTGTAGTTAGTTTCTCAGGCTGTGACGAGGCGTCTAGGACCAAAGTAGGAACGCTCCACGGCTGCCTCTAGTTGTGGTGGTTAGTCAGGGTACTGCAATCTCATAGTTTCCAACTGCTCTGGTGTATTTCCTTTTTTGCCTGCTCTCCTCAGCTACCAAATCATAACACCATCCCCTGGGATCGGCAGCTGCAGTACCAGTGCCCGCCTAGGAGTGTTAACTGACAGCTACCTGCAGCCCAGTCTGTCTCCACCATCAGTAGCTCCAGCAAACACTAGGTAGCTGTTTAGCAATGCCCCTTCCTAGGCAGCTCCAGCCCTATGGCACAGTGGGTCCACAAATCAAGTGCGCCACCCGAGGGCCTGACAATCATCAAAGTATTGTGGCATAAAGCAAATAAATATTTAGTGACCTGGTGATAAATAATAACATTTTACTTCTCTCACTTATATGAATCATATCAGCTCTTCGATTTTAGGAAAGTTTAATGTAAAAAATGACACCAGCCCTTTCACCCTTTTGGTTTATGTCCTTGTAATTTTTTCTCTTTCCTTTTTACACTTAAATGGACATGAATGATGGACAGCATGGCTATGTGAGTCACACAAGATTGTTCGGAATATCAAAAAAGGAAACCCGACCCTTACGGTAGCTAATTTCTTTTTCATTTCAGAAGCAAGAAAAGCTCTCTCTTGGCAGTCAGCCACTCGCTACTTGCTTAATTTTTGCAATTTTTATGCCACTCTACTCGACAGATGTTTATCTAAATCATCGAAATCTTTGTCTTTTTCATTTTGGACACTTTTAGTATTAAGTGTGACTACCAGAATAACAATGTAGACTAAACGTTAATGAAACTTGTAAGGTGGTATAACTGCTTCCAGATGTTCATTTACATTATTATATATTTAGAATATTTTTCGTTTACTATATTGTTCTTTGCCATTTTTATATTTTTCCACTGAAAACAGGTATTAACTGGGTAAAAAATTATACTGCGTGTTACCTGACTGGTAATGGTATACTAATGTAACGTAAACATAGACACATTTGTTAAAGGATATTTTGATCAGATGCAATCAATGTCCAGTATGTATACATTGATGAATAAGTACTGTAAAAAAGGAGAATAAAAGACAACCTTTTTTTTTAAAGTATGAAATTGGGACCTTGAAGAGAAAATTCAAACAGCATAAATGTAACACCTGAAGGCTATTTCTCACCATTGAATTCCTGAGTTCTGGCACTGGGGCCTTTCGCGCAAACAGAGAATGTTGTCACTGATCGCTCCAAAGTTTTACATGCCTTACAAACTATGGTTTTGTCAAAATTTAGCTCACAGACTCATAGATAAAGAGCAGCACCAATCTTTATAAAAAACTGAACAATGTACTTCTACAGTACTTGTAGCGAAAATCATTTAGTACTGAAGGGGTTGTTGGCTTGTGAAGCCCATTTTTATATGCTAAATTAGGGTATATTTAGGGGTGGTGGATCACAACTGGTCATAATAGCTTAAAGCACTACTCCAGCAGTTTTTCTTTATTGCATCACTGAGTGGTGCTACTAATGAAAGGCCCCTGCACATAGTCTTAGACTTCCTATCCTTCAGCTGTTATCCACACCGCTCTGGGAGGTCTGCAGCAGTTTGTGACCTGCTTTGTGACCTTTCAATGCAAGTCTATGAGAGCCTTTTTCTGGCTCTCATACAGTGGGTACAGAAAGTATTCAGATGCCTTTAAAGTTTTCATTTTTTGTTTAATTGCAACCATTTGATAAAATTCAAAAAAGTTCATTTTTTTCTCATTAATGTACACTCTGCACCCTATCTTGACTGAAAAAAAATACAGAAATGCAGACATTTTTGCAAATTTATAAAAAAAAGAAAAACTGAAATATCACATGGTCATAAGTATTCAGACCCTTTGCTCAGACACTCATATTTACATAACATCCTGTCCATTTCCTTGCGATCCTCCTTGAGATGGTTCTACTCCTTCATTGGAGTCCAGCTGTGTTTAATTAAACTGATAGGACTTGATTTTTAAAAGGCACACACCTGTCTATATAAGACCTCACAGCTCACAATGCATGTCAGACCATATGAGAATCATGAGGTCAAAGGAACTGGCCAAGGAGCTCAGATACAGAAATGTGGCAAGGCACAGATCTGGCCAAGGTTACAAAAGAATTTCTGCAGTACTCAAGGTTCCTAAGAGCACAGTGGCCTCCATAATCCTTAAATGGTAGAAGTTTGGAATCACCAGAAATCTTCTAGACCTGGCTGTCCAGGTAAACTGAGCAATCGTGGCAGAAGAGCCTTGGTGAGAGAGGTAAAGAAGAATTCCAAGAACACTGTGGCTGAGCTCAATAGATAGATAAATAATAAAGCCTTTCCTCAGTGCCAAACATATGAAAGATCGCATAGAGTTTGCTAAAAAACACATGAAGGACTCCCAGACTATGAGAAATAAGATTCTCTGGTCTAATGAGATGAAGATATAAGTTTTTGGTGATAATTTTAAACGGTATGTGTGGAGAAAACCAGACACTGCTCATCACCTGCCCAATGCAATCCCAACAGTGAAACATGGTGGTGGCAGCATCATGCTATGGGGGTGTTTTCAGCTGCAGGGACAGGATGACTGTTTGCAATTGAAGGAAACATGAATGCGGCCAAGTACAGAACTATCCTGGATGAAAACCTCTTCTAGAGTGCTCTGGACCTCAGACTTGGCTCAAGGTTCACCTTCCAACAAGACAATGACCCTAAGCACACAGCTAAAATAACAAAGGATTGGCTTCAGAACAACTCTGTGACCATTCTTGACTGGCCCAGTGTCACGGGTGTGTCGCTGCGAAGATCGTCGCGATTGCACACCCTGACTTCTCACAGCTGAGTTTCTGGTGCTGGGTGTTTTTCGGCAGTGAGGGAGTTAATTCTTCCGTGCTGGACAAGTCCAGCCTCGCTCAGCTGCAATTAATGTTGTGGTAATTGGTTTCCTTCATATACCTGCCTGTCTGCTGGGGAAGTGTCGGTGAAAGCATTCATGCAGACCAGCAGAGCGGATCGTATTGAGAAATCTAAAGCTAAGAGTACCTGTTGTGGTTTTCTCCTCTCCTCGCTTTATTATTTATCTCCTTACCCGTTGGTGTTCCCTCTGTAGTGATAGTTTTGTATGCAAGGTGGTCTTTTATTTTACCCCTTGTACTGTCTCGTTCGTCTTATACTGTGTGTGAAGGCAGTTACCTTCCTGTTCCCTGTGGTGGTAATCAGGGTCCTTCTCAGGACTAGATTACAGTGGTTAGGGATTCACAGGAGATAGGGTTACGCTGGCGGCCTGGACCTCTGTACCATCAACAGTACCTCCAGGTAGAGGGATTAGTCAGGACCCAGCTTAGGGTCAGCATAGACCCCGGTCCTCCTGTATACAGAGACAGCGTGACACCCAGCCAGAGCCCTGACCTAAACCCAATTGAGCATCTCTGGAAAGACCAGAAAATGGCTGTCCACCAAGGTTCACCATCCAACCTGACGGAACTGGAGAGGATCTGCAAGGAAGAATGGCAGAGGATCCCCAAATCCAGGTGTGAAAAACTTGTTGCATCATTCCCAAGAAGACTCATGGCTGTACTAGCTCAAAGGGTGCTTCTACTCAATACTGAGCAAAGGGTCTGAATACTTATGACCATGTGATATTCCAGTTTTTCTTGATTAATAAATTTGCAAAAATTTCTACATTTCTGTTTCTTTTCATTCCAGATGGGGTGCAGAGTGTACATTAATGAGAAAAAAAATGAACTTTTTTTAATTTACCAAATGGCCGCAATGAAACAAAGAGTGAAAAATTTAAAGGAGTCTGAATACTTTTCGTACCCACTGTAGACTTACATTGAGAGCTTGTGACTGTTGCATCTGACCTCCGGTCAGTCAGAAGTTACGTTCACAGGATGGCAGCTTGGGATCGGAGAAGAGTCGGGAAGAGTTGAAGATTGCTGGTGGAAAGTATAATATTGGTGAAAGGATCTTCCGTTAGTAGCACCACTACAGCGCTGAAATGAAAAAAAAAAAAAAGACTGGAGTGGTGCTTTACCTGCAAATAATAGGAAGACAGAGAAAGAGGAGTAGGCTTCTCATCATTCCATATCCTGTGGATGTCCAATAACAAACGAAGAGCAAGGAGCCTGCCGGCCAGCAGGCGAATGAAGAAAATCCATAAGAACCACTGATCTCCTTAAGCATGCATCGCACTGCCTTTGCTGACGTATTTTCTTCCTTTAGTACACCCTAATACCATGACTTCTCTAGGAAAGTATCAAACTATTCATATAGTGCAAAGGAAATAATTCATCAGATTAGGCCACCTTCTTTAATTGTTACCTGGCCTAATTCAGATACTCATGTGTCCACTTCAGGGGACATTGGTGGTAAACAAGGCTCTACAAGGGGCATTCATATGTAGCAAGCTGGGGCACTTGTTCTTTTTGACACCTAGTAGTATAGTAGGTTCTTCAGAAATATTTCACTACAGTATCTATCTTCTGAGATTGGACCATACAGGCAAGCCTTCCTCTCCATGGCATCAATGAGCCATAGTGTCCAGGATCGCGTTGATTCACAAGTTGACCTCTTTTGATAGGTACTAATGATTTCTTACAAGGGACATTTGACAAGACCTGCTATTTTGGTGGTACTTGGATGCAATGTTGTTGCTATTTGGCTCTTGCTACAATCACTCTGATCCTTATTAGATGGGTCACAGGAGCACAGTCCAGCAGCCAGCTCAGTAAGCCATGACGGCTGGAACGTGAGCCTCACGAATCACCCCTTACCTCATTGAATATGTGGTTCATCTTTTGATTAACTTGACTGGTGAGATGTTGGTGTGTATCACACTGTAAAGATGATATCTGGCTAATCGAAAGAAAACCTGTGAATACTGTAAAATAAGAAGTGATTCACAGCGCTCGTGTCCAGTGGTCACAGATTACTGTCCTGGTTGCTGGAATGGGGTCCTAGGAATTGATTCTCCCATATCTAATCCTTACTTTTGCCCATTTTTCTTGCCTCCAAAGAATCAACTTCAAGAATTAATAATTCACTTCCTGCTTAATATACATTTATTATGTATTGTAAATAATAGTATAATGTATACATATATATATATATATACAGTATATTGTAAAGAGATTATCAATGTTTTTTTCTTCGGCAGTGTTATTTACGGTACTTCATGTGGCATGGGTACGTGGCGGAAAGCTAGGTATTTGTTACAGTGTATGCTAGAATTTAGAAGCGTAAGTATCAACTATTATTTTGTTTATCAAATTTAATTTTTCTCATTGAAATCTTTGGAACCTCACCTCAATTATCACCGACTGGCAATGCAATTTCAATAGAGTCATTCTAAAATCAAGCACTCCATTATCCCAGCAAGAAGCTATAAGACCTCGGAATGCATTATTTTCTGTATTATGATAATGGATCCTTTACTATATTAAGGATTACAAAAGCCAAACGCATTTACGTAAGCACAAGTGAAAATAATAATTTTCCGAATCACATACACAGAGTAACATACCCAGCTGCACACTGAGAAGCAATTTTAGCCCTAGAGATGATGAGTCACAACATCGAACATTTACCTTCACAATACCACAGTGACATCAATTAAATCATGAGTGGGCTGATGTCAGGAAAGCATAAATGAATATGCTCGAAGAAGGAATATCCATTGGACCAGACTAGAGCATATGTTTAATCGTTATACTGAATCTATTACTTCTATCCAATCATCCGTGCCATTTCTTAATGCCACCTATAATTATTGTATCTTAATATGCATCTATTATGTGAAGAGCGTCACTGACAAACGCTTTCGGTTCGTCTCGTGCTGCACTTTCGCTGCCTTGTAGCAAACTAAATGGCAGTTTGATTGGTAATATCTACTAAATGGCACATAACGGGTCAATGGCACTCCCCACGTCTGAACACAGATCACAACACTTGTGCTCTTTGCTGGACAGAATTTCTAATTAGGCAGGCTGATTAAAAAGTTGGCCACAAGTTCGATAACTATTAACGAGGCAATTAAAATACGGATGGTAATTAGAGACAAAGAAAAGTGATTTGAGAATTTGATCTTTCCCAATTGTATTTTGGGTCAATTACTTAGACATAGCTCCGCAGTGATAGAGCAAAAGTAAGTACAGTTCTCTGATGTACACGTTCTCTTTTGTATATTACATTGTACATTAACAGTACATTAATATTGGATAATTTTTTCACTAAAATGTAAAAATAAAATTCCAAAGTACACAATTATATTCTTCTAGAGAAGATTTACCGAGGCTCCTCTAGATAGGATGGAGAATATTTATTAATTTTACTTGCTTATATAGAGCCATTATATTCCACAGCGCTTTACAGCATAGCATCCAATCATCCTAGATTCAGTTGGACTGTCCCAATTTGAGGGTGCAGTCTCGTCTCACTGTCCGATATGTCAGGGCTTTTGACCAACTTCCACACACTCTATGCGATTGTCTTCTCTAAGGCATTTTCATCGCTTCGTAGCTCCTCTTCTGGTACAGGGCCGGCATTTCTGCTATGCATATATTTACATTAATTTAATAAACAATTCTCTTCTCTTCTTGTGATTGAGTCTCCCTGGGAATCAAACCTACAACTTGTCTCGACTGCAGGTAGCAGCTAAAGCAATGAGCCACAGACTTCACTGACAAGAATGGGAAGATTTTCTATGACAAGAATGGGAAGATTTTCTATACCAGAAGCTGCAGTGCAGGTTCTAAACACACAGGCAGATGATGTTGATACATAAAGATGCATCTGTACATAGCAGTGCATTTGTATGTCTCTACATTCTAGAGGGAAAATACAAGTCAGATTTTTTTTTCCTAAAAGAGTATTAAAA
Organism: Oophaga sylvatica; assembly: GCA_033576555.1. Classification (NCBI taxonomy): domain Eukaryota; kingdom Metazoa; phylum Chordata; class Amphibia; order Anura; family Dendrobatidae; genus Oophaga; species Oophaga sylvatica. The sequence continues at coordinate 47,440,005 of JARQOD010000007.1, read as the reverse complement.
ATAATAAAACAATTAAAAAAATTAATTTTCTATTCTCTTCTTGAGATCTGGTCTCCCCAGAAATCACAGTCACAACCTGCATCATTGCAGGCAGGAACTAAAGCTATGAGCCACAGGCTGCACTGACAAGAATGGGGGAACTTGAAGCAGCCTTGCAGGCTCTGAACCCACTGGCTAGGTGCATGGTCAAAATTTGTTGCAGCACGCTACTGATTTGTCCCTCTTTGTCTTCTCTAAAAGTTGTGAGTTATGCATAACAGACATTATCGGCACTGTACCCATTAGGGCTCACAATCTACATTCCCCATCAGTATGTCTTTGGAGTGTGAGAGGAAACCCATGCAAACACAGGAAGAACATACAAACTCCTTACAGATGTTGTTCTTGGTGGGACTTGAACCCAAGTCACTGTGCTGCCCATCTAAAATCTGAATAGTAATATATATTAAAAGTTTGCGGCAATAACCTCTTAATGATGCAGACATTTTTCATAATGGCGCTTCAGTTTTTTTTCTTCCTCTTCTAAAAGCAATAACATTTTTATTCTTCAGTCAACAAAAGCTTGAAGTCTTGTTTTTTGTAATTAAAAGTTGTTTTTTTTGAATGGCATCATATATTTTACCATAAAATCTACTAAAAACAAATGGTAAAAAAAAATCCAAGTGAGATGAAATGGTGAAAAAATTGCAAATTTACCATTGTTCTTTGGGTTTTGTGTTTACGGCGTTCATTGTATAGAAAAATAACTTGTCAACAGGATTTTCACAAATTTGGTTTGTGGTGCCTTTTTCTGAGAAGAAAAGGGGGAGAAGCCAGCGCCGCACATGGTCAGAATGAAATACATTAAGTGCATCTGCACATATTAGTTTCTAACTGTTTTTTTTAAAATGAGACATTTGGCAAATAATTGATCAATTCTTTGAGCCACCCCGCCACGACAAGGCATTCTCATATGGGGCAGTCCTACTCTACGTTTTCTATTTTCGCTGTGCCATTGCGGCCTCCTAAATATAAAAAAAACTGCAAAAATAAGACTGCAAATAAACTGCAAAAGTACCTGAAGCATTGCTGAATCACTCCCATGGTGCCAGTAAGGCAAGCACAGGTAAAAGCCGACCAGGTCCAAAGATGGACATTTCAGATCTGACCTCCACACTTGCCAAACCAGCAACCACAGATGAAGGGTGAAACAGGCCCAGATGTCTCATTTTTAAAAAAAACAGTTAGAAACTAATATGTGCAGATGCACTTAATGTATTTCATTCTGACCATGTGCGGCGCTGGCTTCTCCCCCTTTTCTTGTTCGATTTTGGTACGTGGCTGACCACCACTTGTTGCCGTGCGCGTCGGGTTATGCAGGCTATTTTATCTGTTTTTTTTCTTTTTGTGATTGACCTAGGCTGCTGTACACACATACAGCAGCCCTGCCCTGCCTCAGGCTCTGTGTAATTGTGCACCTGTGTCTGGGCCTGTTTCACCCTTCATCTGTGGTTGCTGGTTTGGCAAGTGTGGAGGTCAGATCTGAAATGTCCATCTTTGGACCTGGTCGGCTTTTACCTGTGCTTGCCTTACTGGCACCATGGGAGTGATTCAGCAATGCTTCAGGTACTTTTGCAGTTTATTTGCAGTCTTATTTTTGCAGTTTTTTTTTTTTTATATTTAGGAGGCCGCAATGGCACAGCGAAAATAGAAAACGTAGAGTAGGACTGCCCCACATGAGAATGCCTTGTCGTGGCGGGGTGGCTCAAAGAATTGATCAATTATTTGCCAAATGTCTCATTTTTAAAAAAAAACAGTTAGAAACTAATATGTGCAGATGCACTTAATGTATTTCATTCTGACCATGTGCGGCGCTGGCTTCTCCCCCTTTTCTTGTTCGATTTTGGTACGTGGCTGACCACCACTTGTTGCCGTGCGCGCCGGGTTATGCAGGCTATTTTATCTGTTTTTTTCTTTTTGTGATTGACCTAGGCTGCTGTACACACATACAGCAGCCCTGCCCTGCCTCAGGCTCTGTGTACTTGTGCACCTGTGTCTGGGCCTGTTTCACCCTTCATCTGTGGTTGCTGGTTTGGCAAGTGTGGAGGTCAGATCTGAAATGTCCATCTTTGGACCTGTCGGCTTTTACCTGTGCTTGCCTTACTGGCACCATGGGAGTGATTCAGCAATGCTTCAGGTACTTTTGCAGTTTATTTGCAGTCTTATTGTTGCAGTTTTTTTTTTTTTATATTAGGAGGCCGCAATGGCACAGCGAAAATAGAAAACGTAGAGTAGGACTGCCCCACATGAGAATGCCTTGTCGTGGCGGGGTGGCTCAAAGAATTGATCAATTATTTGCCAAATGTCTCATTTTAAAAAAAAACAGTTAGAAACTAATATGTGCAGATGCACTTAATGTATTTCATTCTGACCATGTGCGGCGCTGGCTTCTCCCCCTTTTCTTGTTGCCTTTTTCTGAGACCCATCATTTTTTTTATTTTTCCTTAGATGGGGCAGAGTGACAGATTGTATTTTTCCATGGTGAGCTAACATTCTCATTGATACTATTTTGGGGTACATACAACATCTTGATCTTTTTTTATGGTTCCATGGTGATTAAAATAACTTAGCATTTCTCATATTTTTTATCCTTATAGAATTTCCCGTATGAGCTAATTTTAAATGTTGAAATGCCAGACTTTTAAGGACGCAGCAAAAAAATGTTTATTTCTTAAATGTATTAATTCCAATTTTTATATCTTTTTATCTTTTTTAAACTTTTTTTTCCATTTTAAATTTTATTTCATAAGTGCACATTAATCTGCGATCGTTTGATCACTTATACTATATACTGCAGGCTGTATTGCAGCATTTAGTATAAATCACGGTCTCTTATGAAGGTGTGGTTCACATGGCTGCCATGTTAGTACTTCTCTGAACCCCAGTCCCATGAGGCTGGGGTTCACAGAAGTGCAAACATAGCAGCCATGGGAATTTCCAGAAGGCCTTAGGCTACCATTTTAATCCACGTGTCTCAAGATCGCGTAACATGAGGTCAATAGGAGCTTGTTCGCTTACATATCAGAAAACGATATTCAAATTTCCAGTCTCAATGATTGACAGCAGTATCTACCGCATGTAGAGAGCTCTCAGTTTCTGAGCCCCTTCGACACCTGCAGACCTTAGAGCTGACGTGCACATACATCATTTTGCGCATATTGGTTAATGACACAGCCAACGTTCGCCTTTCGTTTTTGTTTATTCCTCCTCTTCTTCCAAGAGCCATAATTTTTCGTCGACCTGGATTTATTAAGGCTTGTTTTTTGTGGGACAAGTTGTAGCTTTGAGATCCTGGGCTTTACCATATAAAGGGAAAAAAATTCCAAGTGCAGTTAAATGAGGAAAAAAGGCAATACTGCCATTACTTTTATGATGTTCAATGTTCCGTAAAACTGACCAGACACGTGATTTTCCAGGTCAGAACAATTATGGTGATACCAAACTTGCATCTTAATTTTTTGTTGAAAAAAAAAGTGGTGAAAAAATTCACCATATATTTCAGTTCAACTACCTTTTCCCAAAGATCTGTTGACAATTCTTTTGCTTTCCCCATGTCTCACAATCCAGAAACATCAGTGGCTGGATGAAAGATGCAAGAGTCTGTCTGGATCCCAGAAACTCACTCAGCTTTTATGCACACACACTGATTACAAGCAAACAGGTCACAGGTGAGGATGTTACCTTTAGTAGCCATTCAAACCCATTTGTGTTAACTTCTGTGCGTGTTATCAGGCCAAAATCACCAGGTGTGTGAACTTTTGATCAGGGTCATTTGGATGTTTTGGGTTGTCATTATGATTTAAAAAGAGAAAACACAATAGTTTGACAATAAATGGCTTCACCCAACCGCTAACCATGAGTAGAAAAAGTTTTGGTGTTATCATTCATATTCTCTTAATAAAGGCCAAGAACGCAAAAATTCTGCCGGGGTATGTAAACTTTTGAGCACAACTGTACATAACATGACAAGAGCCATTGATGTCCAAAGTGAACAATCCAACCTGGTTAATGAAGAAATGAAGGAAGTTTTGCAATATATCATAGAAGTGATTGTGCGTGCAATAGTACTGAAACCAGTGCACCTGAATAGTCTGCTCCTATACACCCCCTATATGGTTGTCTCTAGTTTTTGAGATCTATAGAAAACACATTTGTTAACAATAATTGTAGTTGGAAAAAAATTAATAATCTGTTTTATACAAATGTAGAGATTGTCGTTAGGAACAAGCCAAGGTAATTATGTGTGTACTTGTGCTTTTATATAACACTGTTGGACAACCTAACGTTTTAAGTATAGTCTTGATTCACATGCAACAATGTAGTGCAGAGTTCACTAAGCTCAGCTATATCTGACAATGCATCAGACATTGCACAACATCAACAAATAATAAACTGTACATTCAGATGGGCTGATTAGGATAAAGCATTTTAAAGGGTACTTGTCAGTCGATTCATGCTGCCTAAACCACTGGTAGCATGAATTAGAGCTTGGGTACACGATTGCAGCCAAGAATGTTTTTCAGAGAAAAAAATTGCTTATAGATCTATTGGTAGAGATGAGACTAACCTGGCAACGCCTCTGGACAGCCTCTCCCGACACTGCTCTACATGATTAACCCCTTTCTGCAAGCTGACAGAATAGTACGTCAGCTGGCAGTATCCCCCGCTTTGAGGTGGGCTCCGGCGGTGAACCCACCTCAAAGCCGCAACATGTCAGCTGTTATAAACAGCTGACATGTGCCCGCAATAGGTGCGGGTGGAATCGCCTATTAACTAGTTAAATCCCGCTGTCAAAGCTGAAAGCGGGCATTTAACTAGCGCTTCCGACCGCCGGGCCGAATATGAGCGCATCGCCGACCCCCGTCACGTGATTGGGGTCGGCGATGCGTTGCCTTGACAACCAGAGGTCTCATAGAGACCTCTATGGTTGTTGCCGGCACATTGCTGTGAGCGTCGCCCGGTGGTCGGCGCTCATAGCAATGCAGTAAATCTGCTACATATGGGTGATCTGCTCATCGCCCATATGTAGCAGAGCCGTTCAAGTTGTGCATGCTTCTAGCCTCCTATGGAGACTATTGAAGCATACCAAAAGTAAAAGAAAAAAGTTTAAAAATTAAAAAAAAATAAAAAATTCAAATCACCCCCCTTTCGCCCCAATCAAAATAAAACAATAAAAAAAAAACTCACACATGCACATATTTGTTATCTCCGTGCTCAGAATCGCCCGATCAAATAAAAAAAGGATTAACCCGATCGCTAAATGGCGTAGTGAGAAAAAAAAATCAAAACGCCAGAAGTACGTTTTTTTGGTCGCCATGACATTGCATTAAAATGCAATAACGGGCGATCAAAAGAACGGATCTGCGCATAAATTGTATCCTTAAAAATGTCAGCTCGGCACGCAAAAAAATAAGCCCTCACCCGGCCCCAGATCACGAAAAATGGAGACGCTACGGGTCTCGGAAAATGCCGCAATTTTTTTTTTTAGCAAACTTTGGAATTTTTTTTCACCACTTAGATATAAGAGAACCTAGCCAATGTTTGGTGTCTATGAACTCGTAATGACCTGGAGAATCATAATGACAGGTCAGTTTTAGCATTTAGTGAACCTAGCAAAAAAGCCAAACAAAAAACAAGAGTGAATTGCACTTTTTTTGCAATTTCACCACACTTGGAATTTTTTTTCCCCGTTTTTGAGTACACTACATGGTAAAACCAATGGTGTTTTTCAAAAGTTCATCGTCCCGCAAAAAATAAGCCCCCACATGGCCATATTGACGGAAAAATAAAAAAGTTATGGCTCTGGGAAGAAGGGGAGCGAAAAATGAAAAACGGAAAAAAGCTCCGGGGGTTAAGGGGTTAACAGGTATCTTCCCTGTGTATACATAGCGAAGACCTGTCAATTAATTAAGGCAGTGTAGGGAGAATTGGTGTGGCGCCAAACTAGTCTCATCTCTACCTATGATCCCAGGCAGAACAATTTTTTTTCTGAGGCCGGCGTCACACTGCCGAGTTTGATGCGAGTTAGTCGCACGACTTTCTCGTATCAACACCCGGCACGGCCGCCCGCTCTCGGACCCAAGTGTGCGGCTGCATGTATTTCTATGCCGCCGCGCACTCGGGTCCGAGAGCGGGCGGCCGTGCCGGGTGTTGATGCGACAAAGTCGTGCGACTAACTCGCATCAAACTCGGCAGTGTGACGCCGGCTTGAAATGTCGCAATGTTTCGGAGAGAAAATGCCTGGTTGCAAGCGTCCAGCCATGCCCTGATTTATACTACCCGTAGTTTTGGCAGCATGAATCGGCTGACAGGTTCCCTTCAATTATATTTTGTACATCACAATACAATGTCATTGGTGCTAATAGTATCATAATTTTTGGATTATCAGAAGTGCATAAAAGAAGTGAAAAAGAAAGGCTTCTCTCCTACCGCAAGAATTTCCACCCATCATACCATACCAATTCTCTACTAAAGCAAGACTTTCCACCCATCATACCATGCCAATGACATGCTGATGACTGTAGATCATGTCAATTTTCAGAAATCCGATCTGATAGTATGTAGAATGTCAAGCTTTGGAGCCAGAAAGACAGAAGATATAATTAACTTACCATTCTAGCATCCCATAAGGACAAGGTCTTATCAGCCGAGCTGGTGAGCACAATGTTGGAATATGGCAGGAACTCAATGCTATTCACAGAATCCACATGGCCTCTCATGGTGTACCTGCACCTTTCACTGTCAATGGAAACAGAAAAACCCGGTTACTTTATGACCATCTCTCATAAAAGTTAAGTAGGGAGAACTTTTCATGAATAGCTTTCCTATGAATTTAGTAATGTAAGCAGTCCATTAATATTTCAACAGTCTGGATGAAACAATGAATACTCAACCCTGAAAATAGTCTTACGTTGCTGTTGAGAACTAGCAATTTAATTTGCTTTCAGAAATTTGCATAACAATACAAAAGACAATTTTCCAAATGCTAAGTATAGTGCAGGATTTCCCATAATTACCCTAATGTATTCACAACATGAAGAAAATAACATGGAAGAAGCAATAGTAAAAAAAAAAAAAAACACAAGAGGAACATTTGGAAAGACAAGAGAACTGAAACTAATAAGCGAGCTACAAGGAAACCATGGCGTTAATGCGCTTAGTTTGCAAGTCAATATATCAAGTAATTACTATTCTATTGCACAGCACAAGACGGATTTCGAAGAGTCAAGTTGCCCTCTCTCAGGGGTGCTTATCACTCAATCTGTGCAGAAAGGTATATACCTGCTTTAAATAACACATCCCAGATGAATTTCCTGCGGAGCCACGAGATGTAATTATAACTCACACCCTTGTATGTCAACAGGGAAGCAGGCAGACCATACAGGAACCCGGAGCACACTGTGCATACAGCATCAGCCTCTGGTGATTGACACAAAGGATAGACAAGTGGGCTGCAGAAGGAACTGGGTGAGATTAATTAGCTGCCACAACAGGAAGAGCCTGGTCCGGATATGTTCCAATGTGTAAATGGACTCCAGTGACAGACCCTGACAGGTGGCATGTGGAAGAGACAATGCACAAATATTCATACAAATATATTACATATCGTCGAATGGCTCTCAGTATAATATATTTGGATAAAATCAATACGGTATTTAGAATTTTTATAAAATGTGTAACTTTTAGACAATTCAGAATAAAAGTAGAATGTACAGTATGGGAAACATGATGTGTGGACTGTATGGCTTTCAGATTTTGTACTGGGGTTTGCAACATCTCAGCTGACCTTTCCCACTATACAATATGAACATTCAATCCTGGTTATTAATTTGATTCACTTGCAGACCTGACATCCTACTCATTCCAGAGTAATACGAAGGGGGAAATAATTGAATCACTACAGCCCTGCAAATTGTTGCGGTAGATTGATACTGATGCAACATTATTAATACAACACATATCGTATTAACTACTATATACCATGAAGGAGAAAAATATCATGATGCAAAAAACTTAAAGGGGAGCAAATCTTCAGTTACTCTATATCAGTGTTTCCCAAACTCCCGTCTTCACGGACCCCACGGGTCATGTTTTCAGAATTTCCATAGTGTTGCACAGGTGAGAGAATTCCTGATGCCTTGATGATACTTCCACCATCTGCGCAATACAAAGGAAATCCTGAAAACATGACCCATGGAGTCCATGAGGGCTGGAGTTCGGGAAACACTGCTCTATATGAAGATTCTCCGGCGCTGGGAGAAGGCCTTCATGTGACCGCAAGTATGCAATTTTCATATTTTTGGCCACAATTCGACTAGACGGATCCAGCTTCACTCCATACGCTTGGATTGAGTTAGGCCCACACGTCTAGTTGGAACATGACTGCATGTATGCAAATCACATACTTGGGGTCAGAGGCCCGATGCTCACAGCACCAGAGAACCATGGGCGCTGTGAGGATTCTCAAGTCTGCAGTCACATAGAATGACTGTAGATTTGTACCCCAAGCCTGCACAACCCCTTTAACATAGCACAAGGCATTGAACAAGTCAATTATATGTCGATTACAGTTTTATCAAGATATCTTATAAAGATTGAAAAAAAGACATAGGTCCATCAAGTTCAACCTTTCTGAACCAGTCATACATGATCTAAATCTAGATTATTGTATTTGTTGTAGGCTAAAAGCCTACAAATTTAAAGGTCAGGTTAGATCCAGCACTAATTAAAAACAGCCTTAGGCTGATGGGAAGAGCACAGAAAAATATGGAGGCAGTCATCACCTGCAATAGTATACTACAAAAAACTGACAAGCAGTTTGATAAATATTAGGTTTAGGGTCCCATCAAAGAAAGGTCGCCTTGTTAAGGCTGATGGTCTCTCATGAATTGACCAACTTATGTGCTAAGTACCTTCATTTTTATAAGTATATTTTATATACTAATAATGTAGTACAAAGTTAATATACACATATCAAAAATATAAAGGGAACGCTTAAACAATACAAGTTGAGTTTTTTTTATATCAATATTTGTAAGCGAAAAAAAACAGGAGTGGATAAAAAAAATGCAGTATTGGTGCATATGTTTCTATTATACTTTCCTTCTTATTATTACACTTCTGATTTTGGCTTGCAAATACGGTTTAAAATACTGACCAAATACTGAACATCTGAATGTGGTCTTATAGTGATTCTTTACAATAGAACAGTTACACTGGAGTAGTGACACATCGTGGAAAATAAAAAAAGAGACTATAGATAATGTTTCATAGGTTATATGTGCCCATAACTTTACTCTGTCGGAAGAATTTTCCTCCCCAATGTTCCTGAAAGTGTTTTTTTTATGCAACACAATAGTTAGGACTAATGAAGAAATGAAAATTCAATGCAAAAGGAAAATGTCACTTAAGATTGGGAAATGCATTTAAGAAGACTTGGCCACAAATAAGTTTTTGCTGGTGGTTACAATGACAAAGTACAGGGTAATAGTAACAAAGAACTTAGCACTACAGGGTAAATGCAGATAAACAAGACATTTTTTTTGGAAAAGAAATTCACTGTAAAAATTATATGACGTTTCGGTCTAAAATTAAACTTTTGTAATATACTGGAACATACAAAAAAAAATAAAAATAAAAAATTGAACAAAAAAATAACATAAATAGGGATGAGCGAGCACTAAAAATGCTCGGATGCTCATTACTCGAACCTAGCAATTCCTAATGCTTGGATGCTCGTTTCAAGTAACAAGTATCATGGCAGTCAATGGGAAATCTGAGCATTTTTCCAGCAGACCCTACACGGAGGTCTGGGAGGCAATGAAAATGTTGAAAGGGATGGAAAAAGTTCTGAATGGAAGGAGAACAGCATGGTGAAGACCCTTGGAAGCAACTCTGACTCCCAGTCGTTTCTGAGAACAATAGTGTCACACTTTTGCTCCACTTGAAAGGGAACCTGTCAGGTTTCATATGCCCTCCAATCCAGCAGCATTGAGCTATGACCTCATGACCGGAAACCATCTTCTGTACTTCCGGACATGCACAGTACAAGTCTCTGAAGCCAGGAAGCGTACACCCAGCTTCAGAGATGAAGTGATGCTGCCGGAATGAGCTGCGTGCGTAGATTTGCATGAGCTGGCGATGAGGCAGGCTTGCGCAAATTATGTTATCACGCCCACAGGGGCATGATAACATTGAAAGAGAGCTCACTAGTCTGGGGAACTAACACCCCATCAACTAGTCAAATCACTCATTAGCATAGGAAAATCGGAGGTTTTAAATGCATTTTTAAAGCAGTTATTTAACTGAATTATCTTATACAGGGAGGTAGTTTAATCACACATAGCTCAATGCTGCTGGAGGGCATTGGCGACCTGACAGGTTCCCTTTAACCCCTTAACCCCCAAGGGTGGTTTGCACTTTAATGACCGCGCCAATTTTTACAATTCTGACCACTGTCTCTTTATGAGGCTATAACTCTGGAATGTTTCAACGGATCTTCACGATTCTGAGACTGTTTTCTCGTGACATATTGTACTTCCTGATAGTGGTAAAATTTCTTCGATATAATTTGTCGTTATTTATGAAAAAAATGGAAATATGGCGAAAATGTTGAACATTTTGCAATTTTCAAACTTTTAATTTTTATTCCCTTAAAACAGAGAAATATGTCATACAAAATAGTTACTAAATAACATTTCCCACATGTCTACTTTACATCAGCACAATTTTGAAACCAAATTTTTTTTTGCTACGAAGTTATAAGGGTTAAAAGTTGACCAGCGATTTCTCACTTTTACAACAAATTGTACAAAACCATTTTTTTTAGGGACCACCTCACATTTGAAGTCACTTTGAGGGGTCTATATGGCAGAAAATACCTAAAAGTGACATCATTCTAAAATCTGCACCCCTCAAGGTACTCAAAGCCACATTCAAGAAGTTTATTAACCCTTCAGGTGCTTCACAGGAGCTGAAGCAACTTGGAAGGAAAAAATGAACATTTAACTTTTAGTCACAAAAATGATCTTTTACAAACAATTTTTTTATTTTAACAAGGGTAAAAGGAGAAAATGGACAGAAAAAGTTGTTGTGCAATTTTTCCTGAGTACGCCGATACTCCATATGTGGGGGAAAACCACTGTCTGGGCGCACGGCAGGGCTTGGAAGGGAAGGAGCACCGTTTGACTTTTTGAAACCAAAATTGGCGGGAATTGAGACTGGACGCCATGTCGCGTTTTGAGAGCCACTAATGTGCCTAAACAGTGGAAACCACCCACATGTGACACCATTTTAGAAACTAGACCCCCTAATGAACTTATCTAGATCTGTTGTGAGCACTTTGAACCCCCAAGTGTTTCACTAAAATTTATAATGCATGGGTGTGAAAAAAAAAAAATTCCACAAAAATGATTTTTTAGTCCCCAATTTTTGATTTTTCCCAAGGAAATTGGACCCCAAAAGTTGTTGTACAATTTGTCCTGAGTTCGCTGATACCCCATATGTGGGGGAGAAATACTGTTTGGACGCACCGCAGGGCTCGGAAAGGAAGTAATAACGTTTTGGAATGCAGACTTTGATGGGTGTCATGTTCAGTTTGCAGAGTCCCTGATGTGCCTAAACAGTGAAAACCCCCCACAAGTGACCCCATTTTGGAAACTAGACCCCCTAAGGAACTTATCTAAATCTGTGGTGAGCACTTTGAACCCCCAAGTGCTTCACACAAATTTATAATGCCCGGGCATGAAAATAAAAAATCCTATTTTTTTCCCACAAAAGTAATATTTAAGTCACCAATTTTTTATTTTCCCAAGGGTAACATGAGAAATTGGACCATAAAAGTTGTTGTCCAATTTGTCCTGAGTACGCTGATACCCCATATGTGGGGGGAATCACTGTTTGGGCGCACGGCAGAGCTGGGAAGGGAAGGAGCGCCATTTGACTTTTTCAAACTAAAACCGGCTAGAATCGAGATTGGACGCCATGTCGCATTTGGATAACCCCTGATGTGCCTAAACAGTGGGAATCCCCCACAAGTGACCCCATTTTAGAAACTAGACCCCCTAAGGAACTTGAATTCAAAAAGGAGAAAAGGGAAGCTTTTTGACATATAAAATACAAAATTTTTATTAGAGTAAAAATGCATATAATTAGGATAAAAATCCAATGGGGACAAAAGGATGCAGCAAGAAACAGGCCAATATTAACAGGTACAAACACTGTAAAAAATATTTCAAAAGTGCATGTATATTACATATATTGGCACATTGGCTAGTAATAATAACATGCACGCTCCCTTGTGAACAAGCTAACGCGAAACGCGCGTCAGGGGTGCCCAGGCCACACCAGGTATGACCTCCCGCTGGCAGCTTTATTTTTTCAGCAGTTTAATTTGCCCTATGTTGTAATATGTAGACTGTTTTTGGTTGCATCTATTATTAGCATTTGCCGTGGGCTTTGCACTCACATGCTGACACTTCTAACAGCTAGCACGGTGGGAGAGCACATTCCTTTTACTAGTTCTTATGTGCACAGATATATACTATATAGGAGCTAGTTTTTAACCTATTACTAGCCAATGTGGCAATATATGTAATATACATGCACTTTTGAAATATTTTTTACAGTGTTTGTACCTGTTAATATTGGCCTGTTTCTTGCTGCATCCTTTTGTCCCCATTGGATTTTTATCCTAATTATATGCATTTTTACTCTAATAAAAATTTTGTATTTTATATGTCAAAAAGCTTCCCTTTTCTCCTTTTTGAATTCATTGGTATTTGGAAGTGGTTTGAATACTAGACAATATAGTTTTGTGACCCCCCTAAGGAACTTATCTAGATCTATGATGAGCACTTTGAACCCCCAAGTGCTTCACACAAGTTTATAACGTAGAGCCGTAAAATTAAAAAATCATATTTTTTCCACAAAAATGATCTTTTCACCCCAATTGTTATTTTCCCAAGGGTAACAAGACCTCAAAAATTATTGTGCAATTTATCCTGAGTACGCTGATACCCAATATGTGGGGGTAAACCACTGTTTGGGTGCATGGCAGAGCTCGGAAGGGAAGGAGCGCAGTTTGACTTTTTCAACGCAGAATTGGCTGCATGCCATGTTGCGTTTGGAGAGCCCCTGATGTGCCTAAACAGTGTAAACACCCCACAAGTGACACCATTTTGGAAACTAGACCCCTTATGGAACTTATCTAGATCTGTTGGGAGCACGTTCAACCCCAAAATGTTTCACTAAAGTTTATAATGCATGGGTGTAAAAGCAAAAAAATTAAAAAAATTCCACAAAAAATGATTTTTTAGTCCCCAATTTTCCAATTTTTGATTTTTCACAAGGAAATTGGACCCCAAAAGTTGTTGTCCAATTTGTCCTGAGTACGCTGATACCCCATATGTGGGGGGGAAATACTGTTTGGGCGCAAGGCAGGGCTCGGAAAGGAAGTAATGACATTTCGGAATGCAGACTTTGATGGTGTCATGTTCAGTTTGCAGAGTCCCTGATGTGCCTAAAACGTGGAAACCCCCACAAGTGACCACATTTTGGAAACTAGACCCCCTAAGGAACTTATCTAGATCTGTGGTGAGCACTTTGAACCCCCAAGTGCTTCACACAAGTTTATAATGCCCAGGCATGAAAATAAAAAATCCTATTTTTTCCCACAAAAATGATCTTTTAGTCACCAATTTTTTATTTTCCCAAGGGTAGGGGGAGAAATTGGACCCCAAAGTTGTTGTACAATTTGTACCGAGTACGCTGATACCCTATATGTGGGAAAAACTACTGTGTGGGGGCACGTTGGGGCTTGGAATAGAAGTAGTGACGTTTAGTAATGCAGACTTTGATGGGATGGTCTGCGGGTGTCATGTCGCGTTTGGAGAGCCCATGATGTGCTTAAACAGTGGAAACCCCCCACAAGTGACCCCATTTTGTAAATTAGACCCCAAAGGAACTTATCTAGATGTGTGGTGAGCGCTTTGAACCCCAAAGTGCTTCACAGAAGTTTATAATGCCCGGACGTGAAAATAAAAAAAATCATATTTTTCCACAAACATGATCTTTTAGTCCCCAGTTTTTTATGTTCCCAAGGGTAACAGGAGAAATTGGACCCAAAACGTTGTTTTCCAATTTGTCCTGAGTACGCTGATACCCTATCTGTGGGAGAAAACTACTGTATGGGCACACGTCAGGGCTCGAAGTGAAGTAGTGACGTTTTGCATTGCAGACTTTGATGGAATGGTCTGCGGGTGTCATGTCACGTTTGGAGAGCCCTTGATGTGCCTAAACAGTGGAAACCCCCACAAGTGACCCAATTTTGGAAACTAGACCCCCAAAGGAACTTATTTAGATGTGTGGTGAGAACTTTGAACCCCCAAGTGCTTCACAGAAGTTTATAAAGTAGATAATAACGTAATAAATCATATTTTTTTCTACAAAAACGATATTTTCGCCCCCAATTTTTTATTTTCCCAAGGGTAACAGAAGAAATTGGACCCCAAGAGTTATTGTGCAATTTGTCCTGAGTATGCTGATACCCCATATGTGGGGGTAAACTACTGTTTGGTCACATGGCAGAGCTCAGAAGGGAAGGAGCACCGTTTGACTTTTTCAACGCCGAATTGGCTGGAATTGAGATCAGACGCCATGTCACATTTGGAGAGCCCCTGATGTGCCTAAACAGTGGAAACCCCCCAATTCTAACTCCAACCCTAACCACAACACACCCCTAACACTAATCCCAACCCTAATCATAACCCTAACCACAAACCTAACCCTAACACACCCGTACCCTAGTCCCAACCCTAAACCTAACTTTAGCCCCAACCCTAACCCTAACCCTAATGGGAAAATGGAAATAAATAAATGTTTTTAATTTTATTATTATTACTAAGGGGGTGATAAAGTGGGGTTTGATTTACTATTTATAGCAGGTTTTTATGATTGGCAGCTGTCATGCTAAAATATGCTTTTTAATGCTAAAAGTAGTTTTTGCATCATCACATTTTGGGAGCTATAATTTTTCTATAATTTGGCCCACAGAGTCATGTGAGGTCTTATTTTTTGCGGGACGAGGTGACGTTTTTATTTGTACCATTTTGCCGTCAGGGAAAGGAAGTGTCCTTGGCCACAAACGCTTGTCCATTGGTCATTAAGTGTACAATCTCTGTAACTGTTGGTAAGGGCACAGGTGATTTCCTGGACACATGCTCGTACAAGGCGGGGAAAAAGTGACGGCTGGAGACCGAGTACTGAGGGACTGCTGAAGTCATGAATCAGTGGAAATCCTCCATTTCAACAAGTGTAAACAGCAACATTCCCATGGCAAGCAGTCTGGAAATGTGCCTGTTTAGAATTTGGGTCTATGGGTGGGTGGCTGGGAACTTTCTTTTTTTTTTTTTTTTTTTTTGCCCCAGAACTCTCTTTAAAAAAGTCCCAGACTGGTGAACACCTCACTCTTTGATGGAAAAATTCATGAGTGTTAGTGCTCTGCGGAACAGTTGCCCACCTTATCACTCTGGTCACTCCCTCTTTCTGCCTGTTTTGGTGCTGCCGATCCGTCCCCCTCAGCACTGCTGGCCTCGCTCTGCATGACAGCTTCACATGTTGGGTCGCTGACTGTCATCCATCACCTCTGTGGAGACACAAGGGTCAGTGGGTGCTCTTGTCCGCTGGCCCAGCTGCCTTTAGAAAGACTGCATGGACTAGGGCTCAGCCCACTGAATGCCTACAAGCCTTTCCCATGGGCATAATACTACTAAGACAACACAGGGTGATGGTAAAACAGTGCGGCAATATTTTATTTAACTACCAACAAACGATAACATATAATAATGTCTAAGCAAATACACAACATGGTGCATATTACAATCTCACCCTTCTGCTAGCTCGCCGGGATTAGAGCAGCTGCAACTTTGGGGCTTCCAGGGCGATAACCCCGCCAATGGCACCCCACTTTTCACGGGTACCCACAGATAGGAGGTAACAACAAGCTTAGAAAGATGACGGTCCATTGAGGTACGTGGCCAGTTGACCTGATTGTCCCATCCTGGCTTCTCAGAACATCTCCAAGGGGCCAGGCGGCCTGATTATCACAACCTGCATTCTCCAAACATCTTTGAAGGTTCAGTGATGGTCAATGGAGCAGATCTGTATTCCTCCAGCTAGAGCCGTCGTCACTTAAGCTGTCATCCTGTAGAATCTCTCTGAGAACAAGGGCAGATACCCCTTTTATAGTTCACCACTGTCCTGCAGGCCATCATCCACAGGTCAGAGGGAAGGTGGGATGAGGCCATGTCTCATTGTTCAAGTATTCAATCAATTTACATAATTTATCTTTCAATTTTTGCAGGTCAACAAGCTGCATGGACTGGTACCATGGGTAATCAACATAATAGTAATTATCAATTGTTCAATGACTCTGCATCTCTGTCCTTCAAGGATAGCAGCACAATATGTTGCAACAAATATCAATTTAAGAGTCAACGTTCAGGCTCATATGAACAATGGCCTATTTCTTTTGACCCACCAAAGAAAAATACATCTGGCTTAATTAAGAATTAATGCTGTGCCATAACAATCTCGTCTTCCACTGCCGCACCCTGGTACTCCTGAATTGGTGACTTAACAACAACCTGACTTATTGGCAACTGTATTTCATCATCATCATCTACCTCCTCTGACATAATTTGCCGTTCCCCACTTTCATCTTCTTCTGGCCGCGGCTCCTCTAAATTTTGTGCATCACTAAACAGCATCATGTCCCTCTTGGAACGTGCAAGTTAAGCGGCCACAATCAAGAAATTATGTTACGGTATTAATAACAAGACAATGGAAAGAAGAAGGTGTGCACACGGTCTGAAAAGTCGAGGTGCAAGTGTAACGGAATTAATCCGACTATAGAGTAATATAATACACTGCACACTCTATAGGAATTCTATGCAAAATCTTGGAAAATTTATTTATACAACCAATAAGGAAAAAGGCACATAATAAGTATAAGCGACACACAAAACATTTGACGTTTCGACTCTCCGAGTCTTAATCATAAGTCGCTATAAAGTAAAAGATAACAAAATGAATAACACATTATACATCAAAATGGTGTAAACACTGGACATGTACAAAAATAGAAATTAAAAAAACCAAAATAACAGAAATAATGCAAAGCACCATAGAGACTAATAGGCACCAACTGATTGCATTGATATCAAAAAGTGAAGTCTTTAGTGGGAAAGATGGTGATTGAAACCAACTACCAGATAGGTATAGTGAGATAAAGATAGAAATAGTATAAATAAAATGCACTCCAGGAGGAAAAGAGCTGGATTACCTGCAATGTAATGTATCAGAAGAGGTATAGGAATAATGAATTTCTGATAAAGCTAGTAATGAGGAATGAAAGGGAATAAATTAGCAGTACTTTTAGTAGACTCTGAGCTGGAAAAAAAGGTATACTTGCAAACATGAGAATAATACCTGAAGGTTTATGAGGAATAATGAGCGGCCATATACTTAGTGCGTGTATAGGTATTGAACCTATATAGAAATAGGGATGTACAAACAGAAGAAGTTAGTCCCCAGAATTCTTACTTTGTACAATGGCACAAAATGTAGTAGCCCCATATGATTATATAGTTACCTTTATGGTTGTTATTATAGGTAAATTGAACGAAATATGTGAGCCAGGTGTAAGTGGAACCTAAGTAAAAGGTACATATCATAGGAGAGGGGTCAAAATGTGTGTCAGAGCAGCCAATTAAATAAAAGTAAATGAATGAAACAATAAATATAAAAGTCCTGATCACCATTAGGAGCACATACCTGGCTGGGGTGTTGTACGAGCAGCGCTCCCGTGCCTTACTTTGTGCTGGCGTGCTGTCAGAATGAGGAAGGAGGGTATAAATGTCGGAGGCAATCGCCGGACAGGAAGTGTGTCATCCGGACCGGAAGTGCCACAGCCGACAGTGTAAGGAGAACAGTGCCTGCGTTCTAGTTGTCAGGGACGCTGACAAGACCACCGGATGCAATATTAAAATAATATAATATACAAAAATTATTAAGCATATATATTTTAAAAATGTTAAAAAATATATCTATATATATCTATATATAGATATATATATTGTAAGGTTTCACTCACTCGGCTGCTTCAGAGGTAATCAGGAGACACTTTTCTTATCCAAAAATCATCAGGTTTATTACATCATAAACCTCACAGTCACAGGCAATGCAAATCTTCAGTACTTCAGCTCCTGCCTGGAGCCTCACTCCTCAGTCACAGAGACCTCTCTGTAATGTCCCGCCTGGACACATGGTAGTCTGTTCACACTCACAGACTCCCACACACTCTCTTCAGACACAGAGACCTCTCTGTAATGTCCCACATGGAAGTCTGTCCACACTGGCAGACTCCCACAACACTCTCTTCACAGGTGCCAAGCACACTTCTTAACATAGGTGTAACCCCACCCACAGACCTCAGCATTTCTTGTGTGGCCATCTGTGTGGCACTTTGCTTGCTGTACTTCGTCTCCCGTGGATTTCTGGAGCTGGGCATTAGTCTCTTTCTCCATCTTGAGCTTAAGAAGAACTTTATCTCGCTCCTCTGCCAAGCCGCGACACTCATCCTCCCTCCGGAGAAGTTCCTGCTGATGCTTCTCCTGGGCCTCTCTGAGCACCTCCATATCTTTCCATAGGGCCTTGTTCATACTATGACACGCTGACAGATGATCTCTGAGTTTAGAGACTTCCTTCTCCAGCTCCTCCATTTTGTGCTCAATTATTCGTCTCAGGACCCTTTCTTGCTCAACTGCCTCTTTTACTGTTTCTTTCAACAGCTCTACCTCCGGTACCCTGGAGCCTTCATCATACTGAGCCATTTCACCCTTTCCGAGCATTGCAGATGTGGATCTACTACAGGTCTGTTCTACCTCCAGCCCTACCTCTGTGCTGGGATTTGTCAGAGATAACGTGGCCTCTTTATCAAGGACAGTAACCTGACCAGTACCTGACCCTGACTCTTCCTCATCATTTCTCTTCTTAGAGGCTGTAGCCTGTCCCGCCTTTCCGCGGCCCCTGCGGCGAGAGGAAGATCTACCATTTTTACTTGGCTCCACCTTACTGCACTCGCTTTCCCTTGCGGTCGAGTCACAGTCTGCACAGGAGTCACTCCCACTCCCCCTGTCATCCTGGAACAGCACGTCCCCACCTAGACAGGTGTCAGACCCCTGCGCTAGAGCTAAATTGTTTCCCACGGTCACACGTCTCGTCACCTCCAAGTCCCCGAGTTGGTCTGACCCACACTTTCTTCTGGTCACCTGGGGCTCGGGACTATCGCTATTAGGGTTTACCTCCTTTTCACACTTCACACAGCAAGGAACCACTACAGCCGCCTGCTGTGATGGGGCTCCCTCCTCTAAACAACAACACACTTTATCAAGTTCCCATGCATTTTCAAAAAATACAAAGTCCCGTGCCCTCTCATAGGGGTACAATACGTTCGGTGGTATACCGCCATCTTGATCCTCGACACTTGTGTGGGCATCTCAAGCGTCACCCTGTCTACAAATAGTCCACAATGAGCCCGTGGATGCAGCACACCTGGACCTTTTTCTCGGTCAGACAGAGAACTAGCGGAGTTCCTTTCAGAGTCACCTGACTCTTTGAGTCCAACTGTCCAGAGACTCCTTCCCTATGTAACATTACCGTACACACCTGTGGGCTGTTATCAAATGGGAAGTCTATGCCACATGTGGAATACGTATAACACCCACACCGCTGTTCCTCAGATATGTCCACTGAGGAAACCGGTGCCACCCCCTTTTGGGACTCCGCTTCCTTTCGGGCCACTTTACTGATTTGGGCTACCACCCCCTCTTGAGACTCCACCCCCTTTCGGGCCACTTTTGGGACTCCGCCCCCTTTTGGGTAACCATCCCTGTTTTGGGTTGCCGCCCCCCTTTTGGGACACCACCCATCACTGGGGTACACACCATGGCTCCCACAGGCCCCCAGTCCACACAGTACCCTCAGACAGTGTCTTCCACCCAGGGCGTGTACCGGCCCTTTAAGAGTCCGTGTGCCTCGGTTCACACTGTCCTCTTTACCACACCAGCTCCTGGTGGTACTGCTACCGCTTCCGTTGCAGCCACCAACAACAAGCACCTCCAGATGCTACTCCCAAGCTGCTGTGGCTGCCAGTGCAGCTCCGGCTGCTGCAGAACCTCTTGCTGCAACAGTCACTGTAGCTCCTGCCACCACAAGTCTCTGCACGCTGCGCTGTCTTGCCGCTTGTCACCTTCGTGACCCCACGAGTCACAGCCAGCCGCTTGTCACCTTCGTGGACTCCGATGAGCCACAGCACACACCTCACACGTGTTCCAGAAAAAAAAACACCAAAAAAAAAAAAACAAAAAAAAAAAAACAGTTTCTCACTAATTCTTCTCACTGATCCCGACCAGCCTAGCATGGTTGTCAAGACCGTCCCCTGTTGGCGTCAGCCACACAGGTTCCTGGAGACCTCAGCCTCAGAGGTACCCAGCAAACACAAAAAAAGAGTCTTTCTCACTGACCCGTCAGCACACCACAGATTCCTGTCTGTTACTCTTGGCCACAGAGATTTTCCGGACACCTCTTCTCGCAGAGATATCCCACAAAGGAAAAAACAGTCTCACTGACCCGTCAGTACACCACAGACTCCTGTCTGTTACCTGTTGGACACGCAGGTTTCCGGACACCTCCTCTGAGGTATCCTCTCAGCATGCTTTTTGCTTACTTCTCAATGACCCCGGTCACATAACACAGACTCCTGTCTGTCACCACTGCTTAACAGTTTCTTCAGATACCTCTTATCTTCAGAGGCACCACATATAAACATCAATGCAGTTTATTCGTGACCACTGGTCACACTCACGGTTTTCACAGACCGTCTGTTCCTCCTCTGGTTCCTGATTCCCAGTCCTGGAACATGTGCTCCTTGGGTCGCTGCCAGCATTCCATCCACCAATTGTAAGGTTTCACTCACTCGGCTGCTTCAGAGGTAATCAGGAGACACTTTTCTTATCCAAAAATCATCAGGTTTATTACATCATAAACCTCACAGTCACAGGCAATGCAAATCTTCAGTACTTCAGCTCCTGCCTGGAGCCTCACTCCTCAGTCACAGAGACCTCTCTGTAATGTCCCGCCTGGACACATGGTAGTCTGTTCACACTCACAGACTCCCACACACTCTCTTCAGACACAGAGACCTCTCTGTAATGTCCCACATGGAAGTCTGTCCACACTGGCAGACTCCCACAACAAGCACACTTCTTAACATAGGTGTAACCCCACCCACAGATGAGGTCAGGATCACATGGTTAGGTCACCTGGTCATGACCTCATCACAGGTCCTTTACCACAACACAAATCATGCCTCCATGCATATCCCGAGGAGCATACACAGTGCCCCCTAGCTGCATCAGGTGTCACTACACCACAATATATATATATATATATATATATATATAATCAATATACGCATACATACAATATAAATCACCACGGTGTCCAGTAAAAGAAAGTGGAAACCACTCAAAATTAATTGAATATACCAAACACCCAAAACCATGAAATATGGCAAGAAATTCAGACAGGAAATAGAATAAATATCTTTATTTATATTGATTAATAGTGGCAAAGATATAATACATCAGGAATTAAAATTATATTTAAAAAACACTGCGCATGTACAGAACATTAGTATATATAAGAAAAATTAGTAGTGGCAAATCCTACAGAAAGAGCACCATACATCCCGAGGACAAAAAAGGATGCACAAAAAAATAATAAAAAACTTCACATAGTGCAAGTGAAAAAATAAATCACATTATATATGTGTACAATGTGCAAAAACGCCTATAAATGTGTCAATAGAGCAAATAGCTAACTCACACAATAATGTAAAGGTGCAAAAGCTAAGGGTAATGAATAGAACAAACAGGGTTAAAGTACTGTAACATTTCCAGGGGATATAGCTCTAGGATCGCTGTCTGGGTAGACAGAATGGCACGAAAACAGTTCATTCAGACAGCAGTTCTGGTGTAAAACTGGCCGCAACCAGCTTTATTAAAGTCCACAGCAAACAGATAAAAATAAAGCATAAACAGAAAACCTAGGCTTGTCTAGCCACTAACTACACATAGATCGATTTCCCTATTTATCCGGGTCCAGACTCTACCAGTCTGTGCCCAAAACAACACATATGATATATGTTACCAGTATGGAGTTTCACAGAGTCTCCTCCTTGTGTCTGAAGGCCCCTTCAGCGTCCAGACTTGAGAGAGATCCACTCCTATTCAGCCGCTATTCGCACGGAGACTCACTGAGACTACTCCTGTGTCCGGGGTACTTCCTGCACCCAGACTGAGATAGCTCAAACTCCTGGAGACGCTTCTTGTGCCGGGACACCTTCCTGTGTCCAGACTGAGCGTGCTCCCACTCCTGGAGACTGCTTCTTGTGCCGGGACACCTCCCTGTGTCCAGGCTAAGCCAGCTCTCTGTCTGTATTCCCAGACACCTACTTCTGGTTTCCTAATTATCACCTGAGTGGCCACAGGTTTGAGCTGCAAGCGTGTACTTGAATGGATGGTGTAATGACCTTTCTCTACCACTAGGTTGACAAAGCCATACATTTCCCTTATACCCGTCAGCAAAGTACCTAGGTGAAATGTACACCCCATTCAACACACATACCCTCACTGTCTCACATATCCCCTCCCTCTTCTCCAGACCGGAGGGCTGGCCATCCAGACCGGAGGGCTGGTCAACAATCCCAAAGAGACAGTGAACTCCGGACACTGCATCAGCACTATACTTCTATATAGGTCAGGTACCAGGAGCTGTCTCACGACCTCTCCCTGGACTTCAGTGTCCCTATACAATAGGTTATTGTTCATGGCAGCATGAGGAAACCTCTCCTCAGAGCCAGGCTCTTGGGGAACCTCATTTAGCACAATTATATTTCCTGTGCCGTATTAAGAGTGGGGTCTCGCAACTGCTCACTCCCAAAATTGTCACAGGACACAGGTAGGTCAGGGACACTTGGTTCCCGAGAACCACCATCCTCGTCTCCCAACATCACCTGCAAAGGAATTTCATCTTATCACGGTCATCACCATTATCAGTATCATCACTATTATGATTAGCATCATCATCATTATCATCATCATTATGATCATTATCATCATTATCATCATCATCATTATCATGATCATCACATAAGTTTAAGCTTGTGGGGTTGAACACATAATATATCCAATCACCTCAACCCACAGTTCACACAGAGACCATGTACTTGTCCCTTGCTCTGTTCAGCCCCGGAATATTAGTCAATGACATTCGCTCGTTCCTTAGGGACCTACCATCTGTCATTGTCACAGACTTCGTCCAGTCACATTTTCGGGTCGTAACCTTGTCAGGTCTCCCCCGCTCCCAGCGGTCCGTCGTAACCTTGTCAGGTCTTGCCTGGGTATTTAAGGTCCGGTTAGACTTCGTACTGTCACGTACTCTATCGGGTCGTCTGTATGGGCTTCTCAAACCTGAGTTACTGGAGGTCTCATTATCTCTAAACCCACGCCCACTACCCTCAGGACATCTTGTAAGGTCCCTAACTTCAGCCGTAGCTGTTCTGTTATTTAGGGGGCCCTGTCTCTGTCGGTCTCACTATTCTTAGACGGCTGCCATCTTCTGCTGCTCAGATGATGCTGTCTATCTACTCGCTGTCTAGCGAGATTCAATTGTTCTACCTCTCGCAGGTAGGTCACACGGTACGCCACCAGCATGCGCACATATTCAAGACTTTCTTCCGTTCCTATAGCGTAGAATGACACCATGCCGTCTTCATCTGGTATCCAGTCCCGACGATCACGTGGGCTGCTTACTTTCACCACACCAGACTTCTTCACCATCATCTGCATGGCTCGGCCATTTCTCCCAATCAGCTTTCTCACCAGAACATGAGGCACCCGGATGACCTCTTCTCGCAGACTGTGAGCTTTTCTCATAAGCTTTAGTTGTCTAATGGTTTGTTCTGTCTTCAACCGGAGAAACCGCTTTGTGCGAATACATCGCCAGTGCATGTCACTTAGGATTGCCACCCTCTTCACTGTAACTTCAGTCGTGGACAAGACCACCAGCTGTTTAGCTCCTGAGGTCGAGTACACCTTACAGGCTCCCACGGCCTTCCTAAACGCTTCATGCACAGACTCACGGGTGCATTCTTCTCTCAAGTCCTCGGGTACATCTACGAGGCACTTGTACCGACATGTTTCTGTCTCACCAGTGGTTTCCAGACGATCAATCAGCTCAGGGTTCAGGGACAACTGACTTTCAGCTTCTTCCCCCTTTACACTTCCTCTGAGCTGACTCACAGCTACAATTTCGTGAATTTCCGTCCGGACCACTTCCATTTCACATTTATCTTCCGTTACCACCCTCTTAGCTCTCCTCAGGTCTATTTTCTCCTGGCAAAAGGGAGCGAGTGCAACGTGTTTGCCCTTTTCTTTCTCCAAGGAGGCCTTGCTCACCGAGTGACACTGTATCAGGCGACTTTTAAGCCCGAGAACTTCTTCCTCTAGTTCCGCCATTCGCCTCTCAGCTGCCCGTCTCTGAAGCTTCTCTTGCGTCCAATGGGCTTGTAACCACTCCTTGAGCTCCTTGATCTCGGCTCCGACATCCACCGAATCATCCGAACTCACAGCACTCGAGGAAGTATCTGCGTTACACCTCTCATCTCCAGTGGCCAACTCCTGGCCCTGGTCTGTAGCTTCTCTGATGGACTCCTCCATCTTTTCCCGCTCAGCTTCCATTTGGCTGAGCTTTTCCTTAAGGCGCATCTCCACCTTCTGGAGAGTATCACAGGACATCTGTAGCTCCTTCACCTGAGCTTCCAGACCTAGGGTCTTTCTGCGCAGTTCACCATTTTCATCACGGGTGTCCTGCAGAGTGGTCTCAACCACCTGGCGCATTTGCTCTTCATCCATCTTATCCTCTTCTAGTTTTTCTTTGACCCTGAGGAGATCCACATAATCTCTCTTCATCTGTTGCAGTTCCCTACTGCGTTCACCACACTCCTTCTTGGAGTCACACAGCTCCTGGTTGAGCTGTTCACGCAGTCGTTCTAGGATTGTTTACTTCCAGAAACTCCATCCTGCAGCGCCTCTTTCTCACGCTTCAACTGCAAAACCTCTTCCTTGATTTTGCGGCGGTCCTCTTTAATGGCATGGAACATCTCTTTCCACAGGGTAACTTCCTCGTTGCTTCCTTTTAGATCTCGCTGGTCTGAGGACACGTCCTCCAGGTTTTCACATAATTGCAGCATGTCACTCTGATACTGCAGCCGAATATGTTCCAGCTCTTGGCCATGACTGGCCCCCTCCTTTTCTACCTCTAAAGGAGAATCCACACTTGAAGCATAGGCCGACAGTACTACATTCTCTTCATTTTCCTTTTCAGCGAGTACTACCGGAACAACCTTTTTGTGGCCCTTGCACCGTCTATGACGAGAGGAGGACTCTCTTCCCTCGTCTAGCCTCTCCTGACTGAACTCACTTTGTACTTTCATAGTGTCCCAGTCAGCTACGGGGTCTGTGTCACTTCCCATGGTGTTGTGGACTAACAGGTCACCTCCCACTTTGACGTCACCCCCTTCTACTGGAGCTACCCCGTTATCAACGGTCACATTGTCATTTTTAGGAGGTACCAACCCACCACCAGTAACAATTTTCATTTTTCCACACTCTACACTCTTGTGAAAATCCGCCCCTTTTTTAGACTCCGCCCCTTTTTAACAACCACACCGGCAGGGTAATTTTTACACAAAAAATCAGCAGTAGTCTTAGGACTCAGTTCACAACATCTCTTACCACCTCCCCGGGCACTCTGTGACAACACTGGCACCCCCGGAGAGTCCATAGAATGGTCCACTGCCGCCACTCCATACGGTGCCCTCAGCTCCCGCACCATGTCCAGTTGCATGTCCAGTAGACATTTCTCAAATATGCGGTCCGACTCGTCAGACCCATTCGTGGCTCCATTCACAGCCATCGCGGAGCACTGTTCACACCAGAACTTCACCGCTTTCCCTTGAAAAAATCTTCGTGGCCCCGCCGAGCCACAGCAAAACTGGATTTGAGTGCGACGACAATCTTCGCAACCCCACCGAGTTGCAGCTGAAAACCGGATTTGAGTGCGACGACAATCTTCGTAACCCCCACCGAGTCACAGCAAGATGCCTTCGTGACCCCACTGAGTCACAGCAAGATGCTTGTATCCACACTCGTCGTCCATGCTGTCAGACTTCTCTGTCTTAACAACGGCAGTCTTCACTCAAGACATACACACTCTACAGTCTTTTCCATAGAAAAATTCAGCTCTGCTGTGCAGACACTTTTTTTTTTTTTTTTTTTCTTTGCAAAGACTATTAGGGCTCCTGTCTCTTTAAGACTGCTCCAAACAGACGTTTCTGCTGACACACCTTTTTTTTTTCTCTGCTGCTATTTCAACAGACTTCACCTTTATTGCTGTCTCTAAGCCACCGTGCTGCATGCACACTCCAGCACTAACTGTATCAGCCACTGCGCTGCCCCAGCATTCTCCGCCAATTGTAACATTTCCAGGGGATATAGCTCTAGGATCGCTGTCTGGGTAGACAGAATGGCACGAAAACAGTTCATTCAGACAGCAGTTCTGGTGTAAAACTGGCCGCAACCAGCTTTATTAAAGTCCACAGCAAACAGATAAAAATAAAGCATAAACAGAAAACCTAGGCTTGTCTAGCCACTAACTACACATAGATCGATTTCCCTATTTATCCGGGTCCAGACTCTACCAGTCTGTGCCCAAAACAACACATATGATATATGTTACCAGTATGGAGTTTCACAGTGTCTCCTCCTTGTGTCTGAAGGCCCCTTCAGCGTCCAGACTTGAGAGAGATCCACTCCTATTCAGCCGCTATTCGCACGGAGACTCACTGAGACTACTCCTGTGTCCGGGGTACTTCCTGCACCCAGACTGAGATAGCTCAAACTCCTGGAGACGCTTCTTGTGCCGGGACACCTTCCTGTGTCCAGAC
Organism: Oophaga sylvatica; assembly: GCA_033576555.1. Lineage (NCBI taxonomy): Eukaryota > Metazoa > Chordata > Amphibia > Anura > Dendrobatidae > Oophaga > Oophaga sylvatica. The sequence goes on along the minus strand of JARQOD010000007.1, from coordinate 47,412,839 downwards.
TGAGCGTGCTCCCACTCCTGGAGACTGCTTCTTGTGCCGGGACACCTCCCTGTGTCCAGGCTAAGCCAGCTCTCTGTCTGTATTCCCAGACACCTACTTCTGGTTTCCTAATTATCACCTGAGTGGCCACAGGTTTGAGCTGCAAGCGTGTACTTGAATGGATGGTGTAATGACCTCTCTCTACCACTAGGTTGACAAAGCCATACATTTCCCTTATACCCGTCAGCAAAGTACCTAGGTGAAATGTACACCCCATTCAACACACATACCCTCACTGTCTCACAGTACCTTTAAGAGTAATGTGCCTTTAAGGGATGCCAAGTTCTGTATCCACACGCTACCCGACGCGCATTTCAGAGAAACTTCCTTCATCAGGGGAATTCTTGGCGTATTTCATGGTTTGGGGTGTTTGGTACATTCAAGAAATTATGCTGTAAAGAGCTTCTCCAGAGAGTCCTAGAGTGGGGATCACTGTTCTCCTGGGACTCAATATGGAGGATCAGGGTGAGGTTTAAGTGATCCAGACTGTTGTCTGTTGAGACAGGACCATGTGGAAAACTGGGTGTTGCTGCAATCATGTTGGAAGCATTATCTGCATATCCAACTGACCACCTGTTCACACTGGTGTGGCTTTAAAAGTGGTTTACCATGCCTCCCAGCAAAGTGTGAAAGGAAGCTATGTTTCATGGATGGGTGTGTTTCTTGTGCTCCACAAACAAGCGTAGTCGCACCTGCCTCACGTCCTCAGTGTCTATGTGTACCATCATCAGCGCTTCCACTTCACTGTCCCGTACTGCACGCTTACGCATTTTGCAATTACTGGGTCTCTGGAAACCAAGTTTATTTTTCATTAAAAAAAAACATTGGTCACCTTCAGTAGGCAGAGCGTTTTTTTGGAATTTAATACCACCGTAATATAACATAAATAGTGTTGAGCGATACGATAATGCAAATATCGGCTATGGGCCAATATTAGCTCTATCGGCCTTTCGATAATTAGTTTCGATATTTTCGTCTTATCGAATACCGGAATCGGATTTGTCACTGTCACTGTGAGTGTCCGTCGGTCGGGTCTGTCAGGAGTCAGCGGCACTTACCTGGCAGAAGATCTCCGGCGGTCACGTCCTGGACTGCTTGATGGCCGCCATTATCTTCTCCCTGGCGGTCACATGCAGTTTTTCGCGATAACTGCAGTGACTGCAGGGTAATCCCGGCCGTAAACCAGTCCGATGACGTCACCGCCGGGGAAGCAAGTAATCAGCTGTGCTGCGCCGGGATTCTGATGTAGCAGAGCTGGATCGTCGTGGGACACTAGTTACTATGGACTGCGTCGGTCAGGTGGTATACTTTTTTTTTTTTTTCATTTTTTTACAGGAGATCGATGGCGTCGCAGGATGAGACTGTAATAAAAGTAATGAAAACTGTGTTTTTTTTTTTTTATTAAATTAAAAAACTTTTTTATAAACATTCACCCGTCCGGGTACATAAACAATTTAACTATTTATCAACAATTTAACTATTTACATACAGGGACCCTGTCCGGGTTATTTATACTTCTTTGGCAGGGGTGTTCCAGGTACCACCTGGTACTCTTCTGATGCTTGCCAAACATCCGAGGCACCAAGGACCACCAGGACCTGATGACATCGTGTGGCCTGTACAGTCAAGTCGTGACCCGCTATCTGGGTCTGTGTGGCCACCTCTTTCATCTCCCTCCGGGTCTGGAACCCTATGTCCCGGACTGAACGAACCCCAGGGGGCCTAACAGGCGCCGGGTACGGGCCAGCTATACTTATCATGTCCATAGCTGGGGCTGCTGAGGAGACCACTGAGGGAGGCTTGGGAGATTTACGGCGTGGGGTGGGCACTTTTGCAGAGGCCTGGATGTGGGAGGCTGAAGGCTCCGAGGGTCTCACAGGTTCCTGACACACTGGGGAGTAGGGGTCGCACCTGGTAACATTTAGGGCGTACCATCCATTGTAACCCCAGTGTCGGGTGTAAGTCACCAAGTCTGGCAACAGGTCCCTCCCCGGGTGTCCTTCTGGGAGGTGAGCCTCCACGTCCCGCCGGTTCACAAAGACTTCTAAATAAAGTCCAGGCTCCTTGATGAAGCCCCACCCACCTTTCAATTTAAAGCTCCGTACTGCACCCTTACGCTGCGGCTCACACAGGGTTCCTTTATCCTTTCTCATCCGGTCCTTATCTGCCCGGTCCTTCTCCAGGTGACGTTGGCGAAGTTTTAGGGTTTCTCGCTGCTCCCTTTGTCGCTCTGCTTCCCGCTCCCAACGTCTCCACTCTTCCTCCTGACGCCGGTTGTAATTCTCCTCCACCAGCTGCTCCATGTCTCCACCACTCCACTGCAGCTTACAGTGTCCGGTTTGCGGCAGCTCTCCTGTCGCCCCCCAGTCCTGGCGGCGCTCCCCTGCGGAGGAAGCAGACGGCTCTAAATCAGATGACAGTCGGGGCTCCGGTACAGGCAGGTAGTGCTCTGGTGCCTGCGCGGCCTCCTCCATGAGGACGGGTGTCGCTTCTTCTGTCTCAGCGACGGGGGCAGACAGCGGGATCTGGGGTGCTGACGGTGCTGCGGTTTTTGCAGGAACGGGTGCCTCCACTGCGACAACGTCAACCGGATCACATTGCAAGGGCTCCTCTACTAGAACGGGTGCCTCACCTTCCGGTACAGACACTTCAGGTAAGAGGGATTGGCGCCGCTCCATGTTTAGTTTTAGGGCACGCCAGCTCGCTTCCATCCTGGCGACCTCCTCCCGGTGCCGGGCCAGGCCTCTTAGGGTATCCGCCGCTTCTTGCAGCGTAGGAGGGTTTCCAGGCCGGGTGCCCAACGGTGATTCCGTGGCGATCGGGTCGCTTCCGTGGGGGGAGAGCTCTGACTGCTCCATCCCTTCACACTTCTGCTCGTGTCCATTAGCCATCTCTGCCAAGTCACATGTGTCATTAGCATCTGGAGAGGGCCCCTCTTTTGTAGGGAGGCGGGACCTTCGTGTTAGTTTCCACACACTGAGGAGGATGAGGAGGCGGAACTGAAGAGCTGTGGGGCACGATGTTACATTGCAGTACCATTTACAGTGGTCGGCCATCGTTTTCGCGCCACTGAGTGAGTGTACACCAACGAAGAGCACGCCCTTCTTCTTCACCAGTGCCTCGTCGTGACGCAGATATGGCTGAAAAATGGCAAATACATTCTCTGATGATTTTAGCAATTCTCAAGCACAAAACCAGTTCAATTCAGGCACACAGGACTCGCTTATAGCGAGCTACAGAATCCTGTTCGTGACGCCCAAGTTGAGTCGCACAGAGCCAGAGGTTTTGGGGGTACTCGGCACCGAGCCCGTCGACTTCTATGGGGTATGTCACGGCTTTACCCGGCAATTGAATCAGAGTCTATTTTACTATGTAGAAGTGTATAAACTATAAATATATGTATATATATGTCACAATGACATGTATATATATATATATATATATGTATTCTATGTGTGTATATTTTGTGTTTACAACGTAAGAAAGGGTTTTTTTTTGTTGCGATATTTTGTTCCCATAGACTTACATGGGACTTCCGCTATCGAAATCGGATATCGACGATATTTAGTGCTATCGGCGATACAATTTCAATACGATATTTTTAGATATCGAGCACTATCGCTCAACACTAAACATAAAGCATGTAATACTCTATGGAAAACAAACTGAATCCTGAACATTTTTTGATAGCTTTTTTGGAGTGTTATATACCACCAAAATGTAACACAAATCATGCAATATTCTATGGATGACAAATGCAATCTAGAAAAAATATTGAACTCTGTTTTGTAGTGTTATTTACCACTGAAATGCAAAGCAAATCACATAATACTCTATGGATAACAAATTGAATCCAGAAAATGTTTGAACTCTTTTTTGCAGTGTTAGATACCACCAAAATATAACACAAAGTATGTAATACTGTATGGATGACTGAGTACAGAATTTTTTTTTAAAAACTTTGTGAGTGTTATATACCACCGAAATGTAACACAAAGCACATAATACTCTATGGATGACTAATTAAATCTACAAAAAATTTTTGAACACTTTTTTGGAGTGCTATATACCACCATAATGTAACACAAAGCACGCTATACTCTATGGATGGAAATATAGTCAATATTTTCACTCCCCTAAAAAAAGAATGTGGTTACGTGCAGCAGCTATATATTTAGCAATGGACTGCAAAGTCCTAAGCCCTGCCTAGAGACTATATTCTGACACTCTCCTTGCTCCTGCAACTGTCCCTAGGCTAAATGCAGAATGTATCTAACACAAACAGCAAAGCACGAGATTAGCCATTAGAAGGACTGTTAGCATGATTGTTCATCATCAGCACCAGTATCAACACTAGAGGACTCTGATTAGTGAAACTTGTACACTCAGGCCTGGATAACTGCTCTCTCCCTCCAATCAGAACTGGGCCACACCATGATTAAGGCATCTAGCACATATATAATAACATATATACCAAGCCACCACCTAATAGCTAATAATCAAGAGACCAGTATATAGAAGTGGAAGGATGTATGAAAGGTTTCAGTGCAAGAGCAAACTAAATCATATCACAAAAGAGCACCAATGGAACCAATAATAATAAAAGTAGAACATTTATTAAATTGCAATAAAACAAATAGTAAAAATATAAAGCAAAACACAGGGAATGACAAAGGTGTGCCAGGAAAAAAGGATGGCACCACAGAGATGCATCAGGCATAAAAACCACAGGCAAGTAAAACCATTGCAAATAAAGGGGTCAGCGCAAAGTGCAAGTGCAGTGTGCTAAAGGATATGCTTAAAAGTATAAACAATAAATCCAATGGTAAAAATACACTGAAAGCATAGATGTCCAAAAAACAAATACCGTATATACCCATGTATAAGCCGAGATTTTCAGCCCATTTTTTAGGGCTGAAAGTCCCCCTCTCGGCTTACACGCGGGTCATATACGGGGTTCGGCGAGGGAGGGGGAGCGGGGGTGTCGAATCATACTCACCCCTCCGCCGGCGCAGTCTCTGCAGCCCCACTGCTTCTCCCACGATCTCCGGCTCCTTCCTGCAGCAGTTACATGGCATCGCTCATTAAAGTCATGAATATGCACATATTCATGACTTTAATGAGCGGTAGCACGTGACCGCTGCAGGACTGAAGCGCTGCAGAGAGCGCCGGGAGAAGAGGAGTGGCTGCAGGGACGCGCGGCGGATGGGTGAGTATAGCTATATTTACCTGTCCCCGTGCCACCGCTGCGCGCTGCTCCCTCGGTCTGACTCCTCTAGCTGTAAATGTTCAGGCAGAGGGCGCGATGACGTCGTTAGTGCGCGCCCCGCCCCCTGCCAGATCATTCACTGCCGAGGACCCGGAAGAGGGAGCAGCGCAGCGGTGCAGAGAGGACAGGTAAATATCTCAGGTGCCGGGGTCCTGAGCGAGCGGTGACACCGGCACCTGGCCCCCATAGCGCGCCGCTGTCACCGCCTGCTCAGGACACCGGCACCTGGCCCCCAGCGACGAGAGGTGAGTATGTCATTTTTTTTTTTTTTTTTTGCAGCAGCATATGAGGTCTATACTATGGGGCATAATTGTGCAGCATATGGGGGCATAATCTGGAGCATATGGGGGCATAATCTGGAGCATATGGGGGCATAAACTGTGGAACATATGGGGCATAATCTGGAGCATATGGGGCATAAGCTGTGGAACATATGGGGGCATAATATGGAGCATATGGGGGCATAATCTGTGGAACATATGGGGCATAATCTGGAGCATATGGGAGCATATGGGGGCATAATCTGTGGAACATATGGGGGCATAATCTGGAGCATATGGCTGCATAATCTGTGGATCATACGGGGGCATAATCTGTGGAATATATGGGGGCATAATTTCTGAAGCATATTGGGCATAATCTGGAGCATATGGAGGCATAATCTGTGGAGCATATTGGGCATAATCTGTGCAGCATATGGGGCATAATCTGTATAGCATCATATGGGGCATAATCATTTTTCACCCTAGGCTTATATGCGAGTCAATAAGTTTTCCCAGTTTTTTGTGGCAAAATTAGGGGGCTCGGCTTATACACGGGTCGGCTTATACATGAGTATATACGGTAAGTAAAAAAGGTAAAGAGCCAAAGACCCAAGATATGAGAAAACATAACGACCTGAGGAGTTACCTGAGGAGCCGCAGTGCCACCAACCCCAACGCGCGTTTTAGCGAAGTGCCTTCTTCCGGGGGTAATTTTCATTCCCTGTGTTTTGCTTTATACTTGTACTGTTGTTTTATTGCAATTTAATTAATTTTCTACTTTTATTATTATTGGTTCCATCTAGTGTGTGGCCCAGCTGTGCTTGGTACACATGTTCCCTGGAGAATGCACAGAAAGGTAATCACAAATATCTGATAAGCACACAACACTCGACATTTTTCCTGGTTCCACCAGAGGGAGCCCTTGAGACAGCAGTGAGATAAAAGACAATCTAGCTGAAAGTTAGGAGTTGTTGGTGTTACCTCAGGAGGAGCAGACACGACATCTCTGTTCGGAGTTACTTCAGGAGAAGCTAACATCTATTGCTGCCTGTGCTCATATTAAGGTGTGTGTAGGACGACAGGCGAGTGGACAAAGGGAAAGAGTGACCGAGGTGATATAGCAACCATAGCTGCCTCCACTCTATACAACCGGACACCGGGTCCGAAGCTTGCTAGAACCTTCAAGGCTAGTGGGAGAAAACCGGAATCCCTGCTGGACTTCAGGTCGCAGAGGGGCCCTTCAGTGCTGATACGTAACCGAGGTTAGGAAGACAGGGGTCTGGAAGGTACCGCCATAAAGACACCGTTCTGTCCACAAAAAGACCCCATCACAAGATCAGCCGGGCGTAGAAAGGAGAAGGAGTTTAAACTTAGCTTCATGCAGGTTGGAAACTCACACATTAAGAAGTAAGGAGGCCTTAAACCTACACAGTGATTACCTGGATGTGCATCCTCCACCCTGAGCAGCTTCCCGGGACATACCTGCAAATACCACCAGTAAAGGTATGGAAAGAGACTGATTTGTGTGTGACTGCCTTATTACTTGCACCCCTGCATCGCCATATACTCCGAGGGATCCAGTCTGGCCTGTGGGAGACTTAACACCTTGCTGCCAAATAATAACCCCTCAGAGGATTAACCCTGTAGCGCTGGTCACCTTGATCAGAAACCACAGGTGGCGTCACAAACAATTCCTAAAATCCCCTGTAAATATCCCCCTTTATATGAGCGCCCAGGGCAACGGACCGAGCTGTGCTACTTGTGACATTCCCCATAGACTTCAATGGGCTCGGTGCCGAGTACCCCATAACCCTGGTACTACGTGTGCGACTCATCTTTGGCGTCACGAACAGGATAAGAAACTCGCTATATGTGAGTCCTGTGTGCCTAATTGGACTGTTTTGTGCATAAAGACTGTGTTGCTGTTTTGTGATTTTTGGCGCCAATTGTCCGCCATTGCCCGCCAAAGTACAGCGCTACAGCGCAAAGAGAAGGGGCGTACCTGCAGAAAGCGCACGGAGTCCCGGACACGCCCCCAACGCTGACGCGGCGGCAGGTCCTGTGGAGAGCTTCAGAGTGCCGGCGAGCAGGTCCTTCCCCATCACTGTGCCTGGCAGAGCTGCAGCCTTCAGGAGAAGGTAGGCCACACTTAACTGGGGGGGGCACAGACATGTCGCAGCCACAAGCTGACAGCGCGGCCCAGAGCGACCGCTCCGGTGACTTACCCGCCTGCGCTGCAGCGCAGGATGGAATCGCTGGCCCCTCACCAGGTCCGGTGGCCCCGATAATACCGCTGACACTCCCATACTTGCCTGGAGCAAAGTGGCTCCCTCAGTATAGCGGTAAGCCGGATAACCTGTCAGGGTTCAAGCGCAAAATATGCAGCATAATGGACATGTATCCTATGACAGAGAAGCAAAGAGCTGCAGTAGTATTAGGACAATTGACTGGGGCTGCAGAAAGAGAAGTAGAGACTTGGACAGCTGCAGACCAGGAATCAGTGCCTTCAATTTTCTTAAAGCTACAGACTATTTTTGAGGACCACACTGAAACAGATCTCCGGATGACGTTTTACCAATGCTCCCAGAGACCAGATGACAGTATTAGGGACTACGCCTGCCGACTACAGGGGGCCCTGCGAGCTCTCAAACAGGTTAACCCTATAAGAGCCATTAATGAAAGCAAAATGTTGAAGGAACAATTTGTACGGGGACTGAGGTCTCAAGCTGAAAGCAAGACTGTGCACTGGTGGTCCTTGGATCATCCTGACGCTACCTTTGATGCCCTAAAAGATATGGCTATAAAAGGACTGCGACCCCTGCAGAAGCCTGAGGTGGCAACCCAGTATCACCCGGGTGAAGCCACTCTAAAGCCGGCAGCATCCACCTTTTCCCCGCTGGTGGCGGAAGCCAAAACGCAGGTGGCGCCCCCTACTGAGTTGGATTGTCTGCGCTCAGAAGTGCGCCAGCTGACTAAAAACCTGGCCGCTGTAATGAGTGCCCTGCAACTGCGGAAGGAAGGAGGAAAGATCCTGCTAGCCGACTGCCCAGAGGATGTCCCTTGGATGAACCGGAGGAAAAGGAGGACGTCGCCCCACCGGAGGAGGACAACGCCACCCCCAGGAGCGACCCCTGATCAGCACCATCCTCGCCGAGAGATCATCTGCTACCGTTGCAACGGAAAAGGTCATCTAGCCCAACAGTGTCCTTTAAACGAGCAGATCCTGGGTCCGAGGGCCAACACCCAGGAATAGACTCATCAGGCCCCTCAGACTGGAACCGCAGGTTTGTGGGAGGAAGACCCTACCTGTCCATCATCCTGGACGGGATCGCAATCCCTGCCCTGCTGGACACTGGATCTCAGGTGGCAATCATAGCTGATGTCCTGTATAATAAGTTTTGGTCCATGGACAGTCTCCAGCCCCCGAGCCCTGACTTTGCTGTGTATGCCTCTAATGGTCTCCCTGTTGATATACTAGGAGCCAAAAACGTGGACGTAAAGGTGGGCAGAGTGGAGCTGAAGGACCAGGGACTCTTAGTAGTAAAGACTGTAAATGAGGAAAATGGCTTAAATGTGGTTTTAGGCACAAACATTATTAGTAACTGTCTGGGAGAAGTTGTGTTTTTGCTCCAACAGCTCGCTGAAGTTGCTAAGCCAAAGCAAAAGGGAGTGATCCAGAGGGAGATCCGGGCCCTGATGTGCCAGCAGCAAGCGAAGCTGACAGATGGTGAAATTGGTAATGTACGGGTGACAGACCCGAACCCCATTGTGATACCCCCAATGAGTGAAATGCTAATATGGTGTAGAGCAGCAATAGGTCTGAGAGGACAGAACTACCAAGCAGTAGTAGAGCCCCATTGTTCAGAGCACAGACCTACACTCTTGACTGCTAGAGGGGTAGTAGAAGTACGAAATGGGAGAGTACCAGTACGTCTTCTCAACTGGGGAGAAGATGAAGTAAATTTACCACGTTATGCCACTGTTGCTAAATTACATACCGTAGATAACAACTCCATTCTCACGACCGAGTCCTTAGCCTCCCGCCAACCAGCGGAGGATAATGACCCAGCAACCCAGGTGGAGGATTGGTGTCAGCAGCTCCATGTCGGGACAGACACCACTCCAGCCCACCAGAAACAGGGAGTACTACGGGTGGTACAGGAGTACGCACAGGTATTTAGCAAACACCCACTTGACTTTGGGACCATTAAGGGAGTACAACATCACTTCCCTACAGGCAGCCATCCTCCTATCAAAGAGCGATACAGGCCTATACCTCCAGCACACTACCAGAAAGCCAAGGAAATGTTGCGTGACATGAAGGAAGCAGGGGTGATAAGGGATAGTTGTAGTCCCTGGGCAGCACCTCTAGTCCTAGTTAAGAAAAAGGATGGAAGCATGAGAATGTGTGTAGATTACAGACAAGTAAATCGCATAACACATAAAGATGCATACCCTTTACCACGCATTGAGGAATCCTTAGCTGCCTTAAAAACTGCTAACTACTTTTCCACCCTTGACCTCACTAGTGGGTACTGGCAAGTAGCTGTGGCTGAGGAGGATCGGGAGAAGACGGCTTTCACCACCCCGATGGGACTCTGTGAGTTTGACAGAATGCCGTTTGGACTCAGCAGTGCCCCGGGAACGTTCCAGAGAGTGATGGAAAGCTGCCTGGGACATCTCAACTTTGAAACCGTGTTGCTGTACCTGGACGACGTAATTGTGTACTCCAAGACGTATGAGGATCATCTGAAGCACCTGGCAGAGGTATTCGAGTCCCTGTCCAAGTACGGGATGAAACTGAAGCCTTCAAAGTGCCATCTGCTCAAACAAAAGGTACAGTACTTGGGACATATTGTCAGCTCAGAAGGAGTAGCGCCGGACCCCGAGAAGGTCACTGCCATCCAGAAATGGCCAGAACCAAGGAATCTCAAGGAGGTGCGCCAGTTCCTGGGACTGACAGGTTACTACCGGAGGTTTGTAAAGGACTACACCAAGAAGGCAGCGCCTCTGCAGGACCTCCTGGTAGGACAACCCCTCAAGAGCAGAAATCCTCCATTCCATTGGGGTAAAGAACAAGCTGAGGCGTTCAAAGAGATGAAGGAGATCCTGACAGGCGACGAGATCTTAGCCTATCCTGACTACAGCCAACCGTTCCTGCTGTATACTGATGCCAGCAACGAAGGATTGGGAGCTGTCCTCAGTCAGAAGCAAAATGGCCAAGAAAAAGTCATCGCATATGCAAGCAGGAAGCTCCGGCCGACCGAGAGAAACCCAGAGAACTATAGCAGCTTCAAGTTGGAGTTCCTGGCGCTGGTCTGGGCCATTACAGAAAGATTCAAGCATTACCTAGCCTCTAGCAAGTTCACTGCGTACACAGACAATAACCCCTTGACACATCTTGAAACAGCCAAGCTGGGAGCCATGGAGCAACGTTGGATGGCTCGGCTGTCGAATTATCAATTTACAATCAAGTACAGGGCAGGCCGTAAGAACGCCAACACTGACGCCTTGTCCAGAATGCCGCATGAGTCCGACACGGAAGAGGAATTGGATGATCTAGAAGAGATTGAGCTACCTGCATTCCACAGAAATTGGATGATCCACGAAACGAGCCTACAGGAGGCAGCGTGGTAAGACGTTAAACCCTTTACCTCACCACAGCTGGAAGGAGACCCAGAACAGTGACCCGGTTGTCAGCCACATCAAGGAACTGATAACTCAGGAAGGTTCCTCCTTGGAGAAAGATGCGTCTCAACAAGCAAAGCAGCTGTGGAACGAGAGAAGCCGGCTGTTTATCTACCGAGAGAAGCTGTGCCGAAGGTACGTCAACCCCAGAACCCATGAGATGGTATGGCAGATAGTAGTGCCAAGAACAGACATCCAGATGGTGTTGGAAGCCTACCACGATCGAGCGGGGCACTTTGGCTGGAAGAAGCTGGAAACCCTGCTGAAGTGTCGTTTCTACTGGGTGGGAATGCGAAGTTCCATCGAGAAATGGTGTAAAAACTGTGCGTCCTGTAGCCTCCGAAGAAAAGACTACAGTAGCCAGAAAGCACCCCTGCAGCCCATCAAGACGACTCGTCCCTTGGAGATCGTGGCATTGGACCATGTCAAGTTGTCACCCAGCCGGTCAGGACACTCGTATGCCCTGACGATGGTGGATCACTACTCCAGGTTCCTGGTGGTCGCCCCTGTCAAAGATCTGACAGCTGAAACAGCAGCAAAGACGTTTCAGGCGTATTTCTGCAGACCCCATGGATATCCAGACCAAGTGCTAACTGATCAAGGTCCTGCATTTGAAGCCAAATTGTTTAAAGAGTTCTGTCACTTGTACGGGTGTAAGAAGATAAGAACCACACAGTACCACCCCCAAACCAATGGTCTTTGTGAGAAGATGAATCACATAGTCATTGATCTGCTGAAGACGGTACCACTTGAGGAGAGGAATCGGTGGCCAGACCTACTACCTGACCTGGTAGATCTGTACAATCACATACCGGTGAGTTCCACCAACTGCACTCCAGCCTACCTTATGCGAGCAAGACCAGGAAAGCTGCCCATGGATTTGGAACTTGCTGTTGTAGAACCAGAAGCTGATGTTACTACTGAAGATTGGGACACAAACAGACAGGAACAGTACAGGAGAGTACAAGCCTGTGTGGAAGATAGTCTCAATAAAGTAAGGGAAAAGCAAGAGCGGAACTACAACAAAAGTGCGCCAGCTAAACCTTTTATGCCTGGAGAAATTGTGTTAAAAAGAAAAAGAAGAATGCACAAATTGGACGATCAGTGGGAACAAGAGCCATATGTCGTGCAAAATTCCAAATTTGACAACAGGAAAACCTGTACCATTAGCAAAGACGGAGGAAAGACGACCGCCACGGTATCAAGAGACCACCTAAAACTGTGTCCAGACATGTTAAAACTTCACGAGGAAGAACTTGTTATGGAAAAAGAGAAACCAGGTGAAGTCATACACACGGACCTAGGAGATTTTCCTGCAGATTGGCCTTGTATCGGAGACGCTGTGATTATTCCAGTACTTAAATTTTACCAACCACAAGAAGCGCTTCAACGTCCAGTTGAGCCAGTTGCCGCAGCAGAAGAAATAGTTCAAGAAGAACCTGCTCCTGTAGCACCTCCAGAAGTAGTATCTCAAAGAATGGAATCTCAAAATGTGGAACTACCAGAAGAATCCCCTAGTGAAACAGAACCGCATCGCCCAGCCACCAGTATGCTTGCCAGATCCCTAGAGAGGTTAAGGCAGTATTACAGTTTGCCAGCATGCAGGACAGATAGGCTTGATGCTACTATACCTGACACCACACCACGTAGGTCAGTACGTACAATGAAAGGAAGGTTACCTGTTAGGTACCAAGAGTAGTCCTAGCAAACTAGTCTAGTATGACCCAGACAGGGTTTACTCAACTGTACAAAGTTATGAAGAAAATTACATTTTATTGAGAATGTTATATGATGATAATGTTTATATGCTAAAGTGGTTATGATAGAAATGTGATGGTTCTAGAAATGTTCTTTTAAAGGAGTGTGTGCTGAGGACTCTTGCAGCACAGAACTTTAGTTGTAAATAGTTGGCACTCAGTGCCCCATCTTGGTTTTACGTAAAGCCATTCTACCTCAGAAGAAAAACCCGTATGGTGTGGCCTTGAGTGAGGTCTGCAGCAAAGAAGTCCTGCAGCCCACCCAGGACCCACGTGGGAGGTTTTTGGTGCGGGTCCTCCACAAGAATATTGTATTTATTTGCACTGTGAAAATATTTTGATATTTTTCTATTTTGCAACTTGTACACAATGTAACGTTAAAGTGTCCTTACCTCCCGCAAGGGATGAGTTATGTTGTTAATGTTATTATAAAAATTGTTTTTTCTATTTCAGTCCGGGAGTGCTGACGATAACTAGGGGGGATGTGTGGCCCAGCTGTGCTTGGTACACATGTTCCCTGGAGAATGCACAGAAAGGTAATCACAAATATCTGATAAGCACACAACACTTGACATTTTTCCTGGTTCCACCAGAGGGAGCCCTTGAGACAGCAGTGAGATAAAAGACAATCTAGCTGAAAGTTAGGAGTCGTTGGTGTTACCTCAGGAGGAGCAGACACGACATCTCTGTTCGGAGTTACTTCAGGAGAAGCTGACATCTATTGCTGCCTGTGCTCATATTAAGGTGTGTGTAGGACAACAGGCGAGTGGACAAAGGGAAAGAGTGACCGAGGTGATATAGCAACCATAGCTGCCTCCACTCTATACAACCGGACACCGGGTCCGAAGCTTGCTAGAACCTTCAAGGCTAGTGGGAGAAAACCGGAATCCCTGCTGGACTTCAGGTCGCAGAGGGGCCCTTCAGTGCTGATACGTAACCGGGGTTAGGAAGACAGGGGTCTGGAAGGTACCGCCATAAAGACACCGTTCTGTCCACAAAAAGACCTCATCACAAGATCAGCCGGGCGTAGAAAGGAGAAGGAGTTAAACTTAGCTTCATGCAGGTTGGAAACTCACACATTAAGAAGTAAGGAGGCCTTAAACCTACACAGTGATTACCTGGATGTGCATCCTCCACCCTGAGCAGCTTCCCGGGACATACCTGCAAATACCACCAGTAAAGGTATGGAAAGAGACTGATTTGTGTGTGACTGCCTTATTACTTGCACCCCTGCATCGCCATATACTCCGAGGGATCCAGTCTCGCCTGTGGGAGACTTAACACCTTGCTGCCAAATAACAACCCCTCAGAGGATTAACCCTGCAGCGCTGGTCACCTTGATCAGAAACCACAGGTGGCGTCACGAACAATTCCTAAAATCCCCTGTAAATATCCCCCTTTGTATGAGCGCCCAGGGCAACGGACCGAGCTGTGCTACTTGTGACATTCTCCATAGACTTCAATGGGCTCGGTGCCGAGTACCCCATAACCCTGGTACTACGTGTGCGACTCACTAGCGCATATATGTCTGTGATGGGAAACACACAGTATAACCTTAGTGGACCTTTTGATGGCGATCATGTGACTAGAAGTGATGTATCACAATGTCCCAAGTCGTCACATGGGAGGAGGGCAGTCCCTGAAGTGAATTTCACATACTTAAAAGAGGCTTAAAGTTAATCACATCTATTGGTATTGTAGGGATCCACTATATGGCAGTCGGAGCCTTCACACAACCTAAGAGTTTCTTGTGCAAGCAGGGAGATTTATTGAATCCATAAACTTCCATAAATGTCCAATAGAAAGTAAAAAGATTTTCTCCGGCAAAAAGGTATACCATAACAATAAGCAGTCCCATAGAAGGTACGGGCTCACTCATTTAAAACCCAGCTCTGCTCTTCCAGCTTCTGACAGAGACTGAGCAATATATACCAGGTCTTTTCACCTTCACGCTCAGACAAAAGTATCAAAGGTGTTTCCAGCTCTACTCCCTGACACTTATGAGGAGCTTTGCTGCCCTTTTTATATCAGCTGCATTTTCTGGATTGGAGGGTGGGAACGTCTAGTCCCATCCATCTCTTCTAGTTGTTCCTAAAAAACTGAAGCCATATTGGTCCTATTAACCTTCTCAGCACCTATCATCGCTATCATCCTGCTTAACAGGTTTCTGACCGCTGCTTGCCTATAGTTCGTAGAAATACCATTATAAATAATAATGAGACCCTCTCCCCTTTATCGACCTTAACCTCGATGTCAGGTCTTGGAGAATGGAAGTCTACAACAGCTGCTGTTACAATACTGCATTTTAGCTGTCACCTTATATGCTCCCAAAACGAACCAAGGTTTTTTTTTATGGTTGGGAAATTATGATTCCCCACTCCTACCCCTACTACCCTCCTTCCCATCTCTAATATCTTTCTAAATTCTTCCCTATCTGTACTTGTGGTGTAAACATATTCTATTTTTATTATTACTTCTTACATTTTTTGTGATTATTTCCTCTGTATCTGAATTCCTAAAATCCAATAAACATTGAATAAAAAAAGGATTTCAGAATCATTTACTTTTAAATAGTGATACAAGTTAATGAATGTTGACACTAACTTGATGATTATTTGTCGCCTGTGCACATTATGATGCGTTGAAACTATTGCAGGCATCAAGCTTCAATTCTCATATTTGATTATAATAGTTCTTCTTTTTCATTACTTCATCTTTGTGTATACTGCTATAAACATTCTTCAGATCACGTCTGTGATTAAATAGCTGATCCACCACATGCCTTGACCTATATAAACTACTCCAGAAAGAATATTACAGGAGTGACAGAGCATTATGTGCAAGGAAAGAACTTACTACTCACTTCCATTGTCTTTTGTAGTACAGTTACCACATTGTCAGGGAAGGAAATTACATTTTTACAAATGTTAAAAGGTTGAACACACTCTTAGGTTTTATGTTTGTCAAGATGCTGCTTGTTTTGCTTTTATTCAGTTAGAATTAAAAATACTTAAAAATATTCACAAAAGTGAAATAAATATGAAAAAATAGATGTGTTTTTGTGCATTGCACGATGTGCACAATGACAGTGCACTCTCTCACCGACTCAGATTAGCAGAAAAAAAAGACATGGACAGCATATCCAAATGTAGTACATTTATCTATTGCAACTATGCAAATATTTCAAATTTGAACATGAGGTTCTTAGATAATATTTTGATCAGAACATGTAAGCCCACAGTCACATCACAGAAAACTTCTCAGTGGGTCCCTAACCTGTATAGATGTAGCTCTGTGAGGCAACCACCGCCGTCACAATAACCGCACCAGCAGGTGTTTAGCATTGTAAATTTTGCTCAGCCAAAGTAGATCAATATATAATATTTCGTTGTGCAGTACACAACTTTTCTACTTAGGTATATTACAAAAGCAAACTTACAATACGGCCTAATTATTAATTATTTGGTATTACTTTCCCCAAAGTACTAGTAATTCCTATATAATAAGACTCTATACCACTCCGTACAGTACATTAAAATTAGTTCACATAATTCTACTATGAATCCAATGCAAACAATAATAAAATAGATCCATACACAAATTTAAAATTGAATGTGCGCATACACTGATGTGTTACCACCATATATGATATAATAGTTAATGTGGTCGAGGTATAAGTTTCCTTATTCAATATCACAACAGTAGTTCTTTGCAAAATATAAGACATTTCCTAAATCTTCCTGAAAGATCAAAAATGGAATACAACACTGCAAGCAGAGCAAAGGTTTGTGAGCCACGTGAAATATTCTGCAATAAAAAGGCTGAAAATCAATGAGCAATTTTAGCACTCGTGTTGACTAATCTCCTCTTGGACTTATCTGCTGGTTTATATCTAAATTGTTCTTCAGCATAAAGCAGATGACATTTTTGTAAGCTCTGGGATTTAAGTTGTACTTGGAGACTTACTAAAACATCTAGGCTGTCTTGGGCAAAAAAAAAAAATCTTGTCAAATATTAATCCAAGAATTCTATTTTCCTTCATGGTTTCATTTCTTAACACACAGAAAAAGATTTTTTCCATTCTGCCACAAAAAATATTTTTTCACAAAAACCTCTGTTATTAGTACCATAGCATAAAAAGTCACAACAGGTATGTATTATGGAGCAGTTCACATATCATGTAAAAGTGGAACTTTTTTGGACAAATGCATGGCTTGAAAGAAAAATAGACTGCACACCAAAACTAAACTTTATCCAACTGTGAAGAATGGAGAAGGTAGCAAGGTTCTTCTGGGCTGCTTTTCTGCCTCAAGGCCTGGCTGCCTTGTTGTCATCAAGGGAACAATTGTGTCTAAGGCATATCAAAACATTTTTACATGAGAACATAAAGGCAGCAGTAAATAAAATCATGTTGAAGAATATTGAGTGATACAAGACAATCCAAAGACTTAAACCACACAAGTAAATTAACTGAAGAATGGTTGATAAAGAAGAATGTCTTTGTTTCGGAATGGCCAAAACAAAGTCCTGAAACTAACCCTATTCAGATGTTCTAGTCAGGGGACATACAAAGAAATCATGGGGCACAAAAGTGAAAGTTCTATTTGGGCCCCCTGCCCT
This sequence comes from Oophaga sylvatica, assembly GCA_033576555.1. Classification (NCBI taxonomy): domain Eukaryota; kingdom Metazoa; phylum Chordata; class Amphibia; order Anura; family Dendrobatidae; genus Oophaga; species Oophaga sylvatica. Next base: position 47,395,203 of record JARQOD010000007.1, on the reverse strand, counting down.
CACTTAAAAAAATATATTCGGCATGGTCACAGAAGAGAATATCTCACAACTTTGCAGACAAAGTAATTTTGCTCAAGTTGAAGCCCATTAGTGTTCCTATGCACTAAGATACCAAATCCATGGCTCCCATAAAGTATGATGCCAACAAAAGTGTCCCACAAACACACTATGATAACCCCATAGTGAATTCCTCCACAATACCCTTTAGATGAACAGTATGATGACCCTGCAGTATCCCCACAGCAAAGAATGATACCCCCACAGTGCCCCACGACAGTATGATGACCCTGTAAAATTTCCCAAACATAGTCCTCCCACAGAGTATGAGGTCCTCCTTGCAGCATGATAGCCAAACATAGCCCTTTGTTTGGTGAGATAATGTAATTCCTTAATGGGCTTTCAGTAAAGGGAAGCTGCCCCACAGCTTCTATCTTCACCATGAACCAAATCATCAGGGGTGGTGCCAGTGTCACTCACCCTGCTTCTATCACTGCCCCCTGTTTATGTCCTGTTTCATGGAGACAAGCTCAATGCCGCTGCCACAGTCACCTCTCCAACAGCATCTATCACCGCAATTGATTCCAATTGCCATCACAGGGCGGCGATGAAAGAAACTCTGGTGAGTAAGGTGATAAAAGGGAGAAGAGAATGCAGAGCCATCCTCTTGATGACATCTTGTTTGAGACTCCGCTCAAATGAAATGTCACAGGAAGTAATGCAAAAAAAACACATGAGGACTAGCAAAATAGGGTATTTAAAAAATCAAGCAAATTACAAACGTAATTAAGTGATTATAGTTTAAAATATATAATTAAAAAGGCATTTTAGATATTGGACAACCCTTTTAATTAAATTTGTGGAACTGTAAAGGGTGGACATATCGGTATAGTGATATCACATTGACAGCCAAGAGGCGGTTGGGGCAGAAAGTATGCCAAGATGTCAGAAAATGTTAATTCTAGTGACGACTAGTGAATTGCATAGTAGTTTACTGGGATCTTTAAAAAAGTGACATGATATCTATGAGACCTGCAAGCCTGACATCAGCATATAAAAACAGGTCAAGAAAGACAGCGTCCGGAAAAGGCAGAAACATTGACCACATTTAATAGAAGCCTTGCTTGAAAAAATAGGATAGATCTATTTACACGACTAGACAGATGGATTGATTCAAACCTGAGAAACTTGATTAATGTTTAGTATAATGGAATTCACATATGAACCTGTCAATAAGTGAAGAGGTTTTGTATTTTAAGGTAATCCATTCAATGCCATTTGCCAAAGGAAATGCATTTTGCGTAATTATGTTTTGCTTGTTTGCTGAAGCTTTATCATGACTGAAAGAAGAGAATATTTAATATAAAAGGATTTAAAAGAATATGTTGTTTCCCTAAGCTTTCCTAAGAATTTACATGGGTTAAATGTAATCTGTGACTTTTACTTAGAAGACACTTGATATACATTGGCAATAAATGTTACTGCAGGAAGAATAACAATATTCTTCATATATTTCTGAGTTGTTTTTATCTAAAAGACTTCACCGAGCAAAATATAGTCTTGTAGCTGATGTTAAAATTACATACACAAATGGATCTAAACATAATACTTATAAGAAAAACAGCTAGGAACAGCTAGAAATAAATATATGTGTAGGCGGAAAAGCCCAGCAATATAAGGATTTATTGAAATTGCAGGCACAGTGGACGCAAAATGGTTCACAATGGCGTAAAACACTGCCTAATAAATTTTTCAACCCAGAAATAAAGCCTCCTGAAAAAGCTTAGAGTAAACAAAGTGAAACTCACCTTAATGATCCCCATCACTTTGGTTCTGCCACACCCCAGTCTCCTTTTTGACTCTATACACTTTCTACTGCCTTCAGTTAATTACATGCCATCTAGCAACTGGCTGCAGCGGTCACGTGGTAAATAGCATGAGATTATTTAGGGGACAGAAGAAATGTTGACAGGTGACCGTGAGCATTAGCCATGTTCATATGTTCAGTACAGTGGGAACGGAAAGTATTCAGACTCCTTTAAATTTTTCACACTTTGTTTCATTGCAGCCATTTGGTAAATTCAAAAAAGTTAATTTTTTTCTCATTAATGTTCACTCTGCACCCCATCTTGACTGAAAAAACAGAAATGTAGAAATGTTTGCAAATTTATTAAAAAGAAAAACTGAAATATTACATGGTCATAAGTATTCAGACCCTTTGCTCGGTACTGAGTAGAAGCACCCTTTAGAGCTAGTACACATTCGTGGCTTTTTCACATGCAATTCAAATTTTGTTGTGTATGTTATCAAATGCCCATGCGGTTTACTTTATGTAGGGGAAACCACACAACATATAAAAGACAGAATAGCGAGCCACAAATCTACCATCAGGTGTGGAAAGAACTGGTTACCTTTACCTGATCACTTTGCCAAAATGAAACATACTGTGGCACAACTCAGGTACCAAGTCATAGAGCATGTCCCTCGCCCCAGAAGGGTGGTAATCATATTGGTTTACTTAAATCTCGTGAAACATACTGGATTTTTAAATTGGATACTTTGGCCCCCAAAGGCCTGAATAGAGAAATTGACTGGACATGCTAACATATTATTAATTTTTCTTTCAGACTCGTTAGTATATTTTGACCCAAGGTGAGTTATACATCCAAACCCCTTGGTCTTATCTGTCTACTGCCTTTTATATAATATCTAATATATTTATTCTGGTACCCTTCACTTATTATCTCTGGTTTCCCTGGAATTCAGTGCCTCATTATAATTTCATATGTTGTTTAAATATTATTTATATACATTAACGTCATTTCTATTTATACTTATTGTTTTTGCCTTTTGCTGTTTTTGATTATGACCTATACTATGCACTCTACCCACTGAGACATCTACCCACTGGTCCTATTAAACACCATTATAATTATTCACACCCATTTTACAGCGACATCAGCCTCAATGTGTGATCTAGAACGCATGCGCACTACACCATAGCGCCTCTGCATTCACTGATCTCTCCACTCCGGTTCTGCGCCTGCACACTACATACACCGAGCAATGCAACGTCACTTCCGGTTTCGGGACTCTAACTTCCGGTTAGGGCGTATAAGGAAGCAAGACCGCATTATGGTCTAGCGCATACCGACAAGGCTAGGCGCGGGAGCGCCGCCTCTACCAGCAACCAGCTACAAAGGTATCTTCCCCTAAGCCCCCCAACCTTTGTCTCATCCATCCGATTTTTTACTGCTAATTTACAGATATCATTATTCCCCTTAGCGCTGATGACCATAAGAAACGGCCCTCTTTTTTCATACTGGGACTCCATGTACTGTGTATTTGCCTCTATAAGGTATTTATATTTAGGTACCTACCTATAACCTTGATCTATCTGATATGCAATATACCTATCATTCACCAGTACTACTGTTCCTCCTAGCAGCTGCAACTAGGGCCTTATCCCCACAGACCGTTGCTACCCATAAACGCTGCGATCATTAGGGTACACCCCACACTGATGTCTCCACAAACTGGGTAAATGCTATATTCTCATTATCTGTCAATTTATTGATATGGTTTTCTTACCAACTACATTTCTTTCTTTACTTATAGCCATATTAGGACACCATACTGGTCCTCACTTCTATATTAATAACTGTCCACGGCACTGGACTATCACTAAAGGTAACCTATATAGCAAGAATTGGTATTAACTCCTCTATGAACAACTGTGAACTTATTTGTCCCAGCAATCTGTGCCTTTTCATTACTGTGCCCTGTTATTCATTATTAACGTCTGCTATACTACTTCCCATCATTGTATATATGTATATTTTCCCTGATTTCCTCTGGGAGTTATTTGTTATTTTGTTATTATCTTTTATAATTATTGTTACATTATATGTTATTTACACTTATTTTTGTCCTTCACAGCGTTATTTGACAAAGGCCCTGGCTGGGCCGAAACGTTATTTATCGCTTTGATTTTGTCCTTGGATGTTGCCTATATTGTGAATAAAACAGTATTTTTTCAGCATCATTACTATTCCCCTAGAGTGCGGTGTTTAGGTCAGGGTTCTGGCTGGGCCAGTCAAGAATGGTCAAATAGTTGTTCTGAAGCCACTTCTTTGATATTTTAGCTATGTGCTTAGGGTTATTGTTTTGTTGGAAGGTGAACCTTCAGCCAAGTCTGAGGTCCAGAGCACTCTGGAAGAGGTTTTTATCCAGAATATCTCTGTACTTGGCTGCATTCATGTTTCCTTCAATTGCAACCCGTCGTCCTGTCCCTGCAGCTGAAAAACACCCCCATAGCATGATGATGCCACCACCATGTTTCACTGTTGGGATTGTATTGGGCAGGTGATGAGCAGTGCCTGGTTTTCTCCACACATACCATTTAGAATTATCACCAAAAGTTTTATGTTCGTCTCATCAGTCCAGAGAATCTTATTTCTCATAGTCTGGGAGTCCTTCATGTTTTTTTAGCAAACTCTATGCGGGCTTTCATATGCCTTGCACTGAGGAGAGGCTTCCGTTAGGCCACTCTGCCATAAAGGCCCAACTGGTGGAGGGCTGCAATGATAGTTGACTTTGTGGAACTTTCTTTCATCTCCCTATTTCATCTGTGGAGCTCAGCCACAGTGATCTTGGTGTTCTTCTTTACCTCTCTCACCAAGGCTCTTCTCCCATGATTGCTCAGTTTGGCTGGATCGCCAGGTCTAGGAAGACTTCAGGTGGTCCCAAACTTCTTCCATTTAAGGATTATGGAGGCCACTGTGCTCTTAGGAACCTTGAGTACTGCAGAAATTCTTTTGTAACCTTTGCCAGATGTGTGCCTTGCCACAATTCTATCTCTGAACTCCTTGACCAGTTCCTCTGACCTCATGATTCTCATTTGGTCTGACATGCACTGTGAGCTGTGAGGTCTTATATAGACAGGTGTGTGTCTTTACAAATCAAGTCCTATCAGTTTAATTAAACACAACTGGACTCCAATAAAGAAGTAGCACCATCTCAAGGAGGATCGCAAGGAAATGGACTGCATGTGACTTAAATATGAGTGACTGAGCAAAGGGTCTGAATACTTATGACCATGTGATATTTCAGTTTTTCTTGTTTAATAAATTTGCAAAAATTTCTACATTTCTGTTTTTTTTCAGTCAAGACGGGTGCAGAGTGTACAGTAATGAGAAAAAAATTAACTTTTTTGAATATATCAAATGGCTGCAATGAAACAAAGAGTGAAAAATTTAAAGGGTCTGAATACTTTCCTCTGTACCCCTCTGTATTTGGTGAGTTTTTTACCTCAGTATGTGTAAGCCAAAACCAGAATTGGGTGATAAATACAGAAGTGGTGACGTGTTTCAATTATACTTTTCCTCTGATTGTTCCACTCCTGATTTTGGCTTATAAACACTGATGTAAAATACTGGCCAAATACTGAACATGAACATGGCTTTAGAAACAGAGTCGCAGGAGATCACTATGATGAGTATAATTTTGTTTTTATTTTACAGTTTATTTTTAGAGTGTTTTATGGCTGGAGAACCCTTTTTCATGCTTTGTCTACAACTTTGGATTTGGAGTGTATAATTGCTATATATACTAAGAAATGTCCTGATGTAGAAAGCCAATTGGCTCATAGCCTAATAGTTCTGATATATGTCAAAAGAGTGTGCCGTTAATATATAAGCTCGCAGTATGCAACAGTATCTCTTGCATGCTGTAAAAAAAAGTTTACAGCAAACGGATATGATGTTCTTACATTGGGGGTCAAAAGCAAATGTGGTGTGGACAAAGCCTACAATCATATAAAAATTGGTTTCATTTATCGATCTACATAATAAAATATTTCTGTTAACCAAGTATCCTAAATTATTTTCATTATAAAATAACTGTTGAAAAATATCTGGCATAGGGACTAAAGACATTTATGTTTTTACATCGTATCACAAGCATTGATGTCATTAGAAGGGGCATTTTAATGTAAAAAAAAAATCAAAATGCTATATAATGATCTCTTTACTACCACCTTCCTCCCCATACACACACGTTTCAACTGTTCCAGATACTTTCCCTGCTATTCTCTGTTCTTCCTTCCCAAGCGGTGATGTGATGAGCAGGCATGTGACCACTGCAGCCAATCATTGGCCAAAACAGCTACGACTTTAAAGGTCACAGCTACAACCCATGACTGGCTGCAGCAGTCAGGAATAATAGAAAGGGTGAAAAATATTGAAATGGGGCAGCAGGGATTGTTAAGGTGACTATTACTTGTTTTACCATTACTATTACTTTATAAGCACTTGAAAAAAACTTTACATGACTTGACATGATTTTAAGTCCTTAATATCTTATGCCTCACACTAAAAAACAATATCCACCTCCTAGATGTCTCCTTTTGAGGAATATTTGTGGAACTAATATACTCAACATCTGTATAAGCCATGAAAAACGTATAACCGTATGCATGGCGTCTGTTTGATTTCCGCAACAAATCTAAATAAACGCTTCCTAGATGATGTCACATACAGAATCCATTGAATCTCACCATTGAACCTCACTGCATGTTGAAGATCAGCATGAAGGGAACATTTTCACTACAGAGTTTCAACATGATGAAAATGAGAATATCAATACAATGTCCAAATAGAAATAAAAAATGGCACTTCACCTCAGAATATATTACTCAAACCACTACTTAAAATAAAAGAGGGGAACGAAGAGATCCGTAATTAAAATATAATTTTATTTAAATATGAGGTTAAAACAGAAAATGACAAAAGATTAAAAAAGCAGAATGCCTCACATAGAAGGATCGTGCCAACTCCAAAAATGAAGACCTCAATCCAATTATAATATATGAATACCAAGTGATTAAATAACCTCTACAATAGGTCCGCTAGGATTCAGTAGTACAAAGTTACAAATGAAAACAGTAATAAATTAATAATACACCTAATGATAATATAATATTCTTAACACAAAGCTGGCCCAATCTGGAGGACAAAATTTACATTGGCTATCAGTTTTAATGATACTTAAATAACAAGTCTCTGCTATAGTAAGCAAAAAAGATGAATGGAACCTACAGTGCTGAGCTACCTATAACACCAAGGTAGGTGTAAATACAATGGTCCCACTAAGTCAGTGTTTCTCAACTCCAGTCCTCAGGACCCACCAACAGGTCATGTTTTCAGGATTTCCTTAGTATTGCAAAGGTGATGGAATTAATGCTCGAGCAGGTGATAAAATTATCACCTGTGCAATACTAAGGAAATCCTGAAAACATGACCTGTTGGTGGGTCCTGAGGACTGGAGTTGAGAAACACTGTACTAAGTAATGCTAATAGTAAGCAAAAACAGGATGAATGACACCTACAGTGCTGAGCTACCTATAACACCAAGGTAGGTGTAAATACAATGGTCCCACTTAGTAATGCTAATAGAAAAAGACAGTCATATTATAATGACGGACCAATTATACAACCAAGCTCTTGACATGTGGGAGACTGTGTCCACAGTATAGGAGACCAACTCACCTTATATTCTGGAGCTGGTGACCACGTCCTTTAACCCCGACATGCGTTTCGCCACTGGCTTCTTCCTGACGCCACTCCTGATTTTGGCTTACAAATACTGATGTAAAATACTGTCCAAATACTGAACATGCGAACGTGGCTTTAAAAACAAGAGTCACAGGAGATCTCACCCGTTCCTATGGCGATCAATAACCAAGGATCATTCTGAAGGAGAAGGGGCTATCTGGTCCATATTGTCTTCTGTCATGCCCCATGTGAGTTGCTCCCGCCCTAACAAGGGCAGGTCCCAAGTATGACCTAATGATAATGAACCCCAACATCCCTAAGTATTTTGTCTCCTTCTCATGGGCCTCATCAGGGGAGAGTGTATTACGGGGTAGATATTCAACAGAAGCTTGAGTGGTGCAGTGGCATTCTGAACTCAAAGGGGTAAGCAGATCTTGCCTAACAGTCTGCCTAGTAGCAAGTATCAAGTGGCCAAAATGCATAGGGACATTGGGTTCATCATCATTAGGTCATACTTATGTACTGCCCTTGTTGGGGCCGGAGCCACTCACATGGGGCACGACAGGGGACAATAGGGACTAGATACCCACTTCTCCTCCAGAGTGGTCCTTGGTTATTGATCTTTACTGAAACGGATGAGATCTATTCAATTTCTTTTATTTTGCGCTGTTATCGCCGTGGGCACTTTCCTTGTCATTATTTTGTCAAAAGTTTTTTTTAACTTCATTGGTGTTCTGTCTGTTTTTGTGAGCAATTTTAATTTATGATAGTAAACATTAGGTTTTATGGTTCCTATGGTTCTACTATGTATATATTTTTTTTACAAATTTTTATTTAGACAAAAATTATCTCACGCACATTCTGAAGCATAACAAACACACAAAAAATTTGTAATTTTGTACTTTTTTGGACTCTAGTTGATTGTTTGCTGCAAAGAGTTAAATACGACCATTATCCTGGGTGCAGAGAAAATCCTTCATAATAAAAACTCCATGCTGAGAAGTGTGGATTATGTGGGTCACAGCAAAGGTATTTATATACTTATGCATGACCTCCTTATCTCAGGTCAACCTGATACTGTAGGGTATTGTCATGCAGCTATGAAAGTTGTGAGAAGCTAGGAGCATCAGACACAATGTGACATATTGTAGATTTTTATGTGTGTCCAGTTGGCTCCAAGTATGTGACGTGCATATGGCTGCTGCTAAATCTTCAGCTGCTGGCCTGTAATAGAATTTCCTGACTGAAATGTCATCTTCTCTTGTCACATCGCTAAGCCTCTTATCAGAGAATGCAGTACACTTTTGATGGAATTACCAGATGAACTTGTAAGATGGATTTCAGGCTGCTCCAAATGTCTAAACTTTGGCGTCTCTGGTGTCTCAAAACACAGAAAAAGCCAGAAAGGACAACTCATTAATAAAACGTCATCTGAACCTCACTCCCAGCATAGCCAAATAGAAATGCTTAGCGGAGTTTGAAGACTGAGGTGCCAGTGAAAATGGCATCTATGTCTGAAAAACTGACTTCATACTGCAACCAAAAAATGTACAAAAATGATAAAAAAAATGTCCTGCTTTAAAAAAAATATCTGTATTGACATCGGTTATTATATTACACAGGTCAATGCCAGAAGTACTCAAAATTACACCAGCCATACACAGTTTAAAAACACTTGTAGTATTAGGGTCCCCATAAACAATAAATTCAAGTAAAGCAAATCTGTCAATTTAGGCACAACTGTTCGATAATCTGCTTGTGTATGGCTGCTTCCAAATTCTCCACTAAGGCTATGTTCGCACGTTGAGTATTTGCTTGCAGAAATTTCTGCAAGGTTTCTGCATCTCTTGGCAGAAAAAATGCTGAGGCAAAAACATGCTGTTACACCCGGTCCCGGTTCTGGTCCCATACCTCTGCGGGGTCCCCGTCGGGACTCCTGCTCTGTGCCAGCCTCAAGCCTCTGCTACTTCGTCCTCCTCTGCTTCCTGGCGCGCTGTCAGCAGGACCCCAGGGAGAGTGCTTAGGTCGCGCGTGCACTCCCGGTCTCTTAAAGAGACAGCGCGCATTTTTTGAAAATGTCTTTGACCAATGGCGTGGTACTGATTACTATTTCTGGCCTCTCTGCCATAGGGAGGGTGACAGAGCAACAAGTGTCTACTGTTGCTAGCTTCCGGTTCTGCTGTGATTGTGCCTGTATTTCTGCAGGGTTCCGCCTTCTGCTTTGCTTACACTGTTTGTCTCGGCAGACTATCAGTTACCTGTTACCCAGCTTTCCAGGACAACGTCTGTACGGTCAATGCCAGCTCTGTTCCATTCCGCCACTCAGCTATCCGAAACTCTGGACAACGCTAGTACCAGCTTATACCTGAGCACCTGGGATTTGCCAGTCAGCTCCATCATATCTGTTAAATCTGTTTACCCGTTGGTTCCACTTGGACAGCTGCCACGTGTCCGGGGTCTAACTGAAGGTAGCACCTGTGTCTCCCAGAAATTCCATTCTGACCCTGTTCGAGGGGACTTACTACGGGTGTCTGGGGCTCACTTAGTCACGCCCCCTTCGGAGCTCCCCGGACCGTGGTCCCGAGGTTCCACAAAAACAATAAAAAATGAACTTCACCACCTTTGCCTCCGCTTCCATTTGTTACAGATTGCTCCAGCCATGGAAACCACTGGATCCCAGGGACCCCCGGCTGTGGAGTTATGTCAAAAGGTTACCCGGCTGAGGGATCAACAGGACAAAATCACGACCTATCTTCGCAATGTGTCCACACGCTTGGATTCACTGATATCCTCTGCTGCACCCGTCTCTGCTACTGGCATTTAGGTATCCACTTGCACGGCTAGTAAAAGTCCTCACCTGACGGCCCCTGCACACTTCCACGGCAATCCTGTTCAGTGTCGAGGCTTCATCAACCAGTGCACGCTGCACTTTGAAATTTTGGGGCATATGTTTTCTTCTGATCGGGTTTAGGTGGGCTTCATTGTTTCTCATCTTGCTGGAGAGGTCCTTGCCTGGATGAATCCACTGTGGGAGAGATCGGATCCTTTGATTAATAATCTCCAGTCTTTTCTAGAAGTATTTTGCAGTACCTTTGATGAACCTGGTCGTGCCACATCGACAGCTTATGCTCTTCTTTGGCTGCGCCAGGAGGCCCTCACAGTGCCTCAGTATGCTGTTCGGTTTCGTACCCTTTCATCTGAACTATCCTGGAAAAACAAAGCCCTGGTGACCGCCTTTTGGGATGGTCTGCCAGGAAGAGTGAAGGATGAACTGGCGGGACAGGACATTCTTACAACCCTGGATGAACTAATATCCCTGGCAATCCGGATTGACCTGCGATTTCAGGAACGTGACAGGGAGACCAGACGTGAAAAGTGGTCCTACTGCCTGGTTCTTAGTTCTCATAGACCTACGGTCTCTTCGACTTCGTCTCCATCTCCAGATGCTATGGAGGTGGATCAAGTAAGGTTGGCCAACTGCCGTCAGGAGGCGCATCGTCTGGAGGGGAGCTGTTTCTACTGTGGCAGTCCCAAGCATTTGATTCACGCCTGTCTGAAGAGGTCGGAAAACTTCAGTGCCTAGGGTCTGTAGGAGAGGCTACCCTAGGTGAGAGGCATCTCTCTCAATTACTGCAAATAACGGTCTCTGTGTCCTTCGGCACGGTAAAATTTTCGGAACTTTGTTATCTGGACTCTGGAGCTTCCGAGAATTTCATCCAGCAGACGGTGGTGGACCGTTACCAGATACCAGTCCAGAGTCTTTCTGTACCATTGCGGGTGATTTCTGTGGATGGCAAACCCCTGACCGAGCCTGTTCAGTTCCTGACAGAGCTGGTGGGGCTGCGGGTAGGTCTAATGCATTCAGAAAGAATACGTATTTATGTGTTGCCTGGTTTGTCTCACCCCTTACTTTTAGGTCTAACCTGGCTCTGGAAGAATGAACCAGTTCTAAATTGGAAGACGGGGAGGTTCTGCGCTGGGGAGATTATTGCTCAGATCGGTGTATCATTCCTGTTCACCCGGTTCCGTCTCCAGTCCAACTTGCTGCCCTGCAAGGTCTACCGACCTCTTACTGGGCCTTCTCTGACATCTTCAGGAAAAAGGAAGCAGAGAGACTACCTCCGCACAGGTCGTATGACTGTCCAATTGACCTGCTCCCCGGAACATCTCCTCCTCAGGGGCGAATGTATCCTCTTTCACAAGCAGAAACCCAGTCCATATCTGAGTACATTCAGGAGAACCTGGCCAGAGGATTTATCCGAAAATCATCTTCGCCGGCAGTGGCAGGATTCTTCTTCGTGAAGAAAAAAGATGGATCTCTACGGCCCTGCATTGATTACAGGGGCTTGAATCAAATCACGGTAAAGAACAGGTATCAGTTACCTCTAATTTCAGAGCTGTTTAACAGTCTCAGAGGGGCTAGGATCTTCACCAAACTGGATCTCAGAGGGGCCTACAATCTAATTTGCATACGAGAGGGAGACAAGTGGAAAACATCTCGCAACACTCGGGATGGCCACTAAAAATACCTTTAAATGCCGTTCGGCCTAAGCAATGCACCCGAAGTCTTTCAGGAATTCGTAAATGATATTTTCAGAGACCTGCTCTATACCAGTGTTGTTGTCTACCTCGCTGACATCTTGATCTTCTCCGCAGATTTATCCTCGCACCAGAGGCAAGTACGTCAGGTCTTGCAACGTCTTAGGAAAAACAGACTGTATGATAAATTTGAAAAATGCATTTTTGAAAAATCCTCTCTGCCTTTCCTCAGTTATTTAGTCTCATCTACAGGGCTAAAGATGGATCCGGAAAAGTTGACTGCCGTCCTCAAGTGGCCCTGCCCATCTGAGCTGAAAGCCATACAGCAATTCCTGGGGTTCGCCAACTACTACCAAGCATTCATTCCACACTTTTCCACCCGAGTGGCACCCATCTTTGCTTTGACCCGGAAAGGCGTAAACGCCAAGGTTTGGACTCCCAAGGCAGAGGAGGCTTTTGTTTCTTTAAAGAGAGCCTTCGTTTCCACACCCGTTCTACATCGACCGGACTCTGATAAGCCATTTTTTCTAGAGGTGGACACTTCCTCCATAGGTGCTGAAGCGGTTCTCACCCAGAAGTCGTCCACCGGTCGTATGGTCTCCTGTGGGTTTTTTTCGAAGGTGTTTTCTCCCGCCGAAAAGAACTATTCCATGGGGGATTGGGAATTGTTGGCAATCAAGCTGGCCCTGCAATGATGGAGCCATCTCCTCAAGGGAGCAGTCCACCAGGTTGTCATATTTACCGATCATAAAAACCTTGCTTATCTCCAAACCGCACAGAGGCTGAAAACCCCGTCAGGCCCGCTGGGCCTTGTTTTTTGCCTGATTTAATTTCGTTCTTCATTTACATGGAGAGGACCACTCAAGTCTTGTCCAGATACCTGCGCCACTTATTCAACGTTCACCATGATGACTGGATCAAGTTGCTGCCTTGGGCAGAATTCTCGTATAATAATCAAGTAAGTGAATCATCTGGAAAATCTCCCTTTCAGTTGGTATTTGGGCTGCAACCTGAAATTCCGCTTATTATCTTTGGACCTTCTGGAGTCCCAGCAGCTGATTTCTTTGCTGAGGAATTCTCGAAAGTGTGGAGGGACACTAAAGTCACCTTGGAGAAGGCTTCACGGCGTATTTAGAAGCATGCGGACAAAAGACACCTGGATTCTCCTACTTATCTACCCGGAGATAAAGTATGGCTTTCTTCCAGGTACATCTGCCTAAAAATGCCCTCCTACAAACTGGGTCCTTGCTTCATTGGACCCTTTGAAGTACTGAGACAAATCAACGCAGTTTCTTACAAGTTAAAGTTATCTGCCTCTTTACGTGTGCCTAACTCTTTCCATGTTTCCCTCCTCAAACCAGTAGTTTTGAGTTCCTTCTTTAAAGACCCGGTTACCACTCCTGATACCATCAGTGTGGATGATGTCTTTGAGGTAGGACATATCTTGGCTACTAAGAAAGTAAAGGGTAAGATCTATTATCTGGTGGACTGTAAGGGCTTTGGTCCTGAGGAGAGGACATGGGAACCTAAGGAGAATATCCATGCTCCTGTCCTATTAAAGAGATTCTATGCAGGCTTGAAAAAGAGGGGGCATAAAGAGGGGGATACTGTTACACCCGGTCCCGATTCTGGTCCCATACCTCTGGTCCCATACCTCAGGACTCCCGATCTGTGCCGGCCTCAAGCCGTCCAGCCTCTGCTACTTCCCCTTCCTCTGCTTCCTGGCACGCTGCCAGCAGGTCCCCGGGGAGAGTGCTTAGGTCGTGCTCGCTCCCGATCTCTTAAAGAGACAGCGCACATTTTTTGAAAATTTCTTTGACCAATGGCGTGGTACTCATTACTATTTCTGGCCCCTCCGCCATAGGGAGGGTGCCGGAGCAACAAGTATCTACTGTTGCTAGTTTCCGGTTCCGCTGTGATTGTCCCTGTGTTTCTGCAGTGTTCTGCCTTCTGCTTTACTTACACTGTCTATGCAGACTATCAGTTACCTGTTACCCGGCTGTCCAGGACAACGTCTGTACGGGCAACACCAGCTCTGTTCCTTTCCGCCACTCAGCCATCCGAAACTCTGGACAACGCCGGTACCAGCTTATACCATGTCATTGCTAGTTTGGTTACCGCAAGTGATATCTGTAATCTGTATGTAACCCATGCTCATGTACAGCACCATGGAATCAATGGCGCTATATAAATAAATAATAATAATACCCGAGTACCCGGGATTTGCCAGTCAGCTCCATCATATCTGTTAAATCTGTTTACCCATTGGTCCCACTGGGATAGCTGCAACGTGTCCGGGGTCTAACTGGAGGTAGCACCTGAGTCCCACGGAAATTCCATTCTGACTCTGTTCGAGGGGACTTACTACGGGTGTCTGGGGCTCACTTAGTCATGCCCCCTTCAGAGTCCCCCTGGACCGTGGTCCCAAGGTTCCACAAAAACAATAAAAAACTAATGTGAACTTCAACACCTTTGCTTCCACTTCTGTTCGTTACACATGCATTTTTGATGCGTTTTGTATGCGTTTTTTGCATGAGTATGTACAGCAATGAAGGCTTTTTTGAGCTAAAAAATACTAAACAAAAATGTTTTGTGATGTAATTTCTTGGTTCAACACCACCTTTTTCCTGCTGATGCAGTGTCATCAGGTTAATGGGATCATGGCATGGCGTCAGCAGTTGTCATTGACACCAAGCCATAAGTTTAGGCACGACACCCTCATTACTAAGCCGATAAGTAAACACAAACACATACACACACAAACCTACAGTACACACACACACATTGTCCTCAGCCTATGTAGGAGCATTAACAGAACAAACCTACATAGGCTGTAACCAAATAGCAACTGCTAATTTTAAAGAAAAAAGATTGCTTGGGCTCCCGCGTAATTTTAATAACCAGCAGAGGGATAGCCGATGGCTGAGGGCTAATGTTAATATTCTGGGAAGGAGCCAATAACCATAAAGGTTCCCAGGCTATTAATATCAGCTCACAGATGTTTGCTTAGGCCTCTTTCACACTTCCGGCGGGCGCCTGACGGCGCCCCCGGCATTTTGCCGCAGCGCCGCATCAGAAAACCTGATGCACCGCCGGCGGCCGCATGCGTTTTTTTGCCGGATGGTTTCTGATGCTTGGAGACATCAGAAACCATCCGGCAAAAACAAAAACATTACATGCAGCGTTTTGTCCGGCCGCCGCAATGTACATTTGCGCCACATCCGGACAAAACCGCATGCAACGCATTGACATGCGGCGCCATCCGGCGCTAATGCATGTCAATGCGAAAAAAGGCGCATGCGGCGCATCAAATTTTCTGATGCGGCGCTGCGGCAAAATGCCGGGGGCGCCGTCAGGCGCCCGCCGTAAGTGTGAAAGAGGCCTTAGCCTTTACTGTCTAGTTTACAGGGGAACCCCAGAAAAAATTGACATAGGGTCCCCCTATAAAACCTAACCAGTAACAGCTAGGCAGACAGCTGCGGGCTGATATTAATAGCCTAGGAAGGGGCCATGGATATTGCCCCTCACCAGGCTAAAAACATCAGCTCTCAACAGCCCCAGAAAAGGCGCACATATAAGATGGACCAAATCTAGAACTTAGCCTTACCCTTCCCACTTGCCCAGTAGCCATGGCAAGTTGGGTTCATATTGATGTCACCTTTGTATTGTCAGGTGACATCAAGCCCACAGGTTAGTAATGGAGAGGCATCTATAAGACACCTATCCATTACTAACCCCATAGTGATATTGTATAAAAAACACAGGCACACAAAATAAAGTCCTTTATTTGAAATAATGACACAGACTTCTATAATGAATCTTAATTAAGCCATACTAACCAAATGCCTAATCCACTGAAGCCAACATCTCCTGCAACAAAAATAAATAATAAACCACAATATTCCTCATCTATCCGCAAAGAAGATAATCCATAATGTCCCACGAAGTTGCTGATCACTTTGAGAGCAGTCACTGATGTGACTGCTCTCAGAGACAGCTGTCGATACACTAACAGGAGTTAATCGCTCCCACAGTGTATAGCATTGAGCTGCCGTGAGAACACTGGAGCTGATCAGCAGATGAACTGCAGAGACTGAAGTTTAACCACATATTCTAATTTGGGGGTTTGGTGCACCCTTGGTGTGGCCAAAAGGCTTGGTGGACCTTTGGTGTGGCCAAAAGGCTTAGTGCACCATTCCACCACACTGGTTTTGCATGTCCTCACCTCCTTCACTAGTAACTGACAGCGCTGGCTTTCCTGAGTTTACTTTGCAGTCTATGCTCGCTCTGGTCCAGTAGCCATGGACTATGGAAGGAGTAGTGATTTTGCAAATCTTTTTGTTCAACTGTAGTTACTAGATCAGAGAAATATCTATATTTTTGCTGGACTTCAACTAGCAAAACTAGTATCCTAGTAAGACTGCCTAACAATAAGTCATCTATTACTTAGAAAGGAGCCAGCACCATCATTAGTGCACAGCATGGTGAATACAGGGCATTTGGAATTCCCTGCTGCTTTTTGCCACATCAATAAAACATGTCTCAGGCCGGGAACACATATATTGATTTCATCGTAAGCCAAGCATTTTTTAAGTGTATTTAACAATAACAGAGCTTACACCACTTACCTTTACTTTTAATAGATTCTTAAAGGTCAGTGAATTTTACATTCGGTTTCATAGAATTTTGCTGTGAATTAATGATTTTTACTGGAGGTGTATCCTAATACTATACTGCGACAAAGAGAATAGCTCAACTACATTTTCTAGAAGTTAAAGGAAAATATAGACCCAGTGTGATAAAAATCCCAACCTAGGCACAAAACTTTGTAAGATCAATGGGTATACCAGCCGGCTTAAGACATTAAAATGCCAGCTTGTTTTATGTGGTGATAAATACACCCTATCATGTCTTTATATTTTATTACAGCTACTTTATTCCCGGCTAGCCTCATATATGACACTTCTAATCATTCATGTCATGAATATAAACCCAGCTGTATTCTACAAAAAATGACTTTCTACAATAATGACGTGAGGATTTTTTCTCTTCTACCTTCAGCTGTTATTTCAATAAACCAAGCGGTTGGGGATTGCAAGTCACTAATGGCAGGGTATTCCGGACAGGTTGGAAATATATAGATAATTGTTGTAATGCAACATACTTTCATACATCATGTTTACAAACACTTAATATTCTGTAAAATATAGCAATACAATACTAATTTTGTGACATGCCACACATACTGTTCTGGAGACACATTAATTAGCATATTAAGAAAAATTCATACACTTTATTATAATATAGCTATTCCAATCATAGATCTCTGAAACCTGCTTAAAGGGATTGTCCAGTACTTGGACAACCCCTTCTCAATCACTATGTTTCCACCTTGTAAAAAAGTAACACCTATATTTACCTCCGGTGGTTTCGGCACAGTCTCTCCCGGGGATCACTTGACAATGTTATGTCACGCAATCCCTGCAGCTTATCAGTGCTGGCTTTACTCTCCACACTTTCAGACAAATCACATACATCTGGAGGACGTGAGCGCTGCTGCTCTTTATCTTCTTTCTTGCATGTGATTCATCCAAAGGTGGAGAGAGAGAAGCCAGAGCCAATAGGTAGCAGGGATTGCAAGACATTGTTATCTCACGTGATCCCTGGGAGAGCCAGTGCCGACACCACTAGAATGACACTGGCGCTGGAGGAGAGTATGAGTGTTGTTATTTTACTGGGGGGAAACATAGGGATTCAGAAGGAGTTGTCCATGTAGAGGCTAACTCCTTTAAGAGTTCCTCAGAAAGAGCAGCTACTTCCATAATAGTGATGGAAAACTGATTTTATTCTGCCCCAAGAAACACAACATGGGGGTAGGCAATGCACGCAACAAAAGTAAGTCAGAATAGAAAATTATTTCATGCTGTTTGTTTTGCTTGACCAAGCTACTTGGAGATACAGTAGTAATGTTAACATAGAGGGACCCCTAAAATATGTTTTAATTTTTTCAACACCCTTAGTTAGAGAGTGGGAAATGAATGTGATACTATTGTAAATTGGTCCATTAAACAAGCAAGACAAACTAAGGCTTTGATTAATCAAAGTGTTCTCACCAGAATTTTGGCATAAGAACTATAATAAGCAAAATTTTTGCGCAACTCAAGGTTGTGCAAAACTTTCTTATTTCTGACTTTTTCACAACAGTTTTAACCCATCTCTGTTAAAATGGGCAGAATGGGGACGTGATGTCATAGCTTGTCTAATTCATGACGAGATATGGCGTACCTTATACCAGAAATCTTACTACAGTCCTTAAGTGGAGTAAGATTTGTGTTGAGATGCACACAAACGCACGCCACTTTTCAGTCAAGCCTAATTCATTAACTCCTGAATCAGGACCAAACTCTTAAGGGCTGCAAAGTCCCACTAATTCCTTGCTTTTTTCTGAATGGTCAGTTTTCATAGGCCCTGTTCTAATGAGAGTAAGTCCTATGCAATGTACTAATTGACTTTACAACAGTTCTTTGTCTGTAAAACAAAGATTTATCTAATTTATATTTTAAACCTTTTTTATACAGAGGGTTTAAACAACACAATAATCAACTAAAACTGTTGTACAACACATCTATGTAAAAATCAAAACCAAATACTCTATATGTCACATATTTCTGTGAAAGTGGAATAGTAAATACATTAAAGGTGTATTCATATACAGTTTTTTTGAGGCTGAACAATCCAATATGGTTTCCAAGATAAATCGATCTGTGGGTTTTTAAGATGTTTTCAGTTATGATTTCTTTTTTATGAGGATGTTTTATGACAATGTAAGGAGTCTTTTTCACACTTTTTTTGCATGCTTTTTGTCAAATTTGATGCAGATTCCATGAATAATCTGCATAAAAAATTGACATACATCTTTTTCTTTTGCATCAGGGATTTCAGAACGTCGCACTGTCATGCATCATTTTCAGGCGTGTACTAGTAACTAGAGGCGGACACCCAGATGCAGGCTATTTCATCTGAGTGTCTGCTTCCAGCAGGCATACACGCCCGAAAATGATGCATGACAGAGCACATATTCGACTGTTGGCACTATTATAGTTTGTGGCCCGTCAGCGCATAGGTCCGAATCCGATTTTGCGGGGGTTCGGACATAAGCCCTGATGGGACCAAAGTACGAGTGCCAGAATGCAGTGTGAAAGCACCTTAACATATTTGGAACAACCGCCTTGTTGCTTTCCTTCAAAAACTGTGTACAAGTGTATCTAGAAGAATTACTGTTGTTTTAGAGTCAAGGAGTTATCACACCAGATAATGATTTGCTATAGATTTCTCTTTTGTTCATTCACGTTCCATTTTCTTAATGCAGCCAATTTTTCTTCAAGTGCCTCCTTATTGTTCATCTTGAAACAGCCACACAGCTAGTTTTCAGAGAGTCCAGTATTTCAGTTGATGTGATTTGTGGGTTTTGTTTTGCATCCGGAAAAGTTTTCCTGGCAGTTGTGGACAACATTTTTGTTGGTCTCCCTGACTGTGGTTTTGGTTTTACAGAGACTGTTGTGAATGTGCTAGAAATGAATTCTGAGCAGAAGCTCCCTCTGGTGGTTACAAACAGTACTGAACTATCCAATGAAGATTGGGAAGATTGGCGATCAGGTGTTACTGACTGGTCTTATATAAGGGAGGTTCCCTCCCATCAGGGTTGCCGGTGATCAATTGTTCTGGTCTCATCTTTGATTCCTGTTCACTTTGTAGCCTGCTGTTTCGTGCCTGCATCTTCTGCTAACAGATAAGACATTTTCTCTTTTTGTTTTTTGTGCTTGCTTTCTGCATTTTGTCCTGCACTTCTGTGGGGGTCTGCCGGGTCCCCTCCGGGAGCTTGTGCTCCTCTCAGTTTAGTTCAGCCACTGTTGTTTGTTCATTTGCCTTTTCCAGTTTTTTCAGTGGCTGCTGTTTAGTTTTTGTTACACCAGAGAACTAATTTAGGTGGTAGAGGTCGTGTGATCTCAGGTGTTTTTGTAATTAGTAGAGTGGGTACTTTTCAGCGTTTTTTGGGGTTGCAGTAAGTGTCCTTCCTATCCTTTTCTATTTAGGAAGTTTGGGCCCCAGCGTTTGCTCATACTATTTTCTATCTGTGTCTGTATTTCTTCTTGTCTAACCGCCATTACATGTTTGGGGGCTTTCTATGTTCTTTGGGAATCTGCTCCGGGGCAGATAGTTTTCCTCTTTCTGTCTTTAGGTGTAGTTAGCTTCTCAGGCTGTGATGAGGCGTCTAGGACCAACGTAGGTACGTTCCACGGCTGCCTTTAGTTGTGGTGGTTAGTCAGGGTACTGCAATCCCATAGATTCCAACCTCTCTGGTGTATTTCCTTTTTTGCTTGCTCTCCTCAGCTACCAAATCATAACAGTATCACCGGCCCAAAAACTGATATTTGTATGGTACTCACAGAAGGGAAAAATAGTGTTAAAAAAAGAAGATTGTCAGAGTTGTCAGAGATTTATTTATTTTTTTTCCCTCTGTATCTCTGGGTGCTGAGGAGGATTTTTTTTTTTTCTCTCAATGGAGTTTGCACATTTGTCTGGCCGTGTGGATCAGCTTGCCACTGAAGTTCGGAGTATTGCTACCTATCTTGCTAGGTTGCCGATTGTGGAACCTAGGATCCCCATGCTAGATTTATTTTTGGGGGATCGAGCTAAATTTCTGAATTTCAAAAATAACTGTAAGTTGTTTTTTGCCTTGAAATCTAAGTCCTCAGGGAACGCAGCACAGCAGGTTCAAATTGTCATCTCTCTCCTGCGCGGCGATCCTCAGGATTGGGCTTTTTCCCTGACACCTGGGGATCCTGTTTTGAGTAATGTTGATGCATTTTTTCAGGCTCTGGGGTTATTGTACGATGAGCCTAATGTCACTGATCAAGCTGAAAAAGCCTTGTTGGCATTAAATCAGGGGCTTGAGGACGCTGAGTTATACTGTCAGAGATTCCGAAGGTGGGCAGTCCTGACCAAATGGAATGACGATGCTTTGGCAGCCCTTTTCGGAAGGGTCTGTCAGAGAATGTAAAGGATGTTATGGTGGGATTCCCTGTCCCTACTGGTCTCAATGATTCTATGTCATTAGCGATTCAAATTGACAGACGTTTGCGTGAGCGTAGAGGTATGCGTGGAATAGTGTTGCCTTGTGAACCAGCTTCTGAACCCATGCAGTGTGATAGAGTGGCTTCTGGGGCACAGCGTCATGAGTTTCGAAAACGCAATGGGTTATGTTTCTACTGTGGTGACGCCTCTCATGCTATTTCAGTCTGCCCTAAGCGGGGAAGACGTTTTGCACGCTCAGTTGTCTTGGGTAGTGTTCAGACTAAATTTTTGTTGACTGTTACCCTGATTTGCTCCCTGTCCACATTTTCTGCTCAGACTTTCGTTGATTCGGAACAGCTATTAACCTGATGGATTTTGATTTTGCTAAAAGTTGTGGGTTTCCCTTGATACCCCTACGGAAGTCTATTCCCCTACTGGGGATTGATTCTACCCCTTTGGCTGAGAATAAACCTCAGTTCTCTACTCAGGTGATAATGAGGGTTGAACCTGATCATCAGGAGAGTTGCAAATTTTTGGTGCTGTATAATCTGCATGACATTATCGTACTGGGTTTCCCTTGGTTACAGTCTCATAATCCTGTTTTGGATTGGAAATCTGTGTCTGTAACCAGTTGGGGCTGCCAATATGTTAATACCAACATTCCTGTTTTTTCTGCCTCCCCCCAGGCTCAGGATGTTCCTGACTTTTTGACTGATTTTTCTGATGTGTTTAGCGAAAGTAAATCTGCATCCTTGCCCCCCCATAGGAGCTATGACTGCTCTATTGAATTAGTGCCTGGTAGTAAATTCCCTAAAGGTCGCCTTTTTAACTTGTCTGTACCTGAACATGACGCTATGCGGTCTTATATCAAGGAGTCATTGGAGAAGGGTCATATCAGACCATCCTCTTCACCCTTGGGTGCCGGTTTTTTCTTTGTGGCCAAAAAGGATGGTTCATTAAGGCCGTGTATTGATTATCGTCTCTTGAACAATATCACTGTGAAATATCAATATACGTTACCCTTGATTTCTGACCTGTTTTCCAGGGTGAAAAGTGCTACTTGGTTTACCAAGCTTGACCTCAGGGGGGCATATAACCTTATTCGCATTAAGCAAGGGGATGAATGGAAGATGGCATTTAATACCCCAGAGGGGCATTTTGAGTACTTAGTGATGCCCTTTGGGCTCACTAATGCTCCTTCTGTCTTCCAGTCCTTCATGAATGACATTTTCAGGGATTTTGTGGATACATTTCTGATTGTTTATTTGGATGATATCTTGATTTTTTCCAATGACTGGGACTCTCATGTGAAACATGTTTGGACTGTGTTCCAGATTTTGAGAGAGAATGCTCTGTATGTGAAGGGATCAAAGTGTCTTTTTGGCGTACAGAGGATCTCATTTCTGGGATTCATTTTGTCCCCATCTGTTATTGAAATGGACCCGGTCAAGGTTCAGGCCATCTGTGATTGGGTCCAACCTACTTCATTAAAGGCTCTTCAAAGATTCTTGGGTTTTGCCAATTTTTATCGTAAATTTATTGGTAATTTCTCTGTTATTGTTAAACCATTGACTGATTTGACCAAAAAGGGTTCTGATTTAGTGAATTGGCCTCCTGAGGCAGTCTCTGCGTTTCAGGAACTTAAGCAGAGATTCACTTCTGCTCCTGTTCTACGGCAGACTGATGTTTCTCTGCCGTTTCAGGTGGAGGTTGATGCCTCTGAGATTGGGGCAGGTGCCGTTTTGTCCCAAAGAGATCAAGAGACTTCTAAAAGTAACCCTTGTGCCTTTTTCTCTCGAAAATTTTCTCCAACTGAACGTAATTATGACATGGGTAATCGGGAGTTATTGGCCATGAAGTGGGCTTTTGAAGAGTGGAGACATTGGCTGGAGGGAGCCAAACATCAGGTGGTGGTCCTCACGGACCATAAGAATCTGGTTTATCTGGAATCAGCCAAGCGACTTAATCCTAGACAGGCCAGGTGGGCCTTGTTTTTCACACGTTTTAATTTTGTGGTTTCCTTTCTTCCTAGCACTAAGAATGTTAAGGCGGATGCCCTCTCGAGGAGTTTCCTTGCGGACTCTCCTGAGTTATCTGATCCTGCTGTTATTTTGAAAGAGGGTGTAGTTCTTTCCGCCATCTTGCCCAATTTGAGACTGGCTCTGGAAGGGTGTCAGGAGGATAAACCCGAGCGCTGCCCTATTGGGAAATTGTTTGTCCCAGACCGATGGAAAAAGAGTGTGATGTCTGAGATTCATTGTTCCGCGTTGGCCGGTCATCCCGGAATTTTTGGTACCAGAGATTTGGTTAGTCGGTCCTTTTGGTGGCCTACCTTGTCTCGTGACGTCAGGGAATTTGTGCAGTCCTGCGGGACTTGCTCTCGCTCCAAGCCTTGCTCTCGCTCTAGTGGTTTGTTGATGCCATTGCCTGTGCCCAAGAGACCATGGACCCATATCTCTATGGATTTCATTTCCGACCTCCCTGTTTCTCAGAGAATGACCACTATCTGGGTGATTTGTGATAGGTTTTCCAAAATGATACATCTTGTGCCATTACCTAAGTTGCCTTCCTCCTCTGAATTGGTGCCTTTGTTCCTTCAGCACGTGGTTCGGTTACACGGCATTCCTGAGAACATTGTGTCTGACAGAGGAGTCCAGTTTGTTTTCAGATTTTGGAGGACTTTTTGTTCTAAACTTGGTGTTCAATTGTCTTACTCCTCGGCTTTTCATCCTCAGACCAATGGACAAACTGAGAGAACAAACCAGACATTGGAGACTTATCTGAGATGCTTTGTGTCTGCTGATCAGGATGACTGGGTCTCTTTTTTGCCTTTGGCTGAGTTTGCTCTTAATAATAGGGCTAGCTCTGCCACTTTGATGTCCCCATTTTTCTGCAATTTTGGGTTTCACCCTCGATTTTCTTCAGGACAGACGGAGGCTTCTGTCTGTCCAGGTGTTGACTCTGTTGTGGAGCGTATGCAGCAGATTTGGGACCAGGTATTGGAGAGGTTGTCCCTCTCTCAGGAGAGGGCCCAGCGGTTTGCCAACCGGCATAGGACTGATGGTCCTCGGTTTGAAGTGGGGGACTTGGTCTGGTTGTCCTCAAGAAATATCCCTATGAGAGTTGCATCTCCTAAGTTTAAGCCTAGGTTCATTGGACCTTTTAAGATCATGGAGATTCTTAATCCTGTTTCCTTTCGTTTACTTCTTCCAGGGACATTTAAGATCCATAACATGTTCCACAAGTCCTTATTGAAGAGGTTTGTCGAGCCAGTGGTTCCTATGGCTATGCCTCCTGACCCTGTTTTGGTTGAGGGCAATCTGGAGTATGTGGTTGAGAAAATATTGAATTCTCATTTTTCTAGACGGAAACTCCAGTATTTGGTTAAGTGGAGAGGTTATGGTCAGGAGGACAATTCTTGGGTGTTTGCTTCGGACATCCATGCTAGGAGACTCATCCGTGCGTATCACAGAGCTCATCCTGACCGACCTGGTTGCTCAAATGAGGGTTCGGTGACCCCTCCTCAAGGGGGGGGACTGTTGTGAATGTGCTAGAAATGAATTCTGAGCAGAAGCTCCCTCTGGTGGTTACAAACAGTACTGAACTATCCAATGAAGATTGGGAAGATTGGCGATCAGGTGTTACTGACTGGTCTTATATAAGGGAGGTTCCCTCCCATCAGGGTTGCCGGTGATCAATTGTTCTGGTCTCATCTTTGATTCCTGTTCACTTTGTAGCCTGCTGTTTCGTGCCTGCATCTTCTGCTAACAGATAAGACATTTTCTTCTTTTTGTTTTTTGTGCTTGCTTTTTGCATTTTGTCCTGCACTTCTGTGGGGGTCTGCCAGGTCCCCTCCGGGGGCTTGTGCTCCTCTCAGTTTAGTTCAGCCACTGTTGTTTGTTCATTTGCCTTTTCCAGTTTTTTCAGTGGCTGCTGTTTAGTTTTTGTTACACCAGAGAACTAATTTAGGTGGTAGAGGTCGTGTGATCTCAGGTGTTTTTGTAATTAGTAGAGTTGGTACTTTTCAGGGTTTTTTGGGTTGCAGTAAGTATCCTTCCTATCCTTTTCTATTTAGGAAGTTTGGGCCCCAGCGTTTGCTCATACTATTTTCTATCTGTGTCTGTATTTCTTCTTGTCTAACCGCCATTACATGTTTGGGGCTTTCTATGTTCTTTGGGGATCCGCTCCGGGGCAGATAGTTTTCCTCTTTCTGTCTTTAGGTGTAGTTAGCTTCTCAGGCTGTGACGAGGCGTCTAGGACCAACGTAGGTACGCTCCACGGCTGCCTTTTGTTGTGGTGGTTAGTCAGGGTACTGCAATCCCATAGATTCCAACCTCTCTGGTGTATTTCCTTTTTTGCTTGCTCTCCTCAGCTACCAAATCATAACAAGAGACCCTGATTCTCCATTTGTTAATCACAGTTTGAATGCTGCTGACTGGCATTATCAATTCCTTGGATATCTTTTTGTATCCCTTTCCTGTTTTATACAGTTCAACTACTTTTTCCCATAGATCCGCTGATAATTCTTTTGATTTCCCCATAACTCACAATCTAGAAACGTCAGTGACTGGATGAAAGATGCAAGAGTCTGTCTGTATCCTAGAAACTCACTCAGCTTTTGTGCACACACACTGATTCCAAGCAAACAGGTCACAGTGAGGATATTACCGCTAGTAGCCATTCAAACCCATTTGTGTCAACTTCTATGCATGTTATCAGGCCAAAATCACCAAGGTATGTAAACTTTTGATCTGGGTCATTTGGATGTTTTGGGTTGTCATTATGATTTAAAAAGATAAAACACA